>CAWUER010000507.1:0-27329 GCA_963921195.1 Pegoplata infirma
TAAATTTAACTCAAAAATAAAAAATTTTCTTAACAATGAAAAAAAAAGATTAGTTCATTTATTTATCAATAGTAAACAGTTTTCTTTAAATAGAGTTCTTTAATATGGGGAAAAAAATCTTTTTGCCAAACAAATTTATCTCAAATCTAAGAAACATATCTTTATTTTTAAGACATATTTCTTAAAAATATGTGCACTCACAATTTAGTGCAAGTTTGGTTAAAATTTTCTAAAAATAAATTCTTCCCATTTCTCTTCTTAGAACTAAGGAAGTGTACTTCTTAGAATTTAGTTAATAACTTCTTAGAATTTAGTTAAAAATTCAAAATGGCGATATCTCGAAAACTACACTCAAAAAAATAAACTTGTAAAACGCCTGGTAAAATGCCTTGTAATCCCGTTCTACCAATATTTAACAATTTTCCTTGTTTTTTTTAACAAAAAATCTTGTACTTTGCTCAAACGAGAACTATAGTTTTATTGGTAATTTTACAAGTTTATTTTCGTAATTGTATTCTACCATTTTGAAAGGTTATTTTACAAAAAAATGTAATTTTACAACAAAGTTTTTATTACGAGGATTCTAGTAGATTTACAAAAAAAAAACTGTTATTTTACAAAAATTATGTTATACGAGGATTTATGTTGTTTAACAAAAAAAAAAACATTTTTTTTTTGTAAATTTTCTATTTTTTTTTTTTTTTCTAATTTTCTAAGTCCCGGACAAAATTTTTTTTATTGAAAAATATTTAAAAAAAAGTTGACAAAATTTTGAAAAATTTATTACGAGGATTCTAGTTAATTAAAAAAAAAAAAAAACAGTTATTTTACAAAAATGATTTTATTTTTCCGGTTTTAAAACAATATTTTTACCAATAAACTTGGTTATTTTACCAATTTTTGTTGCATTCCAAATTACGAGGAAATCCTCGTAATTTTACGAGAATTTTACCTAAGTACCTCCTAAGTATTTTACGAGAATAGCCTCGTAAAATCACGAGATTTTTTGGTACCTTTACAAAGTTTTTTTTGAGTGTAAGCCAGATAGAACGAAAAGGATGAAATTTCAAAAAAACAACCTTAAAAATTAATCGACAAAATCTCGTAATCCCATTTTACATTTGACAGTTTTCCGTGTTTTTTTAACAAATAATTTTCGATCGAAACTTATTTTTTTTTTAATTTTACAGTTTTTCTTGTAATTTTACAAATTTCCCAGATTTTTTTAAAAAAAAAATTTGTAAATTTACGAAAATTCCTTGTCAATTTTATTTTGCAAAAAAAAAGTTGCAAATTTACAATTTTATTGGTAAAAATTTTTTTAAAATTACAAAAAAGTTCGTAATTTTTACTAGGAATCCTCATAAAATAGGAGGTAGCAAAAAATCTAGTAAAGTCACGAAAACTTCTTGTAAGTTTTATCGCGTAAAAAAATTGTAAATTTACAATTTTATTGGTAAAAACCTTGTAAAATTACAAAATTATTGGTAAAAATCTTGTAAAATAACAAGGATTTCTTGTTAAATAGACGGTAGCAAAAAAAAAAGTTACGAACTTTTCTTGTAATTTTACAAGTTTTTTTTTTTTGAGTGTAGCTTTACATATCTGTCGGGGTCTCAAGACCCTAATTTCGGTTCTAAAATTTGACATTCCCGAGATTTTAATATGCACATATCTAGGCACATACTGTCGATACGAGAAAAAGTCGCTAAATCATTACAATTTTCCTCAAATTTTGTTAATTTTAAAGTTCACTTTTTTGAGTGTATGATGTATAGCAAGACATGTAGTTTTTTACTTTTCATTTTGCTCCAATTGCGTTACGGACTGACATCGCTAGATCGACTTAAAATCGATCGAGGATCATGAATGTTTTATGAATACATTATGGGGTCCTATACTAATATATCGGAGTGTTACAAACAAATACATATTCCATCTATCACTACACAAAAAAAACCTTGTCAAATTACAAGAAAAAGTCTCGTAATCCCATTTAACAAATATTTGACAGTTTTCCTTATGTTTTAACAAACAAATTTGGATTGAAATTTACGTATTTTGTTGTAATTTTACAATTTTTTTGGTAATTTTACAAATTTCAAAGATAATTTTACAAAAAAAAAAATCTAGTAAATTCACGAGAACTCCTTGCAAATTTACAATTTTATTGGTAAAAAACTTGTAACATTACAATTAGACTCTAAATTTTTACTAGGTATTCTCGTAAAATAGGAGGTAGCAAAAAATCTAGTAAAGTTACGAAACCTCCTTGTAAATTTTATCGCAACAAAAAAAAATTAAATTTACAATTTTGTTGGTAAAAACCTTGTAAAATTAAACAAGTAACAGTGTTAAGAGTGGGCGTTTTTTTTAGGGGGGGTCGGTAGTGGTAATTCGGGGGGCAAATTTTCCCTCGAATATGTGTTTAAAAATTCATTCTTATGCTGTTGCACTAAAGAAATGAAAGATTATCATTATTTAAAAAAAATGTTTTATTCCACGCCCATAAAAGGGAACGGACCGAAAAAACGACATTATCTAATTCTCTGGGTCCAAATGCAGGGTTTTGAACTTCTTGTGGTATAAAAATGTTGCATTTGTTAAACAAAAACACAAAAAATCATGTAAAAATATGGTATTTTTCTGAGGTTGGTTTAGTTCCTCAAGGGGGAACTTTTTTCCCCCTGGTCTAATTTTGCTCATTTATGAACTTAACCTGCCGAGGAACATAAGACATATTCGTGCCAAATTTCGGGTGTCTAGCTCTTTTATTTTGGACTGCATCGTGTTAACTACAGATGGACAGACGGACGGACGGACGGACATCGCTAGAATGTCTTAGAATCGATCACTGATCATAAATATACATTTTATGGGATCCTAGACCGATATTTTGAAGCGTTACACACGGAATGACAAAGTGAGTATACCCCCGTACTGTAGTTGGAGGGTATACAAATTATTGGTAAAAAGCTTGTCAAATAACAAGGAATTCTTGTCAAATAAGAGGTAGCAAAAAAAAAGTTACAAACTTTTCTTGTAATTTTACAAACCCGAGTAAAAAAGTTTATATATAATTATATATAATTTGATATAACCCACTTTTATAAAATTATATATAATTTGATAAAATTATATATAATTCTATCCAGGAATTGGTGGATCAAATTTTATAAAATTAGATAAAATTATATCAAATTATATATAATTTGATAAAATTATATATAATTTTATGAAATTATATCCGAAAAATTTTTATATCTAATTTTATACAATTTGATATAATTTTATAAAAAAAGATGTGATTTTATATAATTAGATATGACGGACCCCCACGATTTTTGATTTTTTTAATTAAAATTTCAGCAATTAATTTCATTTTTTTATTGATTATTATTACAAAATAAAATATTTAAAAAAAAATGTACATAAATTTAAATAACATAGAAGATTGAAAAAAAAAAATAACAAACTACAAAAGAAAACAGAAATTGGGTGACAAATTAAAGTTGAAAGTATTAAAAAGATTTCTTTATATTATAAAAAAACAGTGATCTAACATGGAAGGACTCTAAAGACTTTGCTGTTCTTTTGATATGAGGATAAAAATAAGTTTCTTAAGCCCCAATCCCATATTAAGCACATGAAAATGGATAAGGCACTACACAAAAAATTTTGAATTATTTTTTAATCTTAAATGAGAGACTTAGCTTCCTTGTTAGACCACCGTTTTTTCAAAGAAAAAAAAAACATGTCACTAAATATACACACATACAAAACTATGTTGGTGAAATTGCTGGTGAATAATTATCCAACTAGTAAACACCCCAAGAACAGCTTATAAGTCCACATTAACACGTCCACATGATTCCTCTTGATTCTGATGAATAATTCTGATGTTGAAAAAAAAAAAATCTGCAACCAAGAAACGAACTTTAATTAATATTAAAACCATTAAATTTTGGTAAAACTCTATACATACTTACATTTTTTGCAAATTTTCCTGGTACTTTTGATGTTTTTTTTTTGGAAAATGTTGGTGTTTTTAAACAAAAATTAAAAATAAATGTATTTGATTTTTTTATGAAAATTTTTTGACAGCATTTTTTTCAAAATTAATTTAAAATAAAAACATTTTGGGGAAGTATAACTGGGTAAAGGGAAGTATGTACACACATTCCACTCATTTGGACTAAGTTTTGTATAAAAGAAATTGTAATATTATTTAAATAACATTTCACTTAAAAATAAAACGCTAAAAAATGGTTATCATCATGGATCTTCATGCACAAAAAACTTTTTTAAGTGCCTAAAAATCCTGAATTATCCCTTAAAACAACAAAAATATGCACTAAAAATTATTTTTACATTTATAAAATTTTAAGGCCTGCCCAACAGGCAAACAATATTTACAAAAAAAATCATAAAAAATTAGCCAAAACTAAAATTTTATACTAAATATGACCCTAAAAATATGCATTTTCAGTAAAATATGCAAAAATATGCACTAAAAAATTGACGCCAATTTAAAGAAAATTCATGAAAGTCTTCTCCTTTGTTATCATGGTATCTGGTATCACAATTGTTCATGGATCAATAGTATAAATACTTTATAGTATAACATTTGCATATACATACGCTATTTTATTTTTTCCGCATTAAAAAAGATGTATATAAAATTATATATAATTATATAAAGCAGATCAAATTATATATAATTATATATAATGCTATTTTAATAAGAAAAATTTTATATATAATTATATATAATTTTATATAAATTTATAAAATTTTATCAAATTATATATAAAAATTATATATAAACCGGTATAGGAAATACCAGAAATGTCTATAATTTTTAGAAATTCAATTTTTCTTCTGCATTTTTTCAACTTGAACCCTTATAACAAATATAATTAGAGCCCGTGCTCGATCTGTACTTACAGAAAAAATCAAATAAAATTACTGACAAAATATGTCGCCATTAGGCACGTCTCCGAAACAGAAAAAGCAAATTCCTTCATTTGTGTCTGCAATTCCAGATCATGTTGGTAACCCTTGCAAAACAATGTAAGAGACAAAAAAGTTGAAAGAAAGTATGAAGTTAGGTTGAGATTGCTAGAAATAGAATTGTAGTGTTGAAAACTGTCAAAATTTATTCTGTAGAAACTATAAATATTCACATATATAAAAAACAGTTTTCATTAACAAGACAAACCGACATTTAAAATCCTACTGAAGATGACACTAACTGGGGTGTTTGAAACCGGTATAGGAAATACCAGAAATGTCTATAATTTTTAGAAATTCAATTTTTCTTCTGCATTTTTTCAACTTGAACCCTTATATATATAATTATATATAAGCTTTTTTACTCGGGAAGTTTTTTTTTTGTGTATGAGGGCAAAATAGACCAGATATTTTGAAGTTGATTTCGCAAGTTTTGATTCTATGGGACAAAAAGGGAGTAAATAGGGAACATTAATACTTCTTATAACTATTGAACTAAAATTCCCAGAATCTTAAAATTTGACATGTAGAATCCCTTAGCCGAATAAACACCAGAGTGAATAACTTACTTCAAAATATATAACTATTAGGGTAAACAGGAGTAAACATTTGGTTAAAGTGATCTTACTTTGCTTAATTTACCAATCGAGTAACAAACCCTTTAAAAATGAGCAGTAATCAGGGACAGGACCTTCATCTATTGAAATGCTAGTATTTCGGTTGTTATATTTCCCTCGAAAAAAAATTATTGAAATCAGTTGGGCAGCAAGTTTAAGAAGTTTTTAAAAAAATTGACAAATATGCAAAAAATTTTACACAAAAAATTATCCAAAAATATGCATTCATACACTCAAAAAAATAAACTGGTAAAACGCCTGGTAAAATGCCTTGTAATCCCGTTCTACCAATATTTAACAATTTTCCTTGTTTTTTCACAAAAAATCTTGTACTTTGCTCAAACGAGAACTACAGTTTTATTGGTAATTTTACAAGTTTACTTTCGTAATTGTATTCTACCATTTTCAAAGGTTATTTTACAAAAAAAAAACTGTAATTTTACAACAAAGTTTTTATTACGAGGATTCTAGTTGAATTACAAAAAAACTGTTATTTTACAAAAATTATGTTATACAAGGATTTATGTTGCTTAACAAAAAAAACAATTTTTTTTTGTAATTTATTTTTTTTTATTTTAAAAAAAGTTAACAAAATTTTGAAAAATTTTGATTACGAGGATTCTAGTTAACTTACAAAAAAAAACAGTTATTTTAAATGATTTTGTTATGAGGATTTATGTTGTTTATCAAAAAAAAAAATTGTAAATTTAACATTTTGGTTTGTAAATTTACCATTTTTTTAAACATATTTACCATTTTTTTCTTGTAAGTTTAACATTTTATTTTTTTTATTTTTCCGGTTTTATAACAATATTTTTACCAATAAAATTGGTTATTTTACCAATTTATGGCGCATTCAAAATTACGAGGAAATCCTCGTAATTTTACGAGAATTTTAACTACGTCATATTTTACGAGAATAGCCTCGTAAAATCACGAGATTTTTTGGTAACTTTACAAGGTTTTTTTTTTGAGTGTAGCATAATATGCAAAAATATGCATTTTTAGCCAAATATGAAAAAATTATGTATTTTCAGCCAAATATGCAAAAATATGTACTAACGAATCACCTTTTAAAACAATTTCATTGATTTACAACGATATTCGATTTATGCTTATACACTCAAAAAAAAACCTTGTAAAGTTACCAAAAAATCTCGTGATTTTACGAGGTTATTCTCGTAAAATATGACGTAGGTAAAATTCTCGTAAAATTACGAGGATTTCCTTGTAATTTTGAATGTGCTAAAAATTGGTAAAATAACCAATTTTATTTGTAAAAATATTGTTTTAAAACCGGAAAAATAAAAAAAAATGGTAAACTTACAAGAAAAAATGGTAAATATATTTAAAAAAATGGTAAATTTACAAACCAAAATGGTAAATTTACAAAAAAAATAGTAAATTAAAAAAAAAAAAGTAAATTAAAAAAAAAAATTTTAATTTATCACAAACATTGTTTAAATTTTACCAATTTTTGGTAGTGATCATTTTAAAGCCACAAAAATTATTTTAAAAAATGGTAAATTTACAAGTAAAGTGGTAAATATATTAAAAAAAATGGTAAATTTACAAACAATAATTGTAAATTAAAAAAAAATTGTTAAAAATTTACCAATTTTTGGTAGTGATAGTTTTTAATCCACAAAAATTACTAAAAAAAATGGTAAACTTACAAAAATAAGTGGTAAACCTCTAAAAAAAAGTTGTAAATTAACAAAATGATATTATAAATTTGCATTTATTTTATGAAATGTCAAAAAAAATAAAAAATAAATGAAAAAAATTACAAATTTTTGAGTAAATATAACAAAACAAATGTAAATTTATCAATCTTTTAAGTTTAATTTAATTGTTTTTTCCCCTTAAAACATTTTTAATGAAATTTTTTGTCTGGGACTTAGAAAATTTTCAAAAAAAATTTTAGACTTCGAAAATTTTATGAAATTTTTTTTTTTTAAATCTTTTTTAATAATTCTTTACTCCAAAACGCAAAAAAATGTGTCTGGGAATTAGAAAATTTACAAAAAAAAAAATATTTTATAAAATTATTTTTGTAAAATAACTGTTTTTTTCGTAAATCAAATAGAATCCTCGTAAAATTTTTTTAAACTTTTTTTTTAAATCTTTTTTAATAATAAAAAAAAAATTTTTGTCCGGGACTTTGAAAATTAAAAAAAAAATAGAAAATTTAAAAAAAACAAGTAAGAGTGTTAAATTCGGCTGTGCCGAATCTTTTATACCCTCCAACATGCAAAAAAAAATTGCAGGGACGTTTTCATTTTTTTTTAGGGGGGGTCGAAAGTGGTAATTGGGGGGGGGGGGCAAATTTCCTCTCGAATATGTGTTTAAAAATTCATTCTTATGCATTATGCACTAAAGAAATAAAAGTTTATCATTATTTAAAAATAAATTTATTCCACGCGCATAAAATGGTGGGGGGGGGGCGGACCGGAAAAACGGCATTATCTAATTCTTTGGGTCCAAATGCAGGACTTTGAACTTCCTGTAGCATAAAAATGTTGCATTTGCTAAACAAAAACACAAAAAATCATGTAAAAATGGTATTTTTCATGGATTGGTTTAGTTCTCTAAGGGGGAACTTTTTCCCCCTTGGCCCGATTTTGCTCATTTCCGAACTTAACCTGCCTAGGAATGTAAAACATATTCGTGCCAAACTTCGGAAGTCTAGCTATTTTATTTTGGACTGTATCGTGTCCTCTACAGACGGACAGACGGACGGACGGACGGACATCGCTAGAATGTCTTAGAATCGATCACTGATCAAAAATATATATACTTTATAGGCTCCTAGACCGATATTTCAATGCGTTACACACGGAATGACAAAGTGAGTATACCCCCATACTGTGGTTGGAGGGTATAAAATGTTTTTTTTTTGTTAAACAACATAATTCCTCGTGATAACATAATTTTTGTAAAATAACAGTTTTTTTTTTGTAAATCAACTAGAATCCTCGTAATAAAAACTTTGTTGTAAAATTACAGTTTTTTTTTTTTGTAAAATGACCTTTCAGAATGGTAGAATACAATTACGAAAATAAATTTGTAAAATTACCAATAAAACTGTAGTTCTGGTTTGAGCAAAGTACAAGAATTTTTGTTAAAAAACAAGGAAAATTGTTAAATATTGGTAGAACGGTATTACAAGGCATTTTACCAGGCGTTTTACAAGTTTATTTTTTTGGGTGTAGGAAAAAGCATCCATTTCCATGAAAGTCCTCCTTGATAATAATAAACACTTGCCCGCAATATAATTTCTTCATTTAAACCACGTCCCTGTTAAAGCGGTTGAGAATTCACTACTACTATTATTTATATTAATAAAAAAATAACATTCCGTATTTACACAAATGGAAAATTTTTACGTTTATTCTTTCTTTTAACATTATATTTATACATAAATATTTGCTAAGTTTTAATCAATATTAATAGTTAAATGTATATTAACACTGTGCAACAAAAAAAAATACGTTTTTCCAATGAACGATTTTCACAGAATTTATAAACAAATTTATAAAATTTATTAACTTTTTCATAATACTTATAAACTTGTTCATAGTATTTATGGATAAATCATAGTATGTGAAATTTAATAACTATTTTCATTTCTAAATACTATTTAACGTTTTTCATAAATACTATGAAAAAGATCAAAAGTTTAAGGAAAAAGTTCATAATTTGTATGTATTTGTTTAAAAATAGTATGAATTTCGTTCATTGGCAAATATTTTTTTTTCTGTGTAGGTTCGATTCAACTACCAAAAAGTAGTAAGATCTTATACTCGGATTTTCCAGTTGGTCATCATAAGCTATTTAGAGTGCCTAAACACGTTCAGATTGTGTTAATGTGTTGCCAAGATTTCTTCAACTTTACCGTGGCTACAATTTGGCCAAATATTGTTGGGAAAAACTCAACAATTCATATTATTCATAATAAAAAAATTAAAAAACACATCTTTTTTCCAATTTTTTTTTTTCAAAAAAAATCTAAAAAAAATAGTTTGACATAAAATTTTGACAGAATTAGCCACATTATTGGGAAATATAATTAAGCAGTAGCAAAAATTCTAACTAATTGTAAGTTGTTTAAAAACTGATGACATTTTCAGGGCCCTATTGCTTTCCCAAAATCTTTGAAAGCCCATAATAAGAAATTGGTCACCAAACTGGACAATCCGAGTATAGGATTTTACTACCTTTTGGTAGTAAAATTTAACCTTTTTAGTAAAATTCTTGTATTTTTTAAAAAGTATTTATTTGTTGTACAGTGTAATCTGTATTCATCCACGAAGGTTGTTAATTTCTTTTCAAATAATTGTATTAGCAATTGTTTAATTAAGTTCATAGACAAAATTTATATAAATTATCGACTTTTATTGTTTGACTTTATAGCTTTAAAATTATTTAAATAAATATTTTCTTCTCACATTTAGCAAATTCTAGAATATATAATTTTTCTTTTAAATTAAATGGAATTGAAAAAGTGGCAGCAATATATAAAATAATATTTTAAAAATCCTATACATGCCAACGGTTTAATGTACGCTCTTGACCATCATTCATCGTTTTTGCAAACAAAGAATAACTTAATTCAGACTTAAATATTTTTAGGTGCATTCGTAAATTATTCAAAAAAAAACTGAAAAACAATAAAACATCAAGCTTAAATAACAATAATAGAGTTTAAACAAAAATAATACATATTTTAAGACAATAAGTAATCGATTTGCAAACAATAACCCAGGCAAAAAAAAATGCAATAACGTTGGCAAATTTTTTAAGGTGTATTGAAGGAAGAGTACACAGAGAAAATTGATTCGTTATAACAGCCAAATTTGGAAGCATATGAATGATATGATTCGAATAAAATTACCACATTTTTCTATTATTAAGTCCACATTTTTAATCGTGCATTTAAAAAGAGTATATTCAAGTTCGAGGTCACTTATTATTCACCATAATGAATTGTCATTAAAAGTGCTAATGTTGTCAAACTATCATCAATGCCTAATTCCCTACAGAATACAGGCACGGATTACTACATAGATTACTTTTTAGACGGGCAACATGCTGAAAATCAGGGCAATAAAATCGATAATAGGTGATGGTGAAGCGAGGAAAGTACTTACAAGGGGCACTCCGCAAGGGGGAGTGATCTCTCCTCTTCTGTGTAATCTTGTAATAAATGAGGTGGTAACCTACGCTCATGACGTTGGGATCCTAATAAAACGTAAGTTTTTACCAACGATTAGCGAACTCGTGTAATCAGCACTCAAGATACTCTCAACGTCGGCAAAGAAGAACGGTCTGGCAGTTAAAACCGTCAAAACCGAACTTGTCTTGTTCACAAAAAGGACTAACAACGAAGTTCTTTCAGAGGGCACCCGCCGATTGTTTTGAAACTTGCATTTGGGAATGAGGGGAGAAAAATAAGAGTTACCTTTTTTTTAGCTTCCCAATCTCAAATTTAAACAAGTAGAAAAGTTAAATTCGACTTGGCCGAATCTATGAATACCCTCCACAATGCCCTTTTTAAGTGATAGTAAATTTTCTAACGTTAAAAAAATAACATTTTTGGTTAGAAATATTTTACTTTCTGTAAAAAAAACTTTTTTTTATTAATTTTTGACAAAAAAAAAAAAAAAAAACGCTAATTTTTTTTTTTGAGTGTAAAATTTTTTTTGAGTGAATTTTTTTTTGTTTTAGTGTAAAAAAACTTTTTTTGTTAATTTTTGAAAAATAAAAAAAAAAATAATTTACCAATTTTTTTTTGAGTGTAAAATTTTTTTTTAAGTGTAAACTTTTTTTGGTTAAAAATATTTTATTTTCTGTAAAAAAACTTTTTTTTATTAATTTTTGAGGAAAAAAAAAATACTAATTTTTTTTTTGAGTGTAAATTTTTTTTTGAGTGTATTTTTTTTTTTTTTTTGTTTTAGTGTAAAAAAACTTTTTTTGTTAATTTTTGAAAAAAAAAAAAATAATTTACCAATTTTTTTTTTGAGTGTAAAATTTTTTTTGAGTGTAAACTTTTTTTTTAAGTGTATTTTTTTTTGGTTGAGTGTAAAAATATTTTTGTGTGACAAAAATTCCTTTTAAAATATTTTTCTGACTTACAAATGTTTTTAAAACATGTTTAACGGGTTTTCAACACGTGAATTTAAGGTGAACTAATCTGAAATTTACGGTTTTGCTAATAACTTTTGAACCGCCGGGCCGATTTGGCTGAAATTTAAAACGAACCGGACCAGAGGAACGGTAAATATATATGCCACACTTCAGCACCCTCAGAATTGCCGTTCGAAAGTTACAGTGTGTTTTATCCCGTAAATTCCAGAAAATCCCTTGCCGAAATTCACTCACTTGCTTATAACTTTTGAACCACTGGACCGATTTCGCTGGATTGCAATACCAACCTGACCAGGTAAATGTCCAACATATGTGCCAAACTTCAGGAGCCTCCGTAAAGTCTTTCAAAAGTTAGCGTGTTTTCAACAGACAGACAGACAGACAGACGGACAGACGGACGGACGGACGGACGGACATCGCTAGATCGTCTTAAAATCGATCGAGGATCATGAATATATATACTTTATGGGGTCCTAGACCAATATTTCGAGGTGTTACAAACGGAATGACAAACTTATATATACCCTCTATCACTAGAGTGGAGGGTATAAAAAGGGTTGCCACCTTATGAAAAAATGAGGTCTTTCGGAAAAATCCGAATAAAATCCGAACTAGCAGGAATAATTTTAATATAGATTATTTCATATGATTTTGGCGGTCATGCGTATGTTCCTCTCTATATAAACTACCCCTACGATTTTACATTTCAAAAATAGGAGCTTAACCAAGCCGAATTTGGAAACGGCCGACACGACATTGGATAGGCCTTCAAAAAACCATTCGACCTGTATAAAAAGTTCATATAGTTTCTTCTGAAGAAATGTAAAAAATCATAAAAAACGAAACAAATCCCGTTTTTTCCCCTTCCCTTTGACCCGGTAACAGGTAATCCTTATTTTCCTCACCTCTTTCCCATACGCAAGTTCAGGACAATTGGTGGGTGCCCTTTGAAAGACCTTCCTTGTAAGATAGACAGGTTAATTCTTCTCAAATTATATGGAATCACCCTGGAACTATATAATGAGGCGAAATACCTGGGTGTGATCATTGGGTCATTCTTGGAAAAAAATAAATACAGTGAAAGAGATGAAAAAGTGGTTATGTGCTTTTTACACCTTCAGAAGGACTTTTGGACGAAGGTGGGGTCAAAAACCGTATATCATCCACCGGATGTATGGTGCGATAATTAGGCCAATACTTACCTATGGTGCCCTTGTGTGGGGGAGAGCAGTGGATAATAAATCATATCTCTGCAATCTACAGAAAGTACAACGACTGGCATGTGTGGGTATCACAGTTGCTATTAGTTCAGCACCCCAGGCCGGCCTGGAAGTGGTACTAAACATTCAGCCCGCAGATATTTACGTCAAAAGCACAGCAGCAAAATCGTCTCTCAGGTTAAGAGAGTCACAAATGCTTAAGCAACGCTCTTGGGGACACTCGACCACATTAAGTACGGTCAAATGATAAAGCTGCGCAGATGATTATGACAAGAGACCCTTGCGCCATTAACAATTTCGTGGATAGTCTCGCAGCTCTGAAGACCTTAGAATCAAACACCGTAAAATCGGGAATCGTTAGGAATTGTATACAATGCCTTTGTCGAATCAGTCAGCACACAGTCAAGCTAATATGGGTCCCTGGACATAGTGGGGTCGCTGGAAACGAATTGGCTGATGAATGTGCGAATCGGAAACGGTGGGGGCATATGTAGAACTTGACATCTCGGTTCTTATAGTGGAATTGATAAAAGAAATTGCTAGGATATCTGAGAATAGAATGAAGGATAGGTGGACTGACTACGTGAAGTCATGTAGCCACTCCGAATTCTAAGAGAAAGGTCCCCATACATTTCAAACAAATTGGATGACTTGTTCGATGACCAATGTAATTTTTCTCGTGTTTGGCTGTCAGATGGTCGGATAAAAAATCAAAAAGTTTTGATTTTTTGATGGTCGGATGAAAAGTGGGTTGGCATTTCGGATGATGTATTACTTGTCATCCTACCGTTGTACGAACAGAGACGTTTTAATTCATTATTTGTTATTGTTTTTCACAAAGTGATGTTTTTGTATAAAGCAATGATGTTAAAAAGTGAATTTTAACCTAAATATATTGAAAAATAAAAAAATATTCATGTTACTCCTTCAAGATTTCTAAAAAAATGAGCGGTCATCCAACATGTGTATAAATTTGTCGGATAAGTGTGTTTTGAAAATATTTATTGGTCAAATAACAAGTCATCCAACATGTATTGTGTCTGGGCGGCTTAAAAGTGTTTTTATTTTTGACAAACGGACGGTTAGCCCATTAGTGGTACTAACAGGACACTGTATATTTGGCCAAGTAGCCGTACGTATGGCAATTTCTGATAGGGACTATTGGAGAAGTTATGGGGATGTGGACGAGAAGGACTCAGTAAAGCACTTGTTATGTGAGTGGCCGGGCATTTAGTGCAAAGATTTTTCGATGACCTAGATTGCCTAAACGGTGTCTCATTGACATCTCTACCAGAATATCTTATCATAGGGAGTAAGAAAATGACAATTAAGGAAATCACAATGGGCCTTATGACCTCCTAGTGAGTTCGACAAATTGGCGGACGCCCATCCAACCGTACCTAACCTATGTTGACTCTAATTTTTCTCGTATGATTTTTTACCAAAAAAAAATCTTTCACAGTTTTTAGTTCCAAACATTTGGTAATTTGGAAATTTTCAGGATCGTTTCGGGAAAATTTTCTCTTAGCATATTCTGCTTTCATTATATTTTGGGTTAATACTAGTTAAATTTCAAATTCATAGATTTCTTTTTACCGTAGTTGGCACTGAATCAAAATAATTAAGAATATAAATATTTGAATAAATATTCTGAAGATGGAAAATAATTGAAAAATTTCCGAAACGATCGTCAATTCAATACTGAAAATCGACAAATTTTTTTAAGCAGAAATTTTATGAGTATTTGTTGGGAGAATATTCTTGTAAGAGAGAAAGCCAATTATTAATTTTTTTTTATTATTAAACACTTATTAAGAATTGCATTTTCTAAATAACTTTTTTTTGTTTATGTTGAAAAAACGATAAATAAAAATTTGTTAGAGTAAAATTATTATTGTTAAATTGCCTTAAGTTAATTAACATTTCCCCAAAATTTAATAATATTTTTAAGTATGACATTAACAAAAGCAATATATTTATTTAAAAACATTTACCATGTTTCAGGGACATTGATAACTAAAGAAAACATAATCCTAGAGTTGGCTAGAAATTGCTTATAAACTGATACACAAGTTCATTTTTCCAACAGTAATAAAGTAATTAGCAAATAAACCGTGGCTATGTTTTGTTACGTTTGTCATTATGTTTACCATCAACTTGATATTGATTGGTAAATATTAGACTTTATTACATTGTATGTATTAAGATTTTGTAATCTTATTGATATAAATATGTTTAAATTACGCACGCGAATAAGGGCAAATAGAAAACATTTTAATATAGCATTTTTCCTGCTAAATTGAACAAATATATTGGTCTAAAAAAAAGTGCCCTTATTCGCTGTCACTTTTCCAATGTTCATACATATCTATAGTATAGCGGAAATATTTATTTTAAACAAATAAGTCTTGCAATGTTAAGACTGATAAATTCTAAAGGCATATGTCTAACTAGGTCACAGGAACAAAATCTTAAAGAAATAAATTAATAATAGAAACGACTCAATATTACAATTTCAAAATGATTCGATCAAATTTACAACTTCGATATCAAACATGTTGGAAATACACGATATGAAAGGTTTTACAATTTTTTTACAGATCCTCCGCTTGAGAATCCTACATTTCTTGAATATCATAATTCCAAAGTTTTTAGAGCCATTATTTCAGAAAATATAAAAAGTACCAAGGTAAAATTTTTTACCTCATTAAAATCAGAACTTCAAACTGTACCTTTTTCAGAATGATTTTTCATATTTTTGTTTTTAAGAGTCCATTATTTAGAATTTCATTGATTTTTTTTTCAGGACAGATAAAAAAAATTACCAACCCGAGTAAAAATTTTTATATGATGCAATATATTATGATATGTAAGAAAATATATATTTATACGCAATTTGATCCGAATAATGGTGGATGTTTTTGCATTAAAAAAGATCAACTTGTATAAAATATGATTTGATTTCATCCGAGTTTTTACCAGACATTGCTATATATTGGTGGATCTAATTAGATCTAATTGCATAAAAATATATAAAATCCTGGTGTGTTTTGGTTTGGGTTGAGGTACACCACAGGTCAACGATACATTCACCAAACATATAATTTTCTAAAACAAAAAAATGTTTGGGTACGCTTCGAACCAGATAGGTGATATACATAACCCTAATAAGGAAATGTTTAGGAACATTTTAAAAAGTTTCTTATACTTTGCCTAAAAAACTTAGAAAATTTTTGGTTAATTGGAAACATATAAAGTTTTATATGCCCGAGTAAAAAAGATGTGATATAATCATATATGCTATTATATAGTTATTTATATTTATATATGGTTATGCATGAACTTTGATATGGACAAGTTTATATATAGCATTGTATTTTTCCTTGTTTATTTAATATGATAGCATACATATTCATATCTATTTATATACTGATCTATATAAAATTTGATATGACATATAAGGTCGGGAATTTTTAGATATGGCAGATAAAAAGATATATGATTTTATTTATAATTATATCCCGAAAAAAAATTTCAAATTTTAAGTCCCGGACAATAAAAAAAAAAATTCAAGTCCTAAAAAATTTTATGAAAATTTTCCAAAGTCCCGGACACAACATTTTTTTGGCAATTTTTTTGAAATAAAAAAATCATTGAAAATGTTTTTATGAGAAATTTAATTTTTTTGAAAAGTTTTTGAGTTCCGAAAAAATGTTTTTTAATTTTCTAAGACACAAACATTTTTTGGAAAATTTAAATCCCTTATAAATGATTTTAGAAAAAAATGAAAAATTTTTAATAATTTGCTAAGTCCCGAAAAAATTCCGAAGAATGCAATAAAAACTATTCTAATTGATAATGTATCCAATCTGATTAAATAATTTCTAATTTCACGTTTAAAATTCCAAAAAATTTTACCAGATTTCTTCCAATTATATAAAAATTTATCTAATTTTAACAGATAAGATATGATTTAATACAATTAGATAGACCCATTTTTGGGATCAAACTTAATCAAATTTGATATTATTTTATCAAAAATAATAGAATTTGATATAATCGTATAATATTCGATCCGCCAATTTTCGGATCAAAATTAATATGGATTTACATAAAAGCATATCTGTTCATATATAATTAAATATTGCGTCATATAACTTTTTTTTACTCGGGTGGAACATAATAAGCTATATATAATTTGATGTTAAATTATACAGAAAAACAGATTTTGTGTTGACCCTTATATTATTCTATTTAATTATATCAACCGTACACCTTTTAATCCGAATCATGACTAAATTATATATTACTACATATGACTGCATTAAAAAAATTTAGAAAATATCTCACGGATGTGTAATTATATATAATTTATTATGTTTGTATCAAGTTATATATTGTAATATATGTTTATTTTTACTCGGGAAAGTACATTATTTTACCACTTTTTCCTCTTAAAACCGAAACGAATTTACAAAAACTACTTTTTTTTAGAAAGTTTTTCAGACGGAGGAACCCACATTTCAAATATCTTGTACCATTATTTCAGGAAATATAAAAATATACACTGCTTTAACCCTTTTGAACCTTTTATGAATCCAGCCCAACCGATATGATTGTTGCCACAATCATATCTCTTCTTTGCGTGTATATATTATTGATCCATGATTGATTCTAAGAGATTCTAGCGATATCCTTCCGTCTGGACGTTTTTCCGTCTGTCTGTGTAAGTCTCGATACAGTCCCAACCAATACAGCTAGACCTGTGAAGTGTGGCACGAATAAGTCTTATCGTCTCACGGCATATTTTTCATAAATGGGCAAAATCGGACAAGGGGGAAAACAGTTCCCCCTTGTAGAACTATAACAACCTCCAAAAAAATGGCATTTATTTTCGTATTTTTTAAACAAATGAAACATTTTTATGCGAGAAGAACGTCAGGGCCATTAACATGCACGAATGACCTTTTTTGTAGCGTGGATGTCCGCTCTTTTCAATTTTAAATTTTAAGGGAACAACTTTTCGACCACAACATACCAACATTTTATTTATGTTGTGGTCGTCAAACAAGCCCATACGCCATCAAAATCGCACTTTCATCAAACAAATTGTACAGCACACTTAATTTTGATTCAGCAATGAAAATGAAGCCTCGTAACAAATTTTTATTTTAATCTTGCTACATATTTATAAATTTTGAATTTAAAATTCTTAATTATTGAATTTAGATTGAGCGGATTTAAAACCTTCTAGGTACAAATTTTCTTTTAAATCGCACAACTTTTACAAATTTTCGACGCCATATTTGATTCTACATTTTGAATTTTGTATTTTTGAGGTCATTTTTGAAATCGTTGTCTCCGAAAATTTTAAGATTACAATTTATTTTTTATTCAAAACCAATTTGTTAAAGTTTTCGCAGCCATATTGGATTCGCCATTTTAAATTTGCTATTTTTAAGTGTTGAACTATGAAACCTTCTAGACACAAATTTTATTTTTGATAGCACCACTTTTAAAAAATTTCGACGCCATATTGGACCTGCCATTTTAAAATTTGTATTTTTAGCTCAAATCGTTGGTGCTACAAAGTGAACTAACAATAAGTGAAAAGACTTTTGGCAGGAAAATACCTTCCCACCAAAAAATACTGCTTGTCCATGAGCAGGTTTGTAAGGGAGTGATTTTTGTTGTTTCCTTGCAAACCTGCTTACGTATGGCATGATATTTGTTCGCAATGTCCCACTTTAGAGCATTTCTTCGGAGCGCTTATACCGGCGCAATGAATATAAATTAAGATCATGCCTTTTTTTAAATATTTGCGGTATTTTTTTAAGTCACTGCCATACTTTACTGCAACCGGTATGCAGGTTAGTAAGCCAACAAAATCTCTCCCTTACACTACTGCATATGGTATGCAGCTGTGTAAGCGAATGTCATAAAAAAACAACAACACCAAAAATCATTCGCTTACACAAGTGCATTCTTGTATGCACTGCTTCCAAAATCTCTATTATTTTTTGCTGAGTTCTGTGCCCCAGTGTGCATTGTTCGGGCATCTATTTTTACCAATTCCGCATAGCGCTTAAGTTAAATTCGTGAAAAAGCATTTCTAGCTCCGCCTAATTTTGAATCTAAAATTGGACATTCCCGGTATTTTTTATGCATATTAGGGTAACAAAAATAATGAACTTTTTCCAACTTCGCAGTTTTGGTCTGAACACGATATGTTAAAATTTCTAGCCGTGCCTTTGGGGGTTAAAGTTTTTTCCTAAAATATTTTTATTAATTAAACTGAGATATTAGCATTAGAGGGTATATATTAGTTTGTCATTCCGTTTGTAACACCTCGAAATATTGGTCTAGGACCCCATAAAGTATATATATTTATGATCCTCGATCGATTTTAAGTCGATCTAGCTATGTCCGTCCGTCCGTCCGTACGTCCGTAGAAAACACGTTAACTTTTGAAAGACTTTACAGAGGCTACTGAAGTTTGGCATATATGTTTATCATTTACCTGGTCAGGTTGGTATTGCAATCCAGCCAAATCGGTCCAGTGCACTTTGGCCGAATTTTCAATTTTGGCGGCAAAAAGTCAATTTTTCAAGTATAGATTTTCAAAAATTTTTTGATTGTGTTCAATTCCCAATATATTGGTAAGAAAAAATTTAAAAAAGTTATGATAGTTGGCAACACTGTCGATGTGTAAACAGCTGCTAATGTATACAGTTTTTATAACCCGCGTTGCAAGTTGTAAAGCAACCAAATTTTAATAAATCTATATATTTTTTTTTAAATATATTTTGGTTAAAAAAAATGTTGTGAATATGAGTTTTAATACTCGAGGTGAGTATTTTTACGAATTCTTAACATATTTGGGAAAAAAATTTTATTTCGTTGTTATTTTTGAGTTTTTTTAGAGGAAATTTTTTATGAAATTGTGAATAATTTTATCGTCTTTCGCGGAGTATAACTTAAAATGTTAACAATTGTTAAAACAGTTTAATACATGTAAATCTTCGTAGAAAGCTCAGGTTTTATTGTATATTAATATGGTATGCGAACGAGTGCGAAAAAATGAGTTATTAGCCCTGTTTTTTGCAGACCGGATTAATGTCCAGTTTCTCTATTACGAATTTTCACTTTCGTTCGTCCAAATGACATAAGAAAATCAATTTGAGGTTCTGTATTGCGGATGTCATTTTAGTCGAACGAAAACGTAAAAGTTGTCATTTTTCTTCATATTTTTCCGTTTCTACAACACGAATTGAAATGTCAAAAACGCCAAAACCATACGAATAAAAAATACCATTCGTTAAGGAGTTTTTTGTGTAATATTTAACAAAATAAGTGAAAAATGTGAATTTATAACAAAAATAAGTAATATTAATTTATAAAATTAAAAAATGTGAATGTTTTATAACTAAATGCTTTGAAAAAAATGTATGTATATTAATACAAATCAGTGAAAAAAAGACGGATTTGACCAATTTATATAAACATTTAAAAGCCACGGGTCATCATACAAATTATTGTTTTCATTTGTTTTTTATTAAAACTGTGTTAACTTTTTAGCTATAATAAATAAAAAAAATCTGATTTGATTATAATTGTGTTTTTTTTTTATAAACATGAAATTTGATCAGCTGTTTTCTTTAGCTGATGTGTTGATGTTGCCACTTCATTTAGTTTAGATAATTTTTGTATGAAAAAAATAAACAAAAACTAAAAAAAAACTTTGTGGCAATACTGTAATTTGACAAATGGTCAAGACAAACGTAACTAACGAAAAAAAAATAACGTAATCAAACGAAAATGTTATGGAAACTGATATCATTACGAATTCGTACGGGTAGCGTTCGTTCGTGTATTGTTTCGTCCGTTTAACAGAAACACCATATAAGATTTGGATTAACTTTATTTAGTTAAAAAATGGGTCAAATCAAGTCCAGATTTTTTTTTATAATTTTTTTCTGAAATTATAAACAATTAGTAAATATAAACAGAAAAACAAATTAAGCTTTGTCCAAAATGCAAAGAATGAAAAATAAATTTAGTTTAATCCTAGGAATAACTCAAATTTATTTATACCGTTTTACATTTTGGACGACGCTTAATTTTTTTTCCTGTTTATCTATATCTATATCTATACTATATTATAAAACGCACTTTTCGCGAAAATTTTCTTTGTCACCGGTGTTTGAAGAAACTACTGAACCGATTTTGATGAGATAAAAACCATAATAAAGCTTTCATTCCAACTAAGATTATAGGCTATAGAATGTTTTGATATCGTTTAAGAGGGACTTTTGAAAATGCCAAAATATGAAAAAAAAATCAGTTTTTCCGCTTTTAAAAAGACACAATAAGTCAGATTTTAATGTGAATGGCACTATTGGAAAGCTCTTTTTTTAACAAACAACTTAGCCTTTTCAGTTTTTTAAATTAGTTCATTAACACGCCTTGGGCATTCAGTTTTATCACTGTTCGGGGATCTGTACCTCATCTCTATACTATATTATAAAACGCACTTTTCGCGAAAATTTTCTTTGTCACCGGTGTTTGAAGAAACTACTGAACCGATTTTGATCAGATAAAACCCATAATAAAGCTTTCATTCCAACTTAGATTATAGGCTATAGAATGTTTTGATATCGGTTAAGACGGACTTTTGAAAATGCCAAAATATGAAAAAAAAATCAGTTTTTCCGCTTTTAAAAAGACACAATAAGTCTGATTTTAATGTGAATGGCACCATTGGAAAGCTCTTTTTTTAACAAACAACTTAGCCTTTTCAGTTTTTTAAATTAGTTCATTAACACGCCTTGGGCATTCAGTTTTATCACTGTTCAGGGATCTGTACCTCATCTATACTATATTATAAAACGCACTTTTCGCGAAAATTTTCTTTGTCACCGGTGTTTGAAGAAACTACTGAACCGATTTTGATCAGATAAAAACCATAATAAAGCTTTCATTTCAACTTAGATTATAGGCTATAGAATGTTTTGATATCGGTTAAGGGGGACTTTCAAAAATGTGAAAATATGAAAAAAAATCAGTTTTTCCGCTTTTAAAAAGACACAATAACTCAGATTTTAATGTGAATAGCACCATTGGAAAGCTCTTTTTTTTACAAACAACTTAGCCTTTTCAGTTTTTTAAATAAGTCCATTAACACGCTTTGGACATGCAATGTTACCACTGTTCGGGGATCTGTACCTCATCTATATCTATATCTATACTATATTATAAAACGCACTTTTCGCGAAAATTTTCTTTGTCACCGGTGTTTGAAGAAACTACTGAACCGATTTTGATCAGATAAAAACCATAATAAAGCTTTCATTTCAACTTAGATTATAGGCTACTAGCTGAGTACCCGGCGTTGCCCGAGGAATAAAAATTCATAATTTGAATCAATAATTATGAAATTTGTGTTACATTTTTTTTCTAGGAACAACATTTTTTGAAAAAAAAACTAAAAAAAATTAAGAAATCTATTTTTATTGAAAAAAATTGAAAACATTGAAAAAAAAGTATTTTCCCCAAAATCTAATGTTAAAAATTTTATTAATCTTTGTAAAGCAATCAAAGTATTTTGATTTGGATTGGATTTTTTATTTTAATAAAAATTTATTTCCACGGTTAATATTTTTCAGAACAGAAAATATTTGTATTATTTTGAACATAAGAAGTAAAGATACTGTTCATAGTGAAAAAAGTCTCATAATTTTTCCAAAGGGAAAGTCTCAAATTCTTAAAATATTTCTATTATGTATCAAAGAAAAATTTTTGTTAACTTGTATGTGGAACAATCTCCCATCAGACCTTTAAGTTATCAGGAAGGGGAAAAGTAAAAAAACAAAATATTGTTAGTATTCATATCTGAATTATGTTGATGTTAATGCATTTTAATTAAAACCCCCATGATATTTAGTTGTCCAAACCCAATAAAGTACCAGATTGTACAAAAAACGAATTAGAAACAAACTGTAGCTCGGTTTTTGAAACAAAAAAAGTAGTTTTTTTAAATTTCGTCGATCGCCGGGTAAATTATGGTTCTTTTTAGTCTAAAAATATTATGTTTTATTTTTTAGCAAAATCGGACAAAAATAACCTGTGCCTTTGGGTGGTTAAAGTTTTGTCGTTTTTTTTTATCGTGTTCTTAAATGTATCAAAAAATCATAAAAACGCGATTTTACACTTTTTTCAAATTTTATATATTGTCAAAAAAAAAATAACTTTTGTAGATTGCCTGGCAAAATATAGTTCGTATTGGTGTAAAAGCTATATATTTAAATTTGTAGGCAAATCGGACAATTTTAACCCGTGGCCCTGGGTGGTTTAAATTTTTTGTGAAAATCAAAAAAAAAAAAAAAATTAAACCCAAACTTTAACACTTCAGCTGCACATGTTAAAATTTAAACATAGAGTTCTTAGACAAAAACCAATCATAATTTGCCCAGCATTTGACGAAATTCGACAAAAGCCATTTTTTGTGATAATAAAATGTGAAAAAGGTAAAAAGTGAATTTTTTGCTACATTTTAGTACGTGATAAAGATGTTACAGAAAGAAATAAGATTTTTTTGTTGATATGTATCATTAGAGCAACATCTCAAAGAAAAATTCTTTCGTGTCAAAAGTTTTGACTCAAAACTAAATGATTTTTTTTTATTTTTTAATTAAATTAAAATAAAGTAAAATAATAGTTAAATTTTTTTTTTTGTATGGAAAAAACGGGCTAGTTTTGTCCGATTTGGCTAAAAATTTAAACATAGAGTTTTTAGACCAAAACGAACCATAATTTGCCCGGCAATCGACCAAATTCGAAAAAAGTCATTGTTCGTGCCACCCTAATATACATAAATGGAATATCGGCAGTCAAAATTGAATTCGATCGACATAACTGGTTTTAAACTGAATGCTTTTTTATTAACAACTTTTGGCTGCCAAAACATTAATTTACAGTTAATTCTAAATCTACTTCCAAAAAGATGGCCCTAATACCCTATTCACACTTACAGTTTTAAATCGTTTTTAGCAATTACTGTAGCATTTTCTGTCAATATACTGTAATAGCATAAAGAAAGTGCTAAAAGTATTGCTGCTAAAAACGGTTTAAAACTGTAAGTGTGAATAGGGTATAACATTCGGTTTTTTTTTAAATGTTTAAGACGTAAATGAGTTCTTTCGAATAGTGTTTTTTTATTTGAAATATCGAACCGTGAGTTTTATAGTATATGAGGTACAGATCCCCGAACAGTGGTAACATTGCATGTCCAAAGCGTGTTAATGGACTTATTTAAAAAACTGAAAAGGCTAAGTTGTTTGTAAAAAAAAGAGCTTTCCAATGGTGCTATTCACATTAAAATCTGAGTTATTGTGTCTTTTTAAAAGCGGAAAAACTGATTTTTTTTCATATTTTCACATTTTTGAAAGTCCCCCTTAACCGATATCAAAACATTCTATAGCCTATAATCTAAGTTGAAATGAAAGCTTTATTATGGTTTTTATCTGATCAAAATCGGTTCAGTAGTTTCTTCAAACACCGGTGACAAAGAAAATTTTCGCGAAAAGTGCGTTTTATAATATAGTATAGAGATGAGGTACAGATCCCCGAACAGTGATAAAACTGAATGCCCAAGGCGTGTTAATGAACTAATTTAAAAAACTGAAAAGGCTAAGTTGTTTGTTAAAAAAAGAGCTTTCCAATAGTGCCATTCACATTAAAATCTGACTTATTGTGTCTTTTTAAAAGCGGAAAAACTGATTTTTTTTTCATATTTTGGCATTTTCAAAAGTCCCTCTTAAACGATATCAAAACATTCTATAGCCTATAATCTTAGTTGGAATGAAAGCTTTATTATGGTTTTTATCTCATCAAAATCGGTTCAGTAGTTTCTTCAAACACCGGTGACAAAGAAAATTTTCGCGAAAAGTGCGTTTTATAATATAGTATAGACTAGCTGAGTACCCGGCGTTGCCCGAGGAATAAAAATTCATAATTTGAATCAATAATTATGAAATTTGTGTTACATTTTTTTTCTAGGAACAACATTTTTTGAAAAAAAAACTAAAAAAAATTAAGAAATCTATTTTTATTGAAAAAAATTGAAAACATTGAAAAAAAAGTATTTTCCCCAAAATCTAATGTTAAAAATTTTATTAATCTTTGTAAAGCAATCAAAGTATTTTGATTTGGATTGGATTTTTTATTTTAATAAAAATTTATTTCCACGGTTAATATTTTTCAGAACAGAAAATATTTGTATTATTTTGAACATAAGAAGTAAAGATACTGTTCATAGTGAAAAAAGTCTCATAATTTTTCCAAAGGGAAAGTCTCAAATTCTTAAAATATTTCTATTATGTATCAAAGAAAAATTTTTGTTAACTTGTATGTGGAACAATCTCCCATCAGACCTTTAAGTTATCAGGAAGGGGAAAAGTAAAAAAACAAAATATTGTTAGTATTCATATCTGAATTATGTTGATGTTAATGCATTTTAATTAAAACCCCCATGATATTTAGTTGTCCAAACCCAATAAAGTACCAGATTGTACAAAAAACGAATTAGAAACAAACTGTAGCTCGGTTTTTGAAACAAAAAAAGTAGTTTTTTTAAATTTCGTCGATCGCCGGGTAAATTATGGTTCTTTTTAGTCTAAAAATATTATGTTTTATTTTTTAGCAAAATCGGACAAAAATAACCTGTGCCTTTGGGTGGTTAAAGTTTTGTCGTTTTTTTTTATCGTGTTCTTAAATGTATCAAAAAATCATAAAAACGCGATTTTACACTTTTTTCAAATTTTATATATTGTCAAAAAAAAAAATAACTTTTGTAGATTGCCTGGCAAAATATAGTTCGTATTGGTGTAAAAGCTATATATTTAAATTTGTAGGCAAATCGGACAATTTTAACCCGTGGCCCTGGGTGGTTTAAATTTTTTGTGAAAATCAAAAAAAAAAAAAAAATTAAACCCAAACTTTAACACTTCAGCTGCACATGTTAAAATTTAAACATAGAGTTCTTAGACAAAAACCAATCATAATTTGCCCAGCATTTGACGAAATTCGACAAAAGCCATTTTTTGTGATAATAAAATGTGAAAAAGGTAAAAAGTGAATTTTTTGCTACATTTTAGTACGTGATAAAGATGTTACAGAAAGAAATAAGATTTTTTTGTTGATATGTATCATTAGAGCAACATCTCAAAGAAAAATTCTTTCGTGTCAAAAGTTTTGACTCAAAACTAAATGATTTTTTTTTATTTTTTAATTAAATTAAAATAAAGTAAAATAATAGTTAAATTTTTTTTTTTGTATGGAAAAAACGGGCTAGTTTTGTCCGATTTGGCTAAAAATTTAAACATAGAGTTTTTAGACCAAAACGAACCATAATTTGCCCGGCAATCGACCAAATTCGAAAAAAGTCATTGTTCGTGCCACCCTAATATACATAAATGGAATATCGGCAGTCAAAATTGAATTCGATCGACATAACTGGTTTTAAACTGAATGCTTTTTTATTAACAACTTTTGGCTGCCAAAACATTAATTTACAGTTAATTCTAAATCTACTTCCAAAAAGATGGCCCTAATACCCTATTCACACTTACAGTTTTAAATCGTTTTTAGCAATTACTGTAGCATTTTCTGTCAATATACTGTAATAGCATAAAGAAAGTGCTAAAAGTATTGCTGCTAAAAACGGTTTAAAACTGTAAGTGTGAATAGGGTATAACATTCGGTTTTTTTTTAAATGTTTAAGACGTAAATGAGTTCTTTCGAATAGTGTTTTTTTATTTGAAATATCGAACCGTGAGTTTTATAGTATATGAGGTACAGATCCCCGAACAGTGGTAACATTGCATGTCCAAAGCGTGTTAATGGACTTATTTAAAAAACTGAAAAGGCTAAGTTGTTTGTAAAAAAAAGAGCTTTCCAATGGTGCTATTCACATTAAAATCTGAGTTATTGTGTCTTTTTAAAAGCGGAAAAACTGATTTTTTTTCATATTTTCACATTTTTGAAAGTCCCCCTTAACCGATATCAAAACATTCTATAGCCTATAATCTAAGTTGAAATGAAAGCTTTATTATGGTTTTTATCTGATCAAAATCGGTTCAGTAGTTTCTTCAAACACCGGTGACAAAGAAAATTTTCGCGAAAAGTGCGTTTTATAATATAGTATAGAGATGAGGTACAGATCCCCGAACAGTGATAAAACTGAATGCCCAAGGCGTGTTAATGAACTAATTTAAAAAACTGAAAAGGCTAAGTTGTTTGTTAAAAAAAGAGCTTTCCAATAGTCCAATAG
>CAWUER010000508.1:0-26869 GCA_963921195.1 Pegoplata infirma
TTAGTTTTTTATATTTTTGTTTTTGTGTAGTTATTAAAGATGTTAACTACACAGTAAAAAGTTTTGTGTTATATTTAAAACCTAGCGGAGCACATTTTAAACTACTTTGGAATTAAACTCAAAGTTAAATCCGAAATTGGTTATATGCTAAACCATATAGGGATTAAAAATTTGATTATCTTTATGTAATTTTTTTTAGTTTTATTTTGATGCCAAAAAATAATTAAATTTCTCTCTTGAAAAACTTATAAAAAATAAACGTCAAACGTCATCAAAAAATTGTATTTCATCAAGTTTAAGATAAACACTTAACAAGGAATTGAAACCAGCTGTCATATTGGGTGAACAAAAAATACTTATTCATTCAATGAAAGCGAGAAAAGAGGTTAGCAATGTACACACAAGTAAAATATTTATATTATCAAAATTTGTGATCCAGAAAGTGAAGATTTTACTCCGACCGGAATAGTAATATCAAGTAAGTATTGACTACAAACGTTTATCAATTATTTTAATTGATTTTTGGTTAACTTTACTTTTAGGCCAGCTAAATCTTGAAGCAGAAGGCAGAGAGATAAAATTTTTAGATCACGACGGTGCCTACCCAAAGGAATAATTTCTTTATATAGAAGCAGTTTATTTTATGCAGAGTTGTGCTGAGTTTGGGTGACAAATCAACAGTCCTCTGGATGTTAACTTTATTCATGTATTTGGTCTGTACTTGTATTCAATACACAAAAATATTAAAAAAACATAACCTTACATTTGTTTTATTTATTTTTGGAGAAATTTAAGTCCTGCCTTGTTCAAATAAACACCTGTTTAGGTGTAAAATTATTTCCACATTTTGGTTTTATTATAACACCCAAAAATAAATTCAAAAATCCATTCTCTCACTCTCTTTTTTTATCTCTTTAAAAGTAAACTTTTTATGGAATACTTAAATTAAATCATTTTTGGCATTGTTATATATCACAAAATCCACCAGAAAACACATAAAAAATGCTATTTTCTGACCTTAGGTCTTTCGATTTTCTTTATATTAACGGTATGCATTCTCAATAAAGCCAATAAAACATATCCATTTTCAGTTTTTTCAATTTTAAAAAAATCGCGATTTTTTCGCGAATTTAATTTTCTTCAAAAATTAAAAAAATCAAAAAAGTATGTTAATTTGAAGAGCCATATCTTTTAAAGTATCTATCGGATTTCTACGATTCAAAAAGCATTTGATTTAAACGTTCGTCCTTTTTTATACCAATGCAATAAAAAAAAAGTGCATTTTTGATGCAAATGCAATTTATGGGTGCATTTTTCAAAACTTTCTCCCCCTTCAATTTTTTTGAAACCTGCATAATTCGAAAATATGGCATTTTTTACACAAAATTGAGTACCGTTTTTTTTGTGACAGCGTTTCAAAAAATTTTCGTGATTTTTTTAAAACTACTTATTTGATTTTTTCCATACAAAAAATCAATTTAATGTTTATTTTGTAATTTTATCAAAAAAGTATGTAACTTTCAAAAGCCATTTCTTCGAAAGTATCTATCGGATTTCTACGACTCAAAAAGCATTCGATTCAACTGATTATCAATTTTTATACCAATGCACTAACAAAAAATATTTTTTTAAAAAAATGCATTTTTGATGCAAATGCAATTTTTGGATGCATTTTTTGAAACTTTCTCTCAATTTAATTTTTTTGAAACCTGCATAAATCGAAAATATTGCATTTTTTACATAAAATTGGGTACATTTTTTTTTTTTTGTGACGGCGTTTTACAAAATTTTCGTGATTTTTTTTAAAAATTGTTATGTAGTTTTTCCTTAGACTAAAATTTTTTTTGTTATTTAATGAATTTTATGAAAAAATTGTATGGAAAAACCAAGAAGGTATTTTTAAAAAAATTACAAAATTTTTACGAAACTCCGTCACAAAAAAAGCGGTACGCAATTTTGTGTAAAAAATGTTATATTTTCGATTAATGCAGGTTTAAAAAAAATTGAAGGGGGAGAAAGTTTTAAAAAATGCATCCAAAAAATGCATTTGCATCAAAAATGCACTTTTTTTTAAAAATATTTTTTTTATTACATTAGTGTAAAGTAAGACTATCGTCTGAATCGATTCAAAGTAGCATACTTTTTAGATTTTTTCAATTTTTGAAGAAAATTAAATTCGCGAAAAAATCGCGATTTTTTTTAAATATAAAAAACTGAAAATGGATATGCTTAATTGGCTCTATAGAGCACATGTGTACAAAAAATTAGATAAATTTGAAGACCCTCGGTCAGATTTTATAAAATCTTTGCTGGATTTCATGATATACGTACACACCAGCTAGGAATTAAAATTAACCCAAAACTTTTTACTGTGTAGATTTTTAATTGTAAGAAAACAATTTTAAATCTTAAAATTTGTAAGAATATCAAATTTTTAAAAATGAGGTGAATGGTGATAGAGTACTCCCGAATCGAGCACATTATTTTTTTGTTAAATTCTTTTTTTTAATTTTTTAAAGAGTTTTAATAGTGCAATGGAATTTTTAAAAAACTCATATAATATAAATTTTGATCCAATGATCAGTTTATTTATTTTTTTAACAAATCATTTTAAATAATACTACTGAACATTTTGAAAAAAAAAACTTGATGCGACTGGGACGCGACCTTACACAGTTCATTGTAATTGTTCTAGTAATCACAAATCTGGTCTACAAACTTTTTCATCACATCAGGTTTTTGAGAAAAAAATCGTTTTGTGCATTTTTGACAACTCATAGTGGATTAGAGATGAGCGATATTTTCATACCGGTGATTTAATCACTGTGATTCAAAAATCACTGGTAACTGCAGTTATCAAATATCTTAAATCACTGCTACTTGCAATATCGTTCTTTTCTGTTATACACACATTAACTAACATTTTAACAGTTGCTGTGTGTTCGTTCAATCATATTTTTTTTCTTCTCTTCCCAGTTGGCCATGTCTTAAAGACATCCTCGACGACGCGTAAACGACCATAGAAAATCGTTGACGACGCGTAGGCGACAGTCCAAGCAAATCGTTAACGACTTTTTCACACAAAGGGCCGGAAAATCGTTAACGACAACGTGAGCGACATTATCATTTACAAAGTCGTTGACGACAATATGGACGACATAGTCGGAGACGACAATATGGTCGACATAGTCGTTGAAGACAACATGGGTGACATATTGCTTGTTATGTCGTTGATGATTATATAGGTAAAAATTAGCTTCGTTGTGTCCCAATATAACAAATATTTAATATTATAAAAATGCTGAAACTCTTTAGTCCTGGGAATCTAATATCAAATATCTTCTTATTTAGTTGTTTGTGTATCAATGCTGCACCCTGTCCACCGATGAACTGAAAAAAAGATGGCCGGAGACACTTAGCATTTGTAGGGTTTTGATTTTTGTGGGGTTTTAACTCCGGATACAATACAAACATTGCCCTCACAATGGAATAGTGAAACGACACTTCCTTAAGAAATAACAAATACTAGCGACCGACAAAAACAATCGCGTTTCTGGATTAAGCAAATAGTTTTATCGACGAATCGATGCTTTTCCGACGCGATCTAGATTAAGACTCTAATATGAAATATGTTGATAATATAGTTTGCAAGAAACTGAACAAAATCAGATGACATTCTTGGAACATTTTCTAATAAGTTCGTCAAAACAAAGGCCTATGCAAATTTTCATGGGACCCATCTGAAATTCCGCAGACCCTTTTTTTAATAGACTAAATGTTAAACGCAATTCTTTAAGAATTTGTAAGTTAATACTGGTCGATATATTACTCTATAACTCTGGATAATCCCATGATAAAAAATTTAAATCAACAGAGCGATATTTGATGAAATCTACAACCTCTCACAAGCACTTTCAAGGTTCAACTGAATAATTCTAAATTTTGTTGACGATTGTTTGTTGTCTTATTTCACGTCGTTATTGTCCCGTTATTTTTTTTATATCTCTTTAAACAAAGCAAAAGTTGCACGACATTTCAAATACTTTTGTCGTTCTGAATATCTTCAACAAAATGTGATTGACGATAAGTTTATAACAATGTCGTTCATATATTCGTCAATGTGGCTTAACACACGATCAAATTCATGCAATTGTCGCTTATCTTGTCTTAAGTAAGACTTTATTGAAGACAAGACAAGCGAGAACTACATGGATTTTGTCGTCAATGTGGTTTGAAACACGACAACATACATGCAATGGTCGCTTACCTTGTCCTCATTTAAGTCATACCTAAGACAAGATAACGGACAATTGCATGAATTTTGTCGTCAATTCGGTTTTAAAAACGACAAAATGCATGCAATGATCCTTTATGTTGTCCTCAATAAAGTCTTATTTAAGACAAATTTAACACTCAAAAAATTATGTTAGTAAAATCAACTGAAAATGTCAGTTCAAATAACTACTTTGTAAGTTGTTTTGGGGTCAACTACTTTTTCAGTTAAATCAACTAACAATGTTAGTTATTTTAACTGACAAAAACAACTGACTTGTGTAGTAAAAATTACTAACATTTGTAGTCAAAACAACTAAAATGTAGTAAAAATAAAATAAACAATATATATATTTTTTTTTAAACATTTTCCAGAAAAAAAAAATAAAGACCAAATTTTTCCAAGTTTTTTTTTTTTTTAAAGTGAAAAATAAAAAAACGAATTTTTTTAAAGTTGTGAAAAATAAAAAAACTTTTTTTTTTTTTTAGAAAAAACTTTGAAAATTTTTCAGAGATAAAAAAAATAAAATGAACTACTTTAAATAACTGTTACTACATTACAGTACTTTTTTTGGTAGTTATTAAAAAAAACGACTTAAAATAACTAACAAAAATAGTTATTTGATATTTTTCATACAAAAATAACTGACTTTGTAGTTGAAAACTACTAACTACTGTAAAATATACAAACAACTAACATGTAGTAACTTACATAATTTTCTGAGTGAAGAAATTGTCGCTTATAAAGTCGTAAATACGTTTTTAAACACCACAAAATACACGTTTTGTTACTAAAGTGGTCCTCATCAATATTATTTAGGCGACAAATTCTGTAATGTCCTGAGGACATCGTTGACGACATTTGCGTTTATGACCAATTGGCCAACTGGGTTGTTATGGAATGTAAAAAAACAAACGCACAAAGCAACCCAGTTGGCCAAAACGTCGTAGACGACGCTGTCTTCAACGATTTCGTAAGTGATAGTTAAGAATTTGTCGTTCAAGACATGTGTCGATTTAATTTTCTCTAACGACAATGCAACGGAAATATTCGCTAACGACTAGCTGCATGACAAAATACTTAACTGGTCTTGTGTAACATCCAGTTGGAGACAAGTTAAGCGACAAAATCTAGTACTTGTCGTGTATAGAAAATATATTGAAGACAAGATGACCGAAAATGTCTTTAAGTTGTCTTCGGCCAAACTTGGTTCACGACAAAACAAGCGACAATCTCTCATATGTGTCGTGTATTTAAATTCCGTTAACGACAAGATGAGCGATAATGTCTTAAATATGTCGTCAGTTGATGCCGATTGAAGACAATATGAGCGACAATATCTTTATGTTGTCGTCAGCCAAAATATGTTGACGACAATATAAACGACAATTTCATTTAGTTGTCATATATTGCTCATGGTTTACGACAGGCTGACCGACAATATTTAATATTTGTCGTGTACTAAACTCCATTGACGACAAATGAGCGGCAATATATGAAGATTGTCGTAAATCGCACTCTCCGTTGACGACAATATAAGCTACAATTTCTTGAAGTTGTCATATATTGCTCTTTGTTTACGACATACTGACCGGCAATATTTAATACTTGTCGTGTTGTCGTGTCCGTTGACGACAACGTACGGTTGTTGAGAGAAAAAAAAAACAAAATAACGGAACCATATTAACGGCGATAATAAAAAGCAAATGTAAGTATGAAATATTTAGTTATGTACAAAAAGCTATCGAAGAAGGTGCAAATTCAGAATCGTGTTCTTTTAATAATTTAAAGTTAAAGTTGTTAAAAGTTTTAAATGGAACGACAAAAAATCAAAGGATCTTTAAATATCAAATGGAATCTTCAACTTTTTAATTAATATATTATTATTTGTTTATTTTTTACTATTTTATTATTTACTTTATTATTTTTCGTTTCTTTTTTATAACAATTAACAAATATAAAATTAAATAAATTTTAATAAAAAAAAAATTTGCTTTTATTTCACTGAAGAAATTGCACCTTATAGGGTCGTGGACGACTTAATGGGGGAAATTGTCCTTCACATTGTCGTCGATGACCGTATGAGGGAATGTGTCGCCAGTACGGTCGTCAACGATTATATAGCAGACAAAGTCGCCTATATGGTCGTCAACGATAAGGTAGAGCATACAGTCGATGAAGTATTCGCTCATATCGTCATCGCTAAAATTCACGACACTCTGAGCGACAGTGTCGCTCATCATGTCTTGTATGATTTTTGGATCTTTTGTGTGAGAGTGTCGTTCACGACTTGTGTGGACTGTCATCAAAGCTGTATTATTGAATACTTTTATTTGAATTTTTTGGAAAAAATAAAATACTTTAATATTTTAGTTGGTTATCAAAAAATAAAATGATCTGTTATTTTATTTATTTTGATTTGAATAAAATAAAATTTTATTTTATTCAATTTCATACAAATTAAATAATATTTGTTTCCAAAAAATTCAAATAATTTTTTCTGATTGATTATTCAAACAGGAAAAAAAGAAATTTTCTTATTATTTAACAAAAATTTTTGAATAATTTTGGTTATTCACAAAAAATTGAATAAATAACGCATTATTCAAACAAAAAAAAACAAATATTTTTGAAAATTTTGTGTTTGAAAAAGAAATGTATTTTATTTATTTTGTCATTTATTATACAGTGAAACATAAAATTATTTTTACAAACTAATATTGTTTAATAGTAAACTTTTTAACAAAGCGTTTTTTTGCTAAAACATTAATTAGAATATTCTTTGTAAATTTTCCCGAACTGAAATCTTTAGATTTTTGCTATTTTAAAATGTTGTTAAAACATTTTCCTATGGAAAATACTGAAGTTTTTAAAATACTTTCAGATATTTTTCAAATACAACAGAAAGTAATGTGAGGATGTATATTTACTCAGATTTTCAAGGTTTTTGGCTTTCGTGACATTTTTAAGAAAATATTCTTTAGTATTAACTCTGAAATCTTTCTAGTACACAAAATTTATTTAAATAAAAAAATGCATATGTATGCAATTAAAAATTTTTCCTGTAGAAAAATAAAATATTTTTGAATGTATTATTCTATTTTTAAATGTATCCGTAACCGTACCCTAACGTAGCGTAGAGAGGTTTTTGTTAGATGGGAACAAGTGAGAGCAATTATTCTTCTTTGCAGAAGGTTACGGGATTTTGTATATGATTTTGACCGTTACGCTACGTTAGGTGACGGTAACGGGTACACCGCAACATTTTACGAAAAAAAGTTTCGTACTTTTTATTTTCGTAAAATACACGAAAGTTGACTACATATTACGAAAAACTTTAGTACTGAATTTCGTATTTTTACGAAAGTAACGAAAATGATTAGTAAATATTTTTTTCGTAATATTTACGAACGTTGACTACATATTACGAAAAAAATGTTGTAAAAACTTTTGTAATTTTACGAAAGTAACGAAAAAAAGAATGTAAATGCTTCTTTCGTAAAATATACGAATGTTGACTGCATATTACAAAAAAAAGTGTACAGACTTTCGTATTTTCACGAAAATAATTCGTAAAAACTTCTTTCGTAAAATATACGAAAGTGGACTTTATATCACGAAAAAAAATAATCAAGAATTTTGAAATTTTACAAAACTAATGAAAAAAGAAGAAATGAAGGGCTTATTGCAAAAACTTGATAAGCAACATTTTATTTTTGGTGTTTTTCGCCTTCTACTGATGTTCTATTGACAGATTTTTGGCAGAAGTTTTGCTTAAGCCCTTCGTACAAGTATCTTGAGTATAAAAGTTCTTCAAAAGATCTATTTTTATCATAATTTCAAACGTTTTATGGCAAAAACCACCATAAAATGAAATGCTGCTTATCGAGTTTTTACAACAAGCCCTTCAAATCTTTAAATGCATGCTTAAAGCACAGACTAATACAGACTCGACATAAGTGACAGGTGTCAAAAAAGTAATTCTGAACCATATGGTTAATATTTTCAAATTATTCTACGAATTAGGTTAGAAAGAGAAACTAATATAACGCGCCATAAGAAAAATAGATGCCAGATAGGTTTTTGTTGTTTCACTCACTCCTAAGTCGTAGAAAGTGTTGCCATGTTAGCGTAAAACAGACTAAAAACCGCTCTGTTTTCCCCTAAAATCGCTTAGTTTTTCCCCATTTTTTCTCATAAAACTCTACTGTCGAGTCTGTTTATAGTCTGTGCTTAAAGGGTGTTTTTATCCAACTACAGTATTGGGGTATAATAAAAAAATATCGATGTATTATTGATCCATGATAAATTCTAAGGCATTCTATTAATGTCCGTCTATATAAAACACGGATACCACGGAACAAGTCTTTTGGTCATCAGCAGGTTAAGTTCGTATGTGGGCAAAAAAGTTTTATTTCTTTAAACCAACCTCTGGAAAACTCAATTTTTTTAAAGTGTTTTTTGTTGTTTTGTTAAACAAATGAAACATTTTCGACCCAGGGGATTAGAAAAGGGGGGGTGAAATAAAGCCATAGGCAATAAGGCCATATGGTCTTATTTCCCAATGAGTTGAGAAATAAAGCCATATGGCCTTATTACCAACCACTGTTGGAAATAAAGCCATATATGGCTTTATTACTCATTTGAAAATTTATAAAAGTATTCGTCATTAATTTCCGGAGAGTGTAGGGGAAAATGTGGAAAAATTTTTCCACTAAATAGCAGGATTTTTAATTTTAAGATTGTTTAACAAAAAAGTTTTTTTGCGTAGCCGGCCTTCGGCCGGGCTTAGGGATTACAAACTACATGCATTAAACCCACCCTCTCTGCAAACAAAAGCTATTTTGGTAATTTTGGCCTTTTTGAGGCATAACAAATTGGATAGCGCAAAGGCCTGCTACCCTAGAAAACTTTACTTTGCGGAGAGGGTGGGTTTAATGCATGGATTTTGTAATCCCTAAGCCCGGCCGGAGGCCGGCTACACAGAAAAACTTTTTTGTTAAACAATCTTTAAGTTAAAAACCCTGCCAATAAAAAATTGGTGCCTCTAGACAACTCTAAGTTCCGAGGTTCGTGGTATATGTGGTTTTTTAATTTAAAGATAGTCAAAAAAATTTTTTTTTCTGCGTAGCCGGCCTTTGGCCGGGCTTAGGGATTACAAACTCCATAAATTAATTTAGCGGATTCGCTAAATATTTTTTTTTTTTGGTAGCAGGATTTACGGGGAAATATATTTCCACATTTTGAACTGATATGGCTTTATTTCCACTTTGGTTGCAAAATCAATATGACTTTATTGCTCAATCGTGTTGGTAATAAAGCCATATGGCCTTATTTCCCATTGAATTGAGAAATAAGGCCATATGGCCTTATTGCCTATGGCTTTATTTCACCCCCCCATTAGAAAATGCCTTGTGGTCGTGGGTATAAAGAACTAATTTCAATAATGATAACTCTGATATTTTTTTTTACATATTTGGGGTAATAAAAATTCGGCACAGCCGACTTAAAAGCTCTCTTGGTTTTTATTTATTTTAAGGAGCAAATAAAATTTGAGGCTTGATGATATAAGTTTTTTTTTACATGTGGGAAGGTGGTCCTCCAAAAAAATCATCTCAACATATCATCATAAGTTCTTGTAGTGTGAACGTAGCCTAAAACAAAATCACTGTAAATAATGAATGAAATCTTATAAGTCATTGTTAAGAAGAAACAATTAATTGCTTGGAAATGTTGCTGTCAAAACGTCGAAAACGTTGTTCTTATTCTCAAACAAGAATTTTTACATGTAATTTCATTAATTTAAGGATTTTTTTTTTACCAAAAAATTTTCGTAAAAATAAAAATATTTCGTTTATTTTACGAAATAATTTCGTAAAACAAAAAAAAAATTTCGTTTATTTTACGAAAATTTTCGTAAAACACAAAAATTTATTGCGTTTATTTTACGAAATTTTTTTGTAAAATACAAAAACAATTTCGTTTATTTTACGAAACAATTTCGTGCATTTCGTACATTGTACGCAAGAATTTCGTGGTGCGAAACAACGAAATTTTTCGTACAATGTACGAACGTTTTCGTACATATAAGGCAGGAATTTTTTTCGGTGTAGCTAACCTAGTCTTTATTATTTTTCTTACTTCTATGTCAAGTAAAAACGTAAAGAAGTTTTGTTGGGAATAAAATTTCTCTAACTTAACAAAAATAACAAAACATAAATAAGAATGTTCTGTACTATTTTGCTTAATGAACATTGCATAGAGTTAACGTTAAGTTTACGTTTTTAGGCTAACTAAACCTTAATGGTCAAAATGTACGCTGAATATTTTAAATACTTTTAGGCATTTCTTATGAAAATGAAGTGTTGATTTCTTCAAAGAATCCTAATACCTGAAATGGGGAATGAAGTGTTGATTTCTTCTTCGAATCCTAACACCTTGTGCTTACACGTTTAAGCTCTTAATTTTCTTTAGTTTTCTCTTTCGTACTTTCTGCAGAAATAGGGTCAGACAGACGGAGATACAGGCGGATATCACTAGGAAGTCTTTAAATCGATCAAGGATAAAAACAAAAACATATCGTTTACAGTAGAGATGGGCGCGTGAGTGGATTTTGACTCACACTCACTCACGCTCACGCAAAAAAAAAACTAATCACTCACGCAATTTTTTTTTCACTCACTCACAATCACGTGATTGAAATTAAAATTTCTCACGCGTAACTCACGCCAGATTCAAACACGCTCACGCATGAGTCACGCAAGCTCCACTCACGCAAACAAATTTTCTTACAAAAAAAAAATAACAGCTAAAAAATTTTTTTTTGCAAGAAATGAAAAAATTCTAATTAAATAAGTAAAATCAAAAATTAAATCACGCAAACTCACGCCCAAATAAAGGTATTAGTTTTTCTTCTAAAATTGTTTTTCATTTCATTGGTTTTCAATTAAAATTGTTATTAAAGGGTATTGGTATTGAAAAGGTATTGGTATCCATCCTTGCTTTATTGCAAAAATCATAATAAATGAATTTGCTAACATTTATCACGAGTGGGAAGGTGTCCCTCAATGTCCCCCGGCTCCCTCCCCTGGTGCTCCATCATAGACTTGGCGAAGGAGTATTAATAATGAATTGGGGGCCTCAAATTAAAGTTACAATAATATCACCAGTGAAGCTTAAAATAGAGTGGGAGAGAAGGATGACAGAAAAGAGGGATTTCAATTGGAATTTCCTGAATTACAACATAACTTTTCTGTATTTCAATTGACTTTTTATACATTACAACTTAGCTTTTCTGAAATTCAATTGGGCTTTTTAGAGTTTTAATAGCATTCTCTATACAACAATTCTCCTAAAAATTCAAAAACAATATTTTTAAAAGAAGCTAATTTTAAACAAAACTGTTTAATAATGAATAATTTTATGTTTCACTGCATAATAAATGACAAAATAAATAAAATAAATTTTTTTCAAACACAAAATTTTCAAGAATATTTATTTTTTTTGTTTGAATAATACGTTATTTATTTGATATTTTTGTGAATAACCAAAATTATTCAAAAATTTTTGTTGAATAATAAGAAAAATTTATTTTTTTTGTTTGAATAATCAATCAGAAAAAATTATTTAAATTTTTCGTTATTTAAATAATAGCAAATAAATATTATTCATTTTCAAAATATTTGAATAATCGCTTATTTGAATATTTTTTTAAAAATATTGTTATTTATTTGTTTCGTTATTTCAATCATAGCATACAGCACTGACTGTCATCCATCTGTCGTCAACGATTTACATGGGTCGTGCACCCGTCGTCTAAGATGTCTTGAAGACAGAGCCAACTGGGAAACACAATGTTTTTAATACGCACACAAGCAACGAAATTGCCAAAAATATTTAGGGTTTTCACAGTGACGAATAAATTTGCCTGTTTTAGTTTGGTATTTGGCAAATGTGCCAAACGTCAAAAAAAATGCCAATTTGAATGTGGCATATTTTTCTTAAAATGCACAACTCAAACCTTGTCTAAAAACAAAATGCCATTGTGCAAATAAAAAAAAAACGTAAAAATGACAACAGCTGTGATTGTTTATGCTGAAATTTCGAACGCGGCAACAAAAACATTTATACAAAAAGAAACATACACATTTTTTGTGTTTATTTTAAAATTGTGAATGTAAAAAGTTAATTAAAGTTATTTTATGCAAATTATTAACGAAAAGTGCGCTCACGATATGTAAAGAAAAAATGGTGGCAAATACTTGACGTTTAGTAAAATGGCAAATTTGCCAAATACCCAACTAAAAAAGGCAAATTTAATCGTTTTCACAACCCCAATTATTTTGCTTTAAAATGAAAACTGTTATTGAAAGAACTGTGATTTAAAAGAACTATGATTTAAAATCACGTTTATATTTACACTAGTCGAATAGCCTGTCCCTGCCAGGCGGAACAACAAATCACTTTTCTCAATAGTTCTAATATTTTACCAAACTTTATAAAAAATTATGTTTGTGCTTCAAAAATTTAATATTGCTAGATTGAGTTACATCAATATATTTCCCAAACTGGAAAAAAATTTAATGAGTATAAAAGGTTTTATTGATAAAATTTTAGAACTAAATTTGGCACGCCCATTTCGTCTCTCCGTCCATAAACCGGATATCAAAAATCCATCGTGTGGATCTGTCCCATGGTCACTCCTATATACATGGAAATTTTTATCTCTCTTTTTATCATGAAGGGTTTTAAAATTAGTTAAAATGTTAAAAAACACAAAAATTTTTCCACTTAAATTTTTCCTTATAATTCTCCGTACACAGTTTAAATGTTAAATCTGACTTCATAAGGATATGATCCATTGTCAATACTTTATGCTTAACAATTTTCAGCTTCCTTAGTCATTAGGGGTTTCAGAAATAGTTTAAATATTTAAAAACTAAATTTCGCCGTCATCCGCCACTCCCCCTGACTTAAAGGCCGAAAATCCAGCTACGTTACAGATTATATATACAAACTGAACAAAATTCACAACGGATTTTTTGTATTTCCGCCCTTTCACTGGATATCCAGGTCAGAGTTGATCTTTGTCATAGTCCGTACCATATGTATTCTAATTTTCATCTTTCAAGGTCATAAGGTGTCTTCAAAATTAGGTAAGATGTAAAAACATAATTTTTCCACGCCCATTTCTTCTCTTAATTCTCCGTCCCTACACAGAGAGAACAGTTTAGTTGTGCCAGCCGAATTTAGAGCCAACTGCATAGTTTAATAACAACAACCGAAATTTTCGGTAGCCATAACAAAAATTTGTTTTGAAAATTTAACTTCTGTTGGTCCAAATAAATTTCGGTAATCGCAACCGAAAATTTCAGTTGTTGTAATTAAACCATGCAGTTGGCTCTTAATTCAGCTGGCAGAATTAAACTGTTTTTTCTGTGTATTCCAAAATTTTTAAATCTGACTACTTTATGATAAGCTCCATCGTTAGTACTATACTCGTATCCACGCCCCTTTTCCCTCTCAATTCTCCGTCCGCAGTCCAAAAATTTTAAGTCTGACTACTTAAGGATATGCTCCAGTGTCAGGACAATATGCTTGCAATTTTCGGCTGCGTAGGTCATTAGAGCTTTAAAGTTGGTCAAATAAAAAAAAAATAAAACACAATATTGCCTTGCCCCTTTTTCCTCTCAACTCTCCATCTACATTCCAAAAATATTAAATCGGACTACTTTAGAATATACTTCATAGTTAGGACTACATGTTAGGGATTTTCAGCTTCCGTATTCATTGGGGCGGAGCTTAAAAATACTCTAAAATGTTAAAAAAAATAATTTTGCCAAGTCCCCTTTTCTCGTAATTCGCCGCCCACAGGCAAAAAATCCGACTTCGTAAGAATCTGTCCCTTGTGTTTTATTATATACATGCCAATTTTAAGCTTTTAAGTCCATCAATGAGATTCAAAAGGCGCTGGATACACAAAAAATAAGAGAAACACAAAAAAATAAAATATATATTCAGAAAATAGATGGAAATAAATTTACCACTCCCCTTGCCTTTCTTATTCTCCACCCATACACTGGATATCAAAAATCCAGGCTCGTGTTGATCTTCCACATGAAACCTCCTATATACATGTCAATTTTGTGCATTTTCCGCTTCCTTTGGGGGCTTCAAAAGAAGTTAAAATGTTAAAAATCTCAATTTTGTCACTCCCCATTTTCCTTTCAATTCTCCGCCCTAGACTTGCCACCTTTTGAAATTTCCAAAACGGGACACCACTAAAAAACATAAAAAATTAAAAAAAAAAAAATCGGCGTCTCAAAAATTCTATAACGTCTTTTGAGACTTAGATTCAGGACATCAACCTTTATTTATCATATGTTACACTTTAACACAAGTTGGACCGTTTTTCTGTAGCATCCAAAAAGATGAAAATCTTATTATCTAAAAAACCACATTAACGATTTTTTTCAAATTGGACTTAAAATGTTTGTACGGGTGCCAACTAACATAATCTGCAATAAAATTTCATGTGCTGCGAACTTTTAATTAAACTTGTTCAACCACACCGTGATCTGGTTGAAATTTGCAATACCTTTTCGTTCTATTTTCATCCTTTTCCTGTATTGCTGACGATTCATTTATATCTGCAGCTCTTTTTCTGTTCATTTTCCTGTGAAAAATTTAATAGTTTAACTTCACGTATTTATTTTTTTGGTTTGACATATGTGCAAATTTATTGGAAAGAATATTTACTAAAATAATAAAAAAATACCTCTACAAAAAATCACGCTCTGTTAAAATTTTAATTCATTTAAAAATTGACAAATGAAATAAAAAATATATTTAAAAAAATGCCAGTGTTGCTAATAAAAATAAGTACTTATGCCTTTATGATACTTGCTTGTTTCAAGTTGAGTTGAGTTGAGTTGAGTTGAGGGTGGGTTGTACAAGCCTAAAAATAAGTAAATTTTTTTTCTAGGCAAGTCCATGGCGCTCAGACTTAAAATAGTCCATTGTACCGTGTTTCAAGTTACTTGTTGCTGCATTTATTAGGGTTTTTCTATGGGAATTTCGATAAATTCAAAATTTTTGGTTAAAGTTATCGAAATTTTTATAGAAAAACCCTAATAAATGCAGCAACAAGTAACTTGAAACAAGCAAGTATCATACGCACTTAAGTTTACGATTTATTTTTTGTGACAATGAAAAAATTAGTTTTTTTTTTTTTCAAAACGGGACAAATGGCGTCCCGTTTAGGGTATCGTCGGGACACGGGACACTCCACTCTAAAACTGGTCTGTCCCGACGAAAACTGGACGGTTGGCAAGTCTACTCCGCCCACAGTCCAAAAATTTAAAATTTGACTACTTCAGGATATGCTTCATCGATAGGACTATACGCTAGAAAATTTTCAGCTTCCTAAGTCATTAGAGGACTTTAAAATAAGCAAAAATTACCATTTTTATCTTCATATTAAATATTAAAAAACACAATTTTGCCACGCCCCATTTTTCTCTTAATTCTCCTTCCACTGTTTAAAAAAATTTAATCCGATTACTTTAGGATATGTTTCATTGTTAGAACTAAATGCTATGCAATTTCAGCTTCCTAAGTCATTTGGGGGCTTCAAAAGAAGTAAAAATGTTAAAAAAATCTAAATTTTGCCACGCCACTTTTTCCTCAATTCTCCGCCCACATTGCGAAAATTTTGACTCCGACTACATGGGGATATGCGCCATCGTTAGGACTATATTCTAGGAAATTTTCAGATTCCTAATTCATTTGGGGGCTTTAAATTAAGCAAAAACGTCAAAAAATTGCATTTTGCCACGCCCACTTTCCCACTTATTTCTCCGCCCACAGGCAAAAAATCGAAAATCCGGCTACGTTAGGATCTGCCCCAGGTGTTTTCCTATAAGCATGCCAATTTTCAGCTTTGTAGCTCATCAGTTGGCTTCAAAAAGCTCTGGATAGACAAAAAAAGAGGAACACACAAATAGGGAAATTATATATATAGATTTAAAAACGGTGAATCTATATATATCTATATAGGGAAATTTTATTGTAATTTTCCAATCTTAAAATCATTTCTACTGCTCCAATGGTGCGTCATAGAGGGGTCCTTTATAAGACCGACCCCCATTACTTTTTACGTCTTAACATTTCTTTGGAACAAACTAATACCCTATCTCCAATTTCTAAGGGGGCTCCCACACAAAACGACATTTTTTAAAATGTGCTCCAACCGCTCTAACTGCCCTAATAGTGCCCTTAGGGCAACAAAATGTATGACCGACCCACAATATTTTTTTTTGTCCAAACATTTTCTCTGAACACACCTACCCTCTATCTTTAACTGTTAAGGCGGTCCCCATACATTTTTTTTTATTTTTTGTAAATATGTTTTATTTAATCAGCTTCTACCGGTGCTTCCGAGAGGGGTCATTAGTGAGACCGACCCCCATTTATTTTTACCCTACAACATTTTTTTAAAATATACCTACGCCCTATCTCCACTCCCAAAGTAGGCTCCTATACAAAATTACATTTTTATAAAATTTGCTCCAACTGTTATTTGTATGGGAGCCTACTTAGGGAGTGGAGATACATTGGCGTAGGAAGCCAACATTTCTGGGGGTATTTTTTTTATTTTTTTTTAATAGAAAAACCCAGACCTATTCCTGAAGCGTTCCCTTTAACATGCGTTTAGGTGTCCTAGAAAGCGGTTAAAAATTCATTTTTTTTTTTTAATTTTGATTCTGTAGATTTTTCGGTATTTTAGAACTCCTAGATATGTTTTGAGAATGAAAGATGTTTTTCCTATAGTAAAATCATTAGATTACTGTGATTATTTTCAAGAAAAAGTTCTGATAATTGCAAAAGTTGCAATCATCAGGCTAAGCCCCCCCCCAGACAGGGCTATCTACGCCTATGTGGAGATAGGGCGTAGGTATGTTTTAAAAAAATGTTGTAGGGTAAAAATAAATGGGAGTCGGTCTCACTAATGACCCCTCTCGGACGCACCATTGGACCGGTAGAAGCTGATTAAATAAAACAAATTTGCAAAAAATAAAAAAAATTGTATGGGGACCGCCTTAACAATTAGAAATAGAGGGTAGGTGTGTTCAGAGAAAATGTTTGGAATAAAAAAATATTGTGGGTCGGTCATACATTTTGTTGCTCTAAGGGCACTATTAGGGCAGTTAGAGCGGTTGGGGCAAATTTTAAAAAATTTCGTTTTGTGTGGTAGCCCCCTTAGAAATTGGAGATAGGGTATTAGTTTGTTCCAAAGAAATGTTAAGACGTAAAAATTAATGGGGATCGGTCTTATAAAGGACCCCTCTATGACGCACCATTCGAGCAGTAGAAATGATTTTAAGATTGGAAAATTACAATAAAATTTTTTCAAAAAATTTAAAAAAATAGTAATAATCGTTATCCCACGATCCGCCTGGGCAAAAAAATTGTAGAATCGATAGATGTTTTACACAAAAAAATTTAAAAAAAATCGAAGAGTACAAACATTTTCAAATATGAGATTTAAATTTTAAAACTTAAAAATCGCATACTAGAGCGCTTTTGAGAATTTTTTTGGATTTTTTTTTTAAAGTACGTAAAAAAACAAAAATTTTGAAAAAAAAAATTTGAAATTTGGACCATTATTGAAGAAGTTATGAGTAAAAGAAGTTTGAGTAAAGGAAGAAACTACCATTTTTTAAAAATTCGATATCTTTTGAATTTGATATCAAAAAAATCTGAAAAATTACCACGATGGAGTTTTAGAAGGGTACTAAAAACTGTTAACAAATTGGGAAAATCTAAAAAAAAAATTTCAAAGTGTCCGATTTGACATGGAATGCCCCATATATACTTTAAGGGGTTCGCGATCGATATATCGACCCGTTTCGCTCGGAATGATACATTGAGTATATTTCCATACTTTGGTTGGAGGGTATAACAAAACATCTTCTGAAGGTAAATGTCGAATATATTCGACATCGGAAAAACAATCACCAAAGGTACCCAGATTATGTTTTTACATTTTATTTTTCAGAAAACGATTTTTTATACATGTATTTATTAGAGTTAATTTTTAAAAATAGATTTTTGGATATCATCACTTTTTAGAAGGTTTTTGTATCAATAAAAATAATGGCGTATTTTTTTGTTTTAAATTCCAACTCCTTCCCGTGCCTATAGGCGACTCAAATCGCGGATTTTGGGTCCCTTTTCACATACAACAAAAACGGCTGAATATATGTCAAATCTGACTTCACTATTCGATTCTACAGGAAAACTTAGGCCCATAAGCTTTTTTTTTTAGTTTTTGGAATGCACCAGAATGCATGATTAGAGTGGTCCAAAAAACTAATTTTTTAAAAAAAATATTAAAATATTTTTTTTGTTAATATACAATGAAAAAATACTTACATCTGAAAAAAATGGACCAAAAATTTTAATTTTGTTTTTACCCGTTCAAAAGTTATTAAATTTTAAAAATTAATTTTTTTAGTGAATACAAAATAATTTATTAGTTTTGGTTTTTCTATTTAACAACAATAATTCTAATCAATTATATTCCTTTCAATAGCAGATAAAGCAAAACAATTTAAATTATCTTTATTTTTAACTAAACACGAGTTGTTCAGGCGCGAAATTTTACCACCGAACAACTTGTTGGTAAAATTTCGCGCCTGAACAACTCGTGTTTAGTTAAAAATAAAGATAATTTAAATTGTTTAGCTTTATATGCTGTCGAAAGGAGTAGAATTAATTAGAATTGCTGTTAAATAGAAATTTCAAAACCAATAAATATTTTGTATTCACTAAAAAATAAAATTTTTAAACTTTAATAACTTATGAACGGGTAACAACAAAATTAAAATTTTTTGACCATTTTTCTCAGATGTAAGTATTTTTTCATTGTATATTAACAAAAAAAATATTTTATTTTTTTTTTTAAAAAATTATTTTTTTGGACCACTCTAATTATGCATTCTGGTGCATTCTAAAAACTAGAAAAAAGCTTATGGGCCTAAATTTTTCCGTAGAATCGAATACTGAAGTCAGATTTGACATACATTAAGCCGTTTTTGTTGTATGTAAAAAGGGACCCAAAATCCGCGATTTGAGTCGCCTATAGGCACGGGAAGGAGTTGGTATTTTTTAAAAAAAAGTACGCCATTATTTTTGTTGATACAAAAACCTTCTAAAAAGTGATAATATCCAGAAATCAAATTCAAAAAAAAATTTGAAAACGAACTCTAGTATTTATACCTTCAAATTTTATCGATATCGTCCGATCACACAAAATATTATTTTTTGCTTTTTAAATTTTGTTATTTTTACAAAATTAGTGACTACTTTTTAACAACTCGTTTTCAAATATGAATAGAAATCAAAGACATAATTAGATAACAATTATTTATAGTTTAAGTGTATCTCTTTCATTTAAAACAAAAAAAATAGTACTAACGGTAAATTATTATACTGTGAAAGCCCTTATACCCTATTCACACATACAGTTTTAAATCGTTTTTTAGCAATTATTTTAGCATTTTCTGTCAATATACTGTAATAGAATAAAGAAAGTGCTAAAAATATTGCTGCTAAAAACGATTTAAAACTGTACGTGTGAATAGGGTATTAGGAACAGACTACTCTGTAATGTCGAATATATTCGACAAATCCACGGAAAGGGCTAATGAAACAACACTCAGAAAATGATGTAAGTTACTACATGTTAGTTGTTTGTATATTTTACAGTAGTTAGTTGTTTTCAACTACAAAGTCAGTTGATTTTGTATGAAAAATATCAAACAACTACTTCTGTTAGTTATTTTAAGTAGTTTTTTTGAATAACTAACAAAAAAGTACTGTGATTTAGTAACTGTTATTTAAAGTAGTTATTTTTTTTTTATCTATGAAAAATTTTCATTTTTTTTCCAAAAAATAAAAATAAATTTTCGTTTTTTTTTATTTTTCAAAACTTTTTTTAAAAAAAAAAAAAAAACTTTGAAAAATTTTGGTCTTCAAATTTTTTTTTCTGAAAATTTTTTTGAACTTATAGTAACTTATAGCACATTCAGACTGACCTTGAAACCTCGTTGAAAATACGTATTTTAATTTTGAAAACTTAACCGTTCACACCCGAAAAATTTGACACTTATTACGTTTTCGAAATTTACCGAACAAAATTCGCGATCATATCGGCTTTAAAAACACTCAATTAATTAATTTACGCTATATTTTAATATAATTTATCGAAATTTTTTGTTAATAGTTGTTTTTTATGTAAATATTTAAATATTTTTTATTTTTTTTATTTTTGACACTTTCTTTAATTTATTTTCTTCTATTATAACAGTTGTAAAAAAGAGTTGAACTATGGAATTTAAAAGGTTTCAATTGTACATTCGTTGAAACCTCAATACAAAAAGGTTTCAATTTGTGAGGGAAAATACGTATTTTCAAATGAGGTTTGCCTCGAAACCTCGTTAAACGGGGTTTCGACGCCAATGTGAATGCACTATTACATAATTTTCTGAGTGTAGTCAATAACGAATTTTACTCTTCAGCATAAAAATAACTTTAAATTTAACACAAAAACAATTAATGATTTAAAAAAACAAATACAGACCTCCATTTTAATTTCTATTTTAGTGTGAGTGGTTCGTTTAATTTTTTGTGTTATAAAAACGTAAAAAGAATTGATAAATAAAATTAAAATAAATTAATAAATAAAAATAAATAATTAGTTTTTTAAAAGATAAATAAATGTAAGATAAAAGAATGCTAAAGTTAATATTGCTGTCATAACTTAAAACACCATTCATTTAGCAAAACCAATGGAGTCCCAGACGTATGTTTTGATGAATTACAAATGGAATGATAGAGTGAGTATACCTCCATTCCGAAGACACCAATAAGGTTTAATAGATTTTTAGTTAAAACTTTGTGTTTGGAAATAATTTTCTATTTTTAAGCTACGTTCACAATGTCGGAGTCAATCTACTCTCAATCACAGATTGAAATGTTAACTGTTCAAAATGTAGAGTGGAGTTCTGTCACATAGTATTTGTCATTTTACTTACCTGTTTCACAATTTCACGAATTTTTGCCATTTAATGTGGTGTACTTTTTTCAGTAATTTAAATTTTAAAGTTTTTGAATATTTTTTTTTTCAAATATCATGAAAATTCTTCATATTTGTTTTGTTTTTTATTTTTTTCTTAATGACATTTTAAAAATTGTCACTTTCAGAGGTGTATTATTACTCTGTTAACGGTTAACATAGGTCTGTTAACTCAGATTGGAAACTCCAGAGTAGAACATGTTTGACTCTGGAGTGGATTGAAAAGAGATAGTCAAATTCAAAAATATGAAAGTGCAAAAGGGAAAGATATAAAATTTTCCAAAGATTGGAGTACTTCAACATTGTGAATGCGGCTTTACAGGGTACTGGTAAATAAATTTTTTAAGCTATGGCGAATCCTTCACTACAATAAAGAGCATGGGCACCAGTCCTGCCTTTAGTTATAAAATTAAAACCTAAAAACTCGTTTATATAGCAAAGCCAATGGAGTCCAGACCTGTTTTGATGAGTAACAAATGGAATGACAAAGTAAGTGTTCTTCCATAGCAAGAGAAGAATGGCGTTAACTAGTTTTTTAAAAATTTGTGTTTTGTAATAATTTTCTATTTTTACAGGGTGCTTTTAAATAAATTCGTGAAGCTATAGCGGATCCTTCACTTCAAGAAAAAGCGTAGGCAACAGGCACTGGAGAAAATTATACAAAAATTTTACAAAAATTTAATAAAAAAATGGAACAAGTTGAGTTTACTGGCATTGGTCCAAAAAAATTGTCGGCGACTCGTATTTAGCGAGTTATCTCGACTTGAAGTGTTTTGCTTATATCTTCGTTATTTATTGTTCAATTTCAAAAATATTGGTGTCATTCGAAAGGTAATTAAAATATCTTTCATTTTGGTAAAAAAAAATTTTAACCCAAAAAAGGCCAAAAAAAAATTTTTTTTGGCCTTTTTTGGGTTAAAATTTTTTTTACCAAAATGAAAGATATTTTAATTACCTTTCGAATGACACCATAGCTTAAAAAATTTATTTACCAGTACCCTGTAAAGCCGCATTCACAATGTTGAAGTACTCCAATCTTTGGAAAATTTTATATCTTTCCCTTTTGCACTTTCATATTTTTGAATTTGACTATCTCTTTTCAATCCACTCCAGAGTCAAACATGTTCTACTCTGGAGTTTCCAATCTGAGTTAACAGACCTATGTTAACCGTTAACAGAGTAATAATACACCTCTGAAAGTGACAATTTTTAAAATGTCATTAAGAAAAAAATAAAAAACAAAACAAATATGAAGAATTTTCATGATATTTGAAAAAAAAATATTCAAAAACTTTAAAATTTAAATTACTGAAAAAAGTACACCACATTAAATGGCAAAATTTCGTGAAATTGTGAAACAGGTAAGTAAAATGACAAATACTATGTGACAGAACTCCACTCTACACAGAAAAAAAAATATTTAAGAAAATTTTAATAAACACGTTTATTAAAAATAAAAATATTTTTAATAAAATTTTTTATTGTATCAATAAAAAAATTTATTGAAATTAAAAAAAAAACTATGTTCAACTCATTCCGTCGGCAAGTTTTGTTGTGTTTCTTTTTTTCACACATAGTAATTTCAAATAAAGAAATAACATAAAAAAAAACAAAAAATATTAAAAAAAAAAAAAAAGTTGGGTCTGATGGGGATTCAAACCAACGACCCCCAAAAAAAAGTAATAAGTTTATCCACCGCTTAACGCATAACGCCAAAACAGTGTTATAGTTTTGACGGCTAAATTCTGTCATCTGCTTACAAGCAAGAACAAAAAAGAAATTAAAGCACAATTTGTTTGTGAATGCGTGTGTGTGTGTATAGTTGTGTGTTAAATATTTTTACTGTTATAAGTTAGAGAATGAAAGTGATGCACTCAACTAAATTTGTCAGTATTTTTTTTTTGTTTTAATTTCAACTGATAATTTCTTCTGTTACCATTACTGACAAAATTAAGTGAGTGTTCCAGAATTCTTGTTTACTTTTATTTAAAAACAAAATGATTTTATGCGTAGTAACTTGTTGACATGTTGTAGCTCAGTTGGATAAACGGCAAGCATTGTAAGCAGGAGGTATGCTGTTCAAAGCTTGTTGGAAACAATGACAATTAAGAAGAGTATAATAAATAAAAGAATTAAATAATAAAATAAAAATAAATAAAACAAAAAATATTTTTTTTCTTTAGTTCTAAAAATATAAAAAAAAAAAAATATAAATCAATAAACTTTTTTATTGAATCTTGAAATCCCTTCATTGAAATTATTTTCAGCAAACGACTTACAAATGCGTTTATTGAATTCGTGAAAATCTTCACCACGGCTTTTTTAGTTAATTTATTTATTGAATTCGTGAATTTTTTTATTGAAATTGAAATTTTTTTTTTTGTGTGTACATTTTGAACAGTTAACATTTCAATCTGTGATTGAGAGTAGATTGACTCCGACATTGTGAACGTAGCTTAAAAATAGAAAATTATTTCCAAACACAAAGTTTTAACTAAAAATCTATTAAACCTTATTGGTGTCTTCGGAATGGAGGTATACTCACTCTATCATTCCATTTGTAATTCATCAAAACATACGTCTGGGACTCCATTGGTTTTGCTAAATGAATGGTGTTTTAAGTTATGACAGCAATATTAACTTTAGCATTCTTTTATCTTACATTTATTTATCTTTTAAAAAACTAATTATTTATTTTTATTTATTAATTTATTTTAATTTTATTTATCAATTCTTTTTACGTTTTTATAACACAAAAAATTAAACGAACCACTCACACTAAAATAGAAATTAAAATGGAGGTCTGTATTTGTTTTTTTAAATCATTAATTGTTTTTGTGTTAAATTTAAAGTTATTTTTATGCTGAAGAGTAAAATTCGTTATTGACTACACTCAGAAAATTATGTAATAGTGCATTCACATTGGCGTCGAAACCCCGTTTAACGAGGTTTCGAGGCAAACCTCATTTGAAAATACGTATTTTCCCTCACAAATTGAAACCTTTTTGTATTGAGGTTTCAACGAATGTACAATTGAAACCTTTTAAATTCCATAGTTCAACTCTTTTTTACAACTGTTATAATAGAAGAAAATAAATTAAAGAAAGTGTCAAAAATAAAAAAAATAAAAAATATTTAAATATTTACATAAAAAACAACTATTAACAAAAAATTTCGATAAATTATATTAAAATATAGCGTAAATTAATTAATTGAGTGTTTTTAAAGCCGATATGATCGCGAATTTTGTTCGGTAAATTTCGAAAACGTAATAAGTGTTAAATTTTTCGGGTGTGAACGGTTAAGTTTTCAAAATTAAAATACGTATTTTCAACGAGGTTTCAAGGTCAGTCTGAATGTGCTATAAGTTACTATAAGTTCAAAAAAATTTTCAGAAAAAAAAAATTGAAGACCAAAATTTTTCAAAGTTTTTTTTTTTTTTTTTAAAAAAGTTTTGAAAAATAAAAAAAAACGAAAATTTATTTTTATTTTTTGGAAAAAAAAATGAAAATTTTTCATAGATAAAAAAAAAATAACAGTTACTATATCACAGTACTTTTTTGTTAGTTATTCAAAAAAACTACTTAAAATAACTAACAGAAGTAGTTGTTTGATATTTTTCATACAAAAACAACTGACTTTGTAGTTGAAAACAACTAACTACTGTAAAATATACAAACAACTAACATGTACACTCATAGAAATATCTTAGTAGAAAAATTAGTAAACCCATTGTAGATCAAGTTTTACAGAATAATGCCGTATTCAACAAAAATTAATGTTGATATCGTTGAATAATCAGTATACTTGTTTCAACTATTACAATGGCCTCTACAGAATTCAATAGATGAAACAAAAAAGAAAAAACAACCCTGTTCGTTCGTTTTTTTTTTTATTATAACGAGTGAACGAGTGAGTTGGTAGCAATGTGAAATGTCTCTTATAAAATTATTTAATGTGTTTGTTTCTTATAAAATTATTTAATATTAGAAAAATAAATGAAAATAGGATCTGATCTGTAAATATTTGGTAAGTAATAAATTACATTGATAACTTTATGTATTTATACTATATTAAATAAAACGTTTTTTGTTTTCTTTTAGGATTTTGTTTTGGTATCAACAGATAATTAGAGAATGGCTAATGGGTGCATAACATAAATAAACGAAGTGTGTGTGAAAATCTTCAAATATTGCAGCTTAAAAAGCCGGAAATAAAAAAATATTGTGATTTATACTTAATAAAAGAATATTTACAAATAACAACAAGCTTTTTTTTTAATAATAAAATTTCTTATATTAACAAAAATATGAGTTGAATTTACATAAAATACGAGTTGATTAACAAAAAAACGAGTTGATCAACTTTTACAAAAACTGACAACAATTTTTATTGAAATCAACATAAATATTTGTAGGGTCAAAATCAACAATGATTTCTGTTGAATTTACAACGATTTTCTTTGGGAATACAATGATTTTTGGTTGAGTGTAGTAACTTACATCATTTTCTGAGTGTTGTTTCATTAGCCCTTTCCGTGGATTTGTCGAATATATTCGACATTACAGAGTAGTCTGTTTCTAATACCCTATTCACACGTATAGTTTTTAAATCGTTTTTAGCAGCAATATTTTTAGCACTTTCTTTATTCCATTACAGTATATTGACAGAAAATGCTAAAATAATTGCTAAAAAAACGATTTAAAAACTGTAATAGTATGTTCAGATTGGCCTCGAAAACCCCGTTCAAACGAGGTTTCGTGCCAAACCTCATTTGAAAATACGTATTTTCCCTCACAAATTTTAACCTTTTTGTAGTGAGGTTTCAACGAAAGTACGATCGAAACCTTTTAATTTTCATATTTTTACGCATTTTTACCACTGTGCGACAATGAGAAATAGAGAAAATGGGAAAATGCCAAATATAAAAATAAAAATAAATCAATTTATTTACACAATTTCTGTGAAATATTTATTTGTTTGGAATAAAAATAAAATTAAACAGTGTTAAAAAATAATTTCAGCAAAATTAAATTAGTTAAAAATTAGTTAACAAAAATATTTTTTATGTGATGGTTTCCGAAACCTACATAAATGTCAAAATTGTTGTGTGTGAACAGGTGAGTTTTTAAAATGAAATTACGGGGTTTCAAGGCCAATCTGAACATAGTATAAGTGTGAATAGGGTATAAGGGCTTTCACAGTATAAAAATTTACCGTTAGTACTATTTTTTTGGTTTTAAATGAAAGAGATACACTTAAACTATAAATAATTGTTTATCTAATTATGTCTTTGATTTTCTATTTCATATTTGAAAACGAGTTGTTAAAAAGTAGTCACTAATTTTGTAAAAATAACAAAAATTTAAAAAGCAAAAAATAATATTTTGTGTGATCGGACGATATCGATAAAATTTGAAGGTATAAATACATTTATGTATAAAAAATCGTTTTCT
>CAWUER010000509.1:0-38004 GCA_963921195.1 Pegoplata infirma
TTGGTATTTATCTTATATCGGTTTTGGTATTTGTATGCAAAAGGTTTTGTCGTTAATACACCCAAAAAATTTCCCAGTTACTGGCTACTAAGAATTTAACTAAGTCCCAGTTAAAATACACCTAACTGAGCCCCAGTTGTTTTTACTCGGTTGATTGTAACTAATTTTATAAACAATTTTGAATTTAACTGAATTTCCAGTTACTGGCAACAGCATATTAATTAAATTTGTGAAATCGTTGAAAATAGTTGGTAATAACTGGTTAATAAATAAAAATTGTCAATGGGGACTAAATTTCTTTTTTTTTGTATTTTACCATTAAAGATTTTTAGCACAATTTTATTTTGAGATTTTATTTACAATTATTACACTTCACCAACCAAAAACAACCACCAATTGAACAAATATGTATATCACATTTTCAGGACACCAAATTCTGGATTTCTTAACTTCTTTACAGGCTGCGATCATATTTCTGTTTATTCTCTATCTGAAAATATATTATTAGTTATTTTTTTTATTAAAGGAAGACACAAATTAGCAAATAAAACTTACCATTACAAAATTAAAATCCGTTTGCGTTTTTTATTTTTATAAAATGATGTCGAGTTTTGAAATTTGTAAACAAATAAATAAAATTTTATTAACAGGGTAACTGATAGATTGTTTTTATTAACTAAAAGCCCAGTCACAGTATATACACTCAGAAAGTGATGTAAGTTACTACATGTTATTTGTTTGCATATTTTACAGTAGTTAGTTGATTTCAACTACAAAGTCAGTTGTTTTTGTATGAAAAATATCAAACAACTATTTCTGTTAGTTATTTTAAGTCGTTTTTTTGAACAACTTACTAAAAAGTACTGTAACGTAGTAACAGTTATTTAAAGTAGTTAATTTTATTTTTTTATCTCTGAAAAATTTTCAAGGTTTTTTTTTTCAAAAAATAAAAATACATTTTTTTTTTATTTTTCACGGAAAAAATTTGGTCTTAAATTTTGTTTCTGAAAATTTTTTTGGGGGGAAAAAAATTAATATTGATTGTTTTATTTTTACTACATTTTAGTTTTTTTGACTACAAATGTAAGTAGTTTTTACTACATAAGTCAGTTGTTTTTTGTCAGTTAAAATAACTAACATTGTTAGTGGATTTAACTGAAAAAGTAGTTGACCCCAAAATAACTTACAAAGTAGTTATTTTAACTGACATTTTCAGTTGATTTTACTAACATAATTTTTTTAGTGTACAGTAGCGAAACTCTTAATGGTGAATTTTCTTCCTTTTTTATTCACCTCAAATTGCTCACACGTATAGGAAATGTGTGAATTCAACACATTTGTCAAAAATGTTATTTTTGAAGACATTTCTTTTTACATATATTTTATTTGAGTTTTTAATTGAAAAACTATTCCATAGAGTATTCTCTATGAACTATTCCATTCCACTAGTAATTTAAAAAGAAACAAATAGAAATAAGATTTTAAAGGACCTCAGCCCCTGGGGCCAACAATAATGCAGTGAAGTTAAAATTAGTACAATAAAATTTAAAAGCCCTCCAATTTAACTATTGCGAGAGGATGGGCTTAATGCATGGAGTTTGTTGTCTCAAAGTGCGGATAAACTATTCATTCCGGATATCGCACATGTTCCTGTTTATCCATTAATATTAAACCTTCAATAAATAAAACACCGCAGATTTAAGACGACGATAATGTAGCGAATATGGTAATGTCGTTTAATAAATAGAGTTTGTAAAATCTGAGCTCGCGGACAAGATACTTTCTATAGCCCATTTTCCTGTAAGATTCTAATAAGCCTTTATTTAATTAAATAAATAATACAATTCATGTAATATGTTTTAAATACAAATTAATACATCTTTTTATTGAATTAAATTTTAATAAAACAAAAAAAAATTTAGACTCAAAAATATTTTTGTTAAAGAAAACTCCCGCAATTTTTCATATCGCATGAAAAAGTCTCAGATTCTGAGACATTTTTCCTATAGAAAAAGTCTCAGATTCTGAGACATTTTTCCTATAGAAAAAGTCTTAGATTCTGAGACATTTTTCCTATAGAAAAAATCTTAGATTCTGAGACATTTTTCCTATAGAAAAAATCTTAGATTCTGTGACATTTTTCCTATAGAAAAAGTCTCAGATTCTGAGACATTTTCCCTATAGAAAAAGTCTCAGATTCTGAGACATTTTTCCTATAGAAAAAGTCTCAGATTCTGAGACATTTTTCCTATAGAAAAAGTCTCAGATTCTGAGACATTTTTCCTATAGAAAAAGTCTCAGATTCTGAGACATTTTTCCTATAGAAAAAGTCTCAGATTCTGAGACATTTTTCCTATAGAAAAAGTCTCAGATTCTGAGACATTTTTCCTATAGAAAAAGTTTCAGATTCTGAGACATTTTTCCTATAGAAAAAGTCTCAGATTCTGAGACATTTTTCTGAGACATTTTTCCTATAGAAAAAGTCTCAGATTCTGAGACATTTTTCCTATAGAAAAAGTCTCAGATTCTGAGACATTTTTCCTATAGAAAAAGTCTCAGATTCTGAGACATTTTTCCTATAGAAAAAGTCTCAGATTCTGAGACATTTTTCCTATAGAAAAAGTCTCAGATTCTGAGACATTTTTCCTATAGAAAAAGTCTCAGATTCTGAGACATTTTTCCTATAGAAAAAGTCTCAGATTCTGAGACATTTTTCCAATAGAAAAAGTTTCAGATTCTGAGACATTTTTCCAATAGAAAAAGTCTCAGATTCTGAGACATTTTTCCTATAAAAAAAGTCTCAGATTCTGAGACATTTTTCCTATAGAAAAAGTCTCAGATTCTGAGACATTTTTCCTATAGAAAAAGTCTCAGATTCTGAGACATTTTTTCTGAATCTGAATCTGAGACATTTTTCCTATAGAAAAAGTCTCAGATTCTGAGACATTTTTCCTATAGAAAAAGTCTCAGATTCTGAGACATTTTTTCTATAGATTCTGAGACATTTTTCCTATAGAAAAAGTCTCAGATTCTAAGACATTTTTCCTATAGAAAAAGTCTCAGATTCTGAGACATTTTTCCAATAGAAAAAGTCTCAGATTCTGAGACATTTTTCCTATAGAAAAAGTCTCAGATTCTGAGACATTTTTCCTATAGAAAAAGTCTCAGATTCTGAGACATTTTTCCTATAGAAAAAGTCTCAGATTCTGAGACATTTTTCGTATAGAAAAAGTCTCAGATTCTGAGACATTTTTCCTATAGAAAAAGTCTCAGATTCTGAGACATATTTCCTATAGGAAAAGTCTCAGATTCTAAGACATTTTTCCTATAGAAAAAGTCCGAGATTCTGAGACATTTTTCCTGTAGAAAAAGTCTCAGATTCTGAGACATTTTTCCTATAGAAAAAGTCTCAGATTCTGAGACATTTTTCCTAAAAAAAGTCTCAGATTCTGAAACCTTTTTCCCAAAGAAAAAGTCTCAGATTGTGAGACTTTTTTCTATAGGAAAAGTTTAAGATTCTGACGCAGTTTTACTGCAAAAAAATCCAGACTGAGATATTACTGTACAGATTATTTCTTTTAAAATTTTGATACGAAACTCCAATTTTGGCTATCACATCCGGTTTTTTAAAGATTCCATTTTCCAATGACTGTTATTTTAATATTTTTAAATATAACTGGATTTTTCTTATTGTTTATAGATGATGATAAAAGAATGTACAATTTACAGATATCTAAAATAAAGAATAAAATAAAAATTATTATGTACATATTTTTGAGATAGAAAACATTAATATTTACCATTTTATTATTACTAAAATATTTTCAAATTTTAGATTTTGTAAAAAAAATTTTGATTTCAAGAATTTTTATAAAAATATTTTAGAAATTTTAAGTTAAATGTCAAATCTTGAATGTGGTGATTATAAAATTTGACGTGTCCGAGGTTAATTACCAAAAAATGTGACATTTCGATGTAACACCCGGAACAGTATGCTACATTTTTTTTCCTAACTGGCAAATATAATAATGGGTTTTTTGTAAGTTATCAAATTGATAGAAGATTATATTAATTTTTGCGTAAATAATGCAAATGTATTTATATTGAATAACTTTGCAAGTTATTTTATAAATGGTCATTTATTTGTAACGGTATTTTGATGCGTAATAATGCTCATTTTAGTAAATTTGTAAAGTGAAGACCAAAATTATTATCGCATCCTGTATCGAAATTTACCAATACAAGTAAAACAAAATGTGATAATATTAGTGACAGAATGATTCATGTAAAACTAAAAAAGAGTTTCGTTACTGTATAATATACAGTGTATATACTGTGTTATTGGTGTCTTCGGAATGGGGGTATACTCACTTTATCATTCCATTTGAAATTCATCGAAACATATGTACGCCTGGGACTCCATTGGGTTTTCTTAATGAATGGTGTTTTAAGTGATGAAAGCAAAATTAACTTTAGCATTCTTTTATCTTACATTTATTTATCTTTTAAAAAAAACTTATTATTTATTTTTATTTATTAATTTATTTTAATTTTATTTATCAATTTCCTTTTTACGTTTTTATAACACAAAAAATAAACGAACAACGCACACAAAAATACTGAAAATGGCGGTCTGTATTTGTTTTTTGTTGTTGTTGTTTACTTTCGATAAATTTTTGTGCAAGTAATTTGCGTTATTGTGCAAGCTACTTGGTTATTTTACATAAAAAACTAATTATGTTACTTTAAAATCGACAAGCATAATTTTAGCAAAAATTTGGTAATTTTTTTTTTTTTTGGTATGAAAAAAGTTTTACTAAGTAAGATTGCTCAATCTTACACAGATTTTTTTTTTGCGTGTTGTTTTAATTGTGACGTCAAACATTTTCTTTCCATCACATATTATTATTAGGTTTTACCTGACTAACGAATTGCTAAAGATGTTTACAAAAGATGTTACATTGGTCAGTAATCGTTTGCATGCAATGCCGTATAACAAAAAGGAGTTAGCTACTTGAATTTTAAAAGCCATAAAAACATAAAACAAATATTTTTTGTCACGTTACGTGATTTTTATGACCCCTAATAAAAGTAGATCTTAAAAATTGTAGACCTTTTCTGTGATAAAATGTTTTCTTTTGTAAACATTGTTAATATTTGATATACATATATTGAACTGCACTGTTCTTTGCGTTGTAAAAAAATACTAATGTCCTTTTTTTGGAAATCCCAAAATTTTAATCAAGTAGTCGTTACAAAATTATATGTCACAACACCAGAATCCAGAAAAAAACTTTTTGTTTGTTTTTTAGAGGCACAGTCATATTATAAAAGAATTTTTGAGAGTTTAAGGGCTACGTGTTTAAAAAATTCTTTGCTCTGTATCCATTACGTTTTTATTCTGTTACTGTGTTTTGTTAACCAACTTGTTTAAGGTCGTAAGTGTGAACCCCATATAAGAAAAAAAATTACTCGATCACCTTTTTAAAAAAAATATTAGCGGTTTTCACCCTTGATAGAAAACTTTTGAGAAAATTTCCTACAAGAAAACTTTCTACCGATTTTTTCCACTAAAGAGTGAACAACTATTTAAAAAAGTTTTCTCACACTAATATTTTCTATAACCTCAAAATATTTTACATAATTAAAACCACGAAATAATATTAAACAACGCGATTTTTAGTAAAAATATAATTAATCACTTAAGTTTCATTTCAAATTTCGTGTAAAAAGTCTGAAAATATCTCAAAATAATTAAATTCCTCTCTAATCAGCTGTTTTGTTGGTCTAGGAACTTTTATTTTTTTCTTTACTTCAACTTACTCAAGCATCAAGTCGAAGAAATTTTCTATGTAGAAAAGAAGAAACCAAGAAAATGAGAAAAACAAGTCACCATGTATTTTGTTGTTGTATCTGTCAAACATTTTCTTGTTTTCTTCAATTCTCCGATTCTTTTCTTGTTTTCTATCAAGGGTGAGAACCGCTATTTATGTATGAAAAGGATGAATTTCAGGTATATTTTGTTACAAATATCTAGTCTCATCTTCTGCAATTAAAAAATATCTCCCCTTGACCACCGCAATTTATATGTGCATTAAATGCAATGTGCATCAGCACAGAAATTGTTTCAACCCTAATAAAGTTGAAATACATGCTTTTCTGGAATAACGGAACATTAAACATTTTTTTGACAAGATTTTTGTGATATGCCGCACTGTGGTCAATATTTTGAGATAGCGGCCAAAACTCCTTTTGGTTTTTGTTCTCCGATTTTAAAGTTATTAGACTCATATGAAAGTAGACAGTTGTAAACCTCGGGAGCCAAAAAATTAGAACTCTATTTCAATTATTTCACTGAGAACAGGGTGGTCCAAAATGGGATTTTTCAGAATTTAGTAAATTTATGATATTTTTAGTTAATTTTTAAAGTTTAAATGATCATAACTTTTTTGTTTTTCAAAATTTTTGGACGAAATAAATTTTGTGTTGTAACTTAACTTATTTCCTATTACTGGTAAAAAAAATTGAAGCTCTACTGTTTTCAGAACAATTTAAATATATTTTTAAAAAAGGTCAAATTTCTCGGAAATTTCCTACTTCATAGAGCACAACTCCTGTGAGTCAAGCTGAGTCAAAACACAAATTTACTATTTTGTAGTCCTAACTCTCCCCTACATTCCTATATATACATGTCCATGCATCGGGGCTGCACTTTTTGAGCTACAGCAATTTTTCTGACCCAAGGTAAGATATTCGGTACAAATGCATGTCATATTTTTTGAGAAGTTATTTTTATGTGAAAGTGGCTATTATGCATATATTTTGATGAAATTTTGTACAAGAGTTCTTAATGACCCAAAAAATAATTCTGTTGAAATTAGGAGAAGTTGGCCCATATTTGGACCTAGTCCACATAGAAGGGTGTATCAAAATTTTGACAAAAATGACAATAGAACTCTCAAATTATGTGGTATCTGGCAATTCATTTGGAAAAGATAAAAAATGATTTTATTGCCATCTAATATTACATAACTTAAATACCTGATAATTGCAAATAAATTTAAAACCAATGGAAATAACCTATCCTTGGATCCTTGGACCTATCAAAAAGACCTATTCTTGGACCTATCAAAAGGACCTATCCTTTTACATATCAAAAGGACCTATCCTTGAACCTATCAAAAGGATCTATCCTTGGTCCTATCAAAAGGACCTATCAGAAGGACCTATCCTTGGACTTATGAAAAGGACCTATCCTTGGACCAATCAAAAGGACCTATCCTTGGACCTATCAAAAGGACCTATCCTTTGATCTATCAAAAGGACCTATCTTTGGACCTATCAAAAGGACCTATCCTAGGACCTTGATCTAATAAAAGGACCTATCCTTTTACATATCAAATGGACCTTTCCTTTCACCTATCAAAAGGACCTATCCTAGGACCTATCAAAAGGACATATCCTTGGACCTACCAAAAGGACCTATCCTTTTACATATCAAAAGGACCTATCCTTGGACCTATAAAAAGGACCTATCCTTGGACCTATCAAAAGGACCTATCCTTTGATCTATCAAAAGGATCTATCCTTTTGCATATCAAAAGGACCTATCCTTGGACCTATCAAAAGGACCTATCCTTTGATCTATCAAAAGGACCTATCCTTTGATCTATTAAAAGGACCTATCCTTGGACCTACCAAAAGGACCTATCCTTGGACCTATCAAAAGGTCCTATCCTTGGACCTATCAAATGGACCTATCCTTGGACCTATCAAAAGGACATATCCTGGGACCTTTCAAAAGGACCTATCAAAAGGACCTATCCTAGGACCTATCAAAAGGACCTATCCTTGGATCTATCAAAAGGACCTATGCTTGGACTTATCAAAAGGATCTATCCTATGACCTATCAAAAGGACCTATCCTTGGACCTATCAAAAGGACCTATCCTAGTACCAGTCAAAAGGACCTATCCTTGTACCTATCAAAAGGACCTATCCTTGTACCTATCAAAAGGACCTATCCTTTGATCTATCAAAAGGACCTATCCTTTTACATATTAAAAGGACCTATCCTTTGATCTATCAAAAGGGCCTATCCTTTTACATTTTAAAGGGACCTATCCTTGGACCTATCCTTGGACCTATCAAAAGGACCTATCCTTGGACCTATCAAAAGGACCTATACTAGGACCCATCAAAAGGACCTATCCTTGGACCTATCAAAATGACTTATCCTTGGACCTATTAAAAGGACCTATCCTTTTACTTATCAAAAGGACCTATCCTAGGACCTATCAAAAGGACCTATCCTTTTACATATCAAAAGGACCTATCCTGAACCTATCAGATGGACCTATCCTTGGTCCTATCAAAAGAACCTATCAGAAGGACCTATCAAAAGGACCTATCCTAGGACCTATCAAAAGGACCTATCCTTGGACTTATGAAAAGGACCTATCCTTGGACCAATCAAAAGGACCTATCCTAGGACCTTTCAAAATTACCTATCCTTGGACCTATCAAAAGGACCTATCCTAGGACCTATCAAAAGGACCTATCAAAAGGACCTATCCTAGGACCTATCAAAAGGACATATCCCTGGACCTATCAGAAGCACCTATCCTAGGACCTATCAAAAGGACAAAGGACCTGTGAATATTGAGACTAAATAAATGTCAGTGGCCAAATGTTGGCATTTTCTGACCAAAATTAAGTTTAGGAATAATAAATAAGTATTGGTTGTAAAATACGATTGAAGAAAATAAGAAATTATAAAAAAATACCTATTTAAAATGTCAAAATATTCAACTTTTACATGGAAACTCAACAAAAAATTAAAATGCATTTTTAACTCCACATTACTTACGTTCTTATCAGTCGATTTTTACGTTTGAACAAGCAAATTGAAGCTTAAAGTCCCTCCTATTGAACAAAACAAATTGCGTAAAAAAATACCAATCCGGTCAAAAGTTATAGAGTTTTGACCGCTATCTCGCGAAATTGACCACTGTGTGCCGGTTGCTAATTTCACTAAAAAAGTACCTTTTTCCAAAAAAGAAAATATAAAATTGAATCTTGGTTTTATAAAATTTCCTTTTTTTTAATTTTTCTCAAAAGAGATAAATTTAAAACGCCTTAATATATATATTGGTGTAAACCACTTTTGATTAAGTTGACGTTTACTTTAATTTTATCATTATTATTTTAAAACAAGTGAGAGTGTTAAACTTGGCTGTGCCGAATCTTTTATACCCTCCAAAATGTAAAAAAAAAAATTGTCAGGAGCGTTTTTTTTTTTGAGGGGTTGGGGGTGATGGGGTCAGTGAGGGACGTTGAGAGCACCTTCCCATTGCGATAAATATACCAAATGTTTCATTTATTTGACAAAAAAACATGTAAAAAAGTGTATTTTTTCTGAGGTTGGTTCTGTTCTTCAAGGGGGAACTTTTTTTCCCCCTAAACCGATTTTGCCCAATTCCAAACTTAACCTGCCTAGGAGGCTGATTAAATTTTAATTTGGATATAAAAACAAAATTAATAATATAACAAATGCTATTTACATCATTAACCCATTTTGGACCAAGGTTCAATTTTATTTTTCTTTTTTGGAAAAGGGTACTTTTTTTTAGGGTAATTAGCTGATTTCAAAAATCTTGTCAAAAAAAATTTTCAATGTGCCGTTTCCCAGAAAAGCCTGCATTTCAACTTTTTATGCAATTTTAATACTTGGATTTATTTGCTATTTTATGAATTTTTTCATTATTTTCAAAATAAATAGTTTCAAAATTAATAAAATTAGTGGAATTTGATAATAAATTAAATCTAATAAAAAAAATTAAAATTAGTCAAAAAAATTAAAAGCCGAAAATCAAAAAATGCTAAATGTTTGTTTTTGCTTGAAACAATTTCTGTCCTGATTTGCATTGCATTTCATGGACAAGTAAATTGCGGTGGTCAAGCAGGGATATTTTTTTTATTGCAGAAAGATGAGACTTAACATTCGTAACCATATTTACCCGAAATTCCACCTCTTTCATATTTAAATATTTTTTGAAAAAGGTGTTCTCTACTGTTCGAAAAATCGAACAGAGGATCGAAATGGGTTAATAAGAGGTTCAAATTAAGGATGGGCGCGTGAGTGATTTTTGACTCACACACGCTCACGAGAGGAATTTTTGAATCATGCACACTCACTCACAATCACGCGAGTAAATTTAATACAACTCACACTCACGTGCACTCGCGTTGACTCAAAGTCGCGGAACCCTTATTTTTAGGAAGAAATCTTAAGTTTAGCCAAATTTTAAAGATTTTTTGTTGGTTTTTCTGGTACAAAGGGAAATATGAAGAGAAAATAAATCACGCAAACTCGCGCCAAAAAATTGACTCACGCAAAAATCTTGCTCACGCACACTCACTCACGCAATTTTTCCCCCACTCACAATCACGTGAGTAAAATTGAATTCAGTCACACTCACGCGTGAATCACGCCCTTATCTGCTCATGTGCCCATCTCTAGTTCAAATACCCTTGCCTATCAAATTTTTTAAAGAAAAAATACTAAAAAATGTCCTTAATATTAAAAAAAATAAAAATAAATCATTCTTTGAAAATCCACCATGCCCGATCGATGGCTAAAAAATAAAAACTAAACACGGTTAAAAATTGGACATAAACATATGTTTTTCTCCACTGTGAGGCGGACAGAAGGACGACGCACAGTGTTGCGTCTTCATGTAAAGAGTGGCCAAAAATAGAAGGAGTTAAGTTAGAGCGTTAAATTTTGGAACACTTGTTAAGATCGATAAGATCAAGAAAAATTTTGAATTTGGTAAATATCCGCCCAAGGATTCGTATCCTTCACATATATCCTGAAATTAAAATATGGCATAAAATGAAAACTAAAACTTCAATCTTCATGTTATTTATTGTAGTTATACCTATAATGCCATTAATTATTCTACTAAATTTTGTCCAATTCGGAGCAAGGATACGCCTATCTCAAAAATGTCCTTTTTAAAATAACGTTCAGAAAAAGGGTAAACATTGAAGTTATTTCATGAAATTTTGAAAATTCTACTGTTATAATATGCCCAATGTATTTACCAAAATTTGTGCAAATCGGAACAAGGATACGCCCTCCTCAAAAATGTCCTTTTTTAAAAAAGTCAAGAAAAAGTGTAAAATTCAAATTCCTTCATGATTTTTTGCATCCGCAACACTTAGAATATACTTCAAATCTTAATCAAATGAAAAAATTGAAGCAAGGATGTAATTTATAAATTAAAAATTTCCTTAAAAAATTAAAAAAAAGTTTAAAAAATCCTTCGTACTTCATGAAATTCTGTTCTGATAATGTTGAAAATACCTTATTTTAGTATAATTGAAGCAAGGATTTTCCTTAACCTATCCTTAGGATATTATTAGCGAATAAATATCCTTTTTATAAAGACATGAGAAAACTCAGGACAATCCTTTGACCTTAAAACTATCAATAATTCACAACACTTTTTGCACGTAATATTTACAATACGTTTAATATTATTTAAGGTTTGATCTCAAAAAGACCTTTATAAAATAAGCAAGTAAAAATATAATTCAACGTACTTCCTCAACAAAATCTTACTAAATAAAAGTCTGCATCTGTTAATGTACAACTTGTGCAGTTCCGTTTTAACCATTAGGGCACACTGGGCACGTGCCCTGGGCCCCTGACCTAAGGGGCCCCGAAGTGCCAAATTCGCTAACACGAAAATGGAGCAATTTTTTTTAAATTAGTTTTTAAAGAAAATTTCACATTTTCTTAAAAAAAATTTTTCAGCATCTAACAGATTTTTCGAATACATCTGAAACTTTTTCTATAGAAGAAATCTGTCGTATATCAAAGTCTCAAATTCAAAGAAAATTTTCCTACATTAAAAGTTTCAGTTTGAGAAATATTTTTCGTACAGAAAAAGTTTCAGATTCTGAGATTTTAAAAGTCTAAAGTTTGTAGAAGTTTTTACAAAATAAAAAGACTTAGATTTTGAGCCACTTATCGTATGCAAAGTCTCAGATTCTAAAACATTTTTCGCATTGAAGAAGTCTTAGTCTTAGACATTTTTCGTACAAAAATATTCTCAGATTCTAAAAAATTTTGCGAAAAGAAATTGTCGCAGATTCTAAAACATTTTTCGTATAGAAAAAATTGCAAATTATTGTGAAACATTTTTTATATAGAAAAAGTTTCAGATTCCGAGGCATTTTTTCGTATTGAAAACGTTTCAGATTTTAAGATCTCAATAAAACCAAATTGTTCTACACAAATATCATGGTTTTAATAAGTAAAGAAAATGACCTCCAGCTAGTTTATCCCTACACACAAATAAAAGACGTGTGTTAAAATATCCAATCGAACTTGGTAACTTTTTTTTTATATGGAGTTTAATGAATACACACGCGGCTTGTTAAAATTTATCTAGATAAAGCGTAAATTACATAATGGAAACCTTAGGTAAAAAATCCATGGCTTTTTAGAATAACACATGGTCTTTTACATTTTATGCAATATACATTTCATTATTTGTCTATTGTAAAGCAGCATTATATTATCAATAAACTTAGGAATTTTTCACAAAAACAATGTGAAAAGTCTCAAAAAATGTGACGACGCCATTAATTATAAAATGGTAGATATACAAACACAAACAGACATGCAAAAACGAACAGCGAAGGAGCAACTAAACAAAATAAGTTATTCCAGTAAAAAAAATATAAAATATATAGAAATAAAAATAATTAAAAAATCATAAACATAATCATGAAAATAATGCCGGTCAATTTGTTATCTATGTAACTAAAATAAATCATTGGACGCCCTTGCAGCTAGTGTTTTCTTTGGCACGGATGGAAGCCGTTTTGGTATGGATCAACATATAGTGAGTTTTTATATTATAAAAAATGATTTTAATAATGTGTTAAATATTATATTATAATAAATAGTATTTTATAATTTAAATAAAAAAAACTAATTAAATATACAAAGCGTCTTTATTTTTATGGAAATCCCAAAAATCATAGGTATTAATAAGCACTTTTCTTGTCAAAAATAATCATTTATACACTGAAAAAAATAGCTTCGTGAAATTAATGAAAATTGACTTAACCTTAATGAAAAATGACTCACGTTTTCAACCGAAGACAAGTATCATTTGATTAATGAAACTGGTGTCATTAAAGATCCTTTCAATGAAACTTGCATATAAATAATGAAAATATTCGTAGAACTTGTTTGAAACGTTTTATGAAGTTTTTCATAAAATGTATGTAAATATCCATTGATTAAATGTGGACTATTAGTTGGTAATGAGCGTATGATAATTGCTTTTTACAAGTAACTAGTTGCTAAATTTATTAAGGTTTTAATATGGGAATTACGATAAATTCATTTTGGTTAAAGTAATCAAAATTTCCATAGAAAGCCCCTAATCAAGTTAGGAACAAGTTACCTAAAAACAGCACGTATCATACTCCATAAGTGAAAATTTTTCGGAATGAAATCACTTTCAAAAATCAAAGTGGAATTGAATTGCTTAAAGTGGCTTCATTCCGAAAAAAAGTATTTGCTTTGCGTTTTACGAGTGAACCACTTATTCCACTTCCGAACGGAATTGAGTCTGTGACATGACCCTTAATTGCACACTTTTTATGGTTTTAACCTAGTTTTTACACACAACAAAATTTTACTCCAAACTAAATTGGTCTGAATTGCCATATAAGGTAAACTATAAAAGACAAAAACGCGATGACTTTAAAAACACGTGCTGCCAAAACGTAGCAACAACATAGCAATGGAACAACACAAATTACCCTACATTTCATCACAAAATTTTAGTCCCAATAAGCAATTTTAAAATTCAAGTGCAAATCAAGTATAAAACAAGTGTAAATCAAGCCCTAAATTCCAGCCCCTGCTTGATTTATACTTGAATTACACTTTTTCAATAGCATACTCCAGCAAAACGGACACTGGAATTCAAGCCCTGTTTTTACAGCCTTTTCCCTGGTTTTCAAGCGTAAAAACAGCGCTTGAATTCAAGTATCCGTTTTGCTGGAGAATGCTATTGAATTCAAGTGTAATTCAAGTATAAATCAAGCATAGACTGGAAATAAGGGCTTGATTTACACTTGATTTATACTTGATTTGCACTTGAATTTTAAATGTGCTTATTGGGATGACTTAAAAAACTATTTTTCTGTTGCAAATTATATTATATTTTATAAGAAACAGTCAAAAGAAACACTTATACGGAACCTTTCACTTGTAATTTCAATTAGATATAACTAGCATAACACACACACAAGTTTCAATAAAGGTACCTACAGACGACGCAATATTATGTACAATATTCAATTATATTGATGGTGTGTGGGTAATATTGACGATTGTACAATGGTCAATCTAACCCACACACCATCAATATAATTGAATATTGTACATAATATTGCGTCGTCTGTATGCACCTTAACAAAGCAAAAAAATATAAAATTATTTTATTTTATTAGAAAAAAGTTAACACACATGTAAAAATTACAATTAGACTAAACACGCGTGGTGTAATAAAATGTCGTATGTTTTTGTTCTGTTTTCTTTCTCTTATTCGCAACGCAGAGTTGTATTTAGTTCTAAAAAATCTTATGATATTTTTTAATGAAATTATGAAATCTAATGAAACAAGTTTCATAAAATTTTTTCATAACATGCATGAAATTTCAATCAGCTTATGAATTCCTTCATTTAAGTAATGAAAACAAAATAATGAATCCGTTTCATTAATATCAGGAAGGTTATTTTTTTTCAGTGTAAATGGTTATTTGAATTAAATAATTTGGGTAATTTATTTGTATTTTTTTGCTCAATTTTCCGTTTCCTTAAAGGACAATATTACCTAAGGGTTTTTGCGTATATATTCCTTGTTTTTGTTCATAAACGTTTTCCTAAGGGAATTGAGTAGTTTATGCTTTTAACTTGGGTAGTGGTCTGGTACACACTTTCCTTAGGTATTTTATACCCTAATTTTGTTTAAATTCGCCCTTTTTATTTTTTGCGTGTACTCAAAATATTTTTGTTATTAAGTTTCTTTGTCTTAAAACAGCCCACCAAAAAATACTGCTTGCCTATAAGCAAGTTTGTAAGGGAGTGATTTTTGTTGTTTGCTTACAAACCTGCTTACGTATGCCATGATATTTGTTCGCAATGTCCCAATTTAGAGCATTTCCTTCGAACGCTTATATCGGCGCAATGAATATGAATTGAAATCATACCTTTTTTCAAATATTTTTAGTATTTTTTAAGTCACTCCCATACTTTACTGCAACCGGTATGCAGGTTAGTAAGCCAACAAAATCTCTCCCTTACACACCTGAATACGGTATGCAGCTGTGTAAGCGAATGTCATAAAAATATAACAACATCAAAATTCGTTCGCTTACAGAAGAACATTCTTGTATGCAGTGCTTCCAAAATCTCGATTATTTTTTGCTGGGAGGTAATAAGAATATTTTAATATGTACCAAAAAAAGTTTTTTTTTTTTCATGCGACTTTTCACTTTCCAGCGGGGCCCCAAAATCTTGTGTGCCCAGGGCCCCCGCCATACCTTAAAGCGGCCCTGAACTTGTGTCTAGCCAAGCGTCCAACTTGTGTCAGGCATGGATGACAAATAATGGTTCTTGGACCAATTTAAATAAAATTTAAAATTTAACCGACCGATTCATTTTGCATTCCGATTTATTACACCGTCCGACACACTTTTGTACACATGGACCGGACCCGAAAATTCTGAAAGTAGGGCCAAAAAAACAATACCCGTGTCTCCCAGTTTTTCTAGATCAATTCGCGTTTTCGCGAAAAACGCAAAAAAAAAAAATTACAATGAAAAAAAATGTTCGCTTTTCAGAAAGTGGGGCTCAAAATAACATTCTTGTGTTTCCCGGTTTTTCTATATCAATTCGCGTTTTCGCGAAAATGCATTTTTTTTGCACACTTGAAAAAATGTACTACATTCCGAAAATAGGGCTTAAAATAAAATATTGTTCTAGTTTTTCCATATTAATTCACAAAAAATGCAATTTTGCATTGCATTATTTTTTATAAATATAAAACATAAATATACATGATTTACAGTAGAATTACGGTCCTTATACAAAAATTGCTAAAAATAAAATGTTCGTGTCTCCCAATGTTTTATGTATCTATTAGCGTTTTCGCGAAAATGAATTTTTTGCACACTTCATAAAAAATTTACTACACTGAAAGAATTTTGTTCATTACGGCTATGAAAACGTACATTGATTCTATGAAAAAAATCATTAGAAGTGAGCCAATGATGCCCTTCATAGAATCTATGAAACAAATTCATAGAAACCAGATACCTATGAAAAAGTTCATAGGCTATGGGAAAAAAATTTTATTGTTCAATTCAATTCTATTTTTTTTTTATTTTATTATTTTATTTTTATTTACTTTATTATTTTATTTTTATTTATTTACAATATTCTATTTTTAAAAATTTATTTATTTTTAACTGATCCCCACCGAGATTCGAACACAACACCAGTTGTTCGTTAAGCTTAGTCTCTAACCACTGAGCTAAAGTAAATAAACAAGTTATAACACTTAAAATCAATTTTGTTTAATATGCTGCTTTAAAATATTATGCTCTGCCACAATGCTCTGCTAAAATCTGTGTGTATGTTTGTAGAAAACAAAATGTTTGTGTATTTGCAAAAAAAAAAAAATAACGAACATTACAAAACTAAGTGTTAGTCGGCGAGGTTTTCCTCCTTTGGTGGAGCTGATAGCTAAGGCGTCGATTATAAATTTCCCAGCCGGTAGGTCTTGGGTTCGAACCCCGCCTGGGCAGCAATATTTTTTTTTTTTTTACTTTCTTTATGTTTTTTTTTATATTTTTTATATTTTTTTAATATATTTATTCAAAATATTTAATTATTGTAACATTATTTTAATTTTTAAAAAAATATTAATGACATTTTTTTTCTATGAATTTTTTCTATGAATCTTACAAAATCTATGAACAAAATTCTATGAAATATTTCAAAATAATAATGAATATTCATTCACCCAATGAATTGTTTCATAGATTCTATGAATTTGGTTTTATGCAATATGTTCATAGATATTATGAACAATAATTCTTTCAGTGTACATTCGAAAAGTGGGACTAAAAATAAAATATTCACCTAATTTTTTTAAATTAATTTAGGAAAAATGCAATTTGAAAAAATTTATTGAATTATTTTTATTTTTATAAAAGCCATATGATGACAAAATATTATTTGAAAACTTATTGTACTTTTTTATGTAAAAAATAATAATGAAAAAGAAACTATTGAAAACGGGTGTTATTTTTTTTTTTTAATAATTAAATTTTTCGCAAGTACGCAAATTAGCTGGAAAAACTCTGATACATGGGAAATTTCTTTTTAACTCTACTTGAAATTTTGCGAGTGTGCTAAAAAGAACAAAATATTTTTTTTTTACAAATTTGCGAATTGATATGAAATAACTAAGACATAAGTGCTTAGATTTAAACCAATTTTTTTTTTTTACAGTGCAAAAAAAAAAAAATTTGCGTTTTTCGCGAATTGATCGCGAAAACCTGAGTGACACGGGTGTTTTTTTTTTTTAACCCCACTTTCTGAATAGCACAATTTTTTTCTATTGTGGTAACTTTTTTTTGGTTGCATTTTTCGCGAAAACGCGAATTGATCTAGAAAAACTGGGAGACACGGGTATTTTATTTTTGGCCCAACTTTCCGAATTTTCGGGTCCGGTTCATGTGTACAGCCAAAAGTTGCAATTTGTTGGACGGTGATATAGGCTTATTATATTTAATAAAGATTATTTCGTATTCATATGAACATCGTAGATCAATGTCTTCATATAAATACCCCACAAAATTTACACATTTTCATGAAATTTTTTTTAACGAAGCCAAACTTTTACAAGTTTATGCCACCAATGGATAGGCATTAAAAAACCTTTCTTCTCATATGTAAACATCATATAGTTTCTTCGAAAGAAATTGCTGAAAAATCCAAAAAACGATTTTTTCGCCATTTTTTGACCCATGTTTTGAACCCCTAAATCCGAGATATGGCTGATAAGCCGAGACAACCCTACCTTAGAATTGTCTCTTTTATATAAATTTTACGTTTCATGCAAATCGGTTCATAAGGGTTGAGATACTTCCCTTGTAAGTCCCAGTTAACATACCCCTAACTAAGCCCCAGTTGATTTCACTCGGTTGACAGTAACTAAGTTTTTATAAAATTTAAAATTTAATGGTGTTTTCTTTTCTGGCAAAAAATGTGCCTTTTTTTTGCATTTCGCCCCTAAATTTATGTTTTTGTGTTCTTTTCTAAAAAATGTCAACCATTATAAAGAATATCGTGTTCTTTTCTAAAAATGTCTGCCCTATAAAGTGCAAAAAAGTTGCACTTTTTACCCCGTAAAAAATCACGGGGTTGAAATTGCCTTATACAACAGCTGACTTTTTCTGTGTTGTTTTCTCAAAACAGCTGTTAAAAAAATACAGGGCAGAGTATTGCTGTATGTTGTGTTCTATTCCAGTCAAATAAAATGCAAATTTTTGAAGGTGTGAGTTAAACATTTTAAAAATGTATGCACTAAAAAGGCAAACATTTTTTTTTCAGAAAAGAAAACACCATAACTGAATGGCCAGTTACTGTTAACAAACTGATAATTAATTCTCTAAAATTCTGGAAAATAGTTGAAAATAACTAGTTTAAAAATAAAAACTGTCAATATGGATTTAAAATTTTACACCTTTTTTTTGTCGATGAATAAAAGATCTTTACATGATTAAGATTTACGTTTTATTTAAGGAAAGTATTACAATAAATGATTTCAGCTGCCTTGTTTTGACTATTTGATTCATATACATTTCTCCCACCTCCTTTACATCTTCCAACTGCCTCACATCATTAGTTTACAAATTTTTCAATACTTGGTCTAAAAAATAATCGGCCTTATTATGAGTGTCGTTGTCGTCTCGTAAACAAGGCGTTTTCTTAAATCGGTATTATGAGTGTCGAAAAACGACAAAAAAACGACTGTTAGCAATTCTATTACATATTTCGGTACCAAGAGTGTCGTTTTCAAATGTCAAAAATTGCAAATATTGTCGTTTAAGTTTTTGTTCACGACAATACAAAAAACCATTAAAAAAATAGATTTATATGGTGTTTCTGTTAAACGGACGAAACAATACACGAACGAACGCTATAGCGCCTACCCGTACGAATTCGTAATGATATCAGTTTCCATAACATTTTCGTTTGATTACGTTATTTTTTTTCGTTAGTTACGTTTGTCTTGACCATTTGTCAAATTACAGTATTGCCACAAAGTTTTTTTTTAGTTTTTGTTTATTTTTTTTATACAAAAATTATCTAAACTAAACGAAGTGGCAACATCAACACATCAGCTAAAGAAAACAGCTGATCAAATTTCATGTTTATAAAAAAAAACACAATTATAATCAAATCAGATTTTTTTTTATTTATTATAGCTAAAAAGTTAACACAATTTTAATAAAAAACAAATGAAAACAATAATTTGTATGATGACCCGTGGCTTTTAAATTGTTAATTAAATTGGTCAAATCCGTCTTTTTTTTCACTGATTTGTTTTAATACACATTTTTTTCAAAGCATTTAGTTATAAAACATTCACATTTTTTAATTTTATAAATTAATATTACTTATTTTTGTTATAAATTCACATTTTTCACTTATTTTGTTAAATATTAAACAAAAAACTCCTTAACGAATGGTATTTTTCATTCGTGTGGTTTTGGCATTTTTGACATTTCAATTCGTGTTGTAGAAACGGAAAAATATGAAGAAAAATGATAACTTTTACGTTTTCGTTCGACTAAAATGACATCCGCAATACAGAACCTCAAATTGATTTTTTTATGTCATTTGGACGAACGAAAATGAAAATTCGTAATAGAGAAACTGGACATTAATCAAGGAAGATTAATTATTCCATACTATGGAATCCATAGATTGTATTAAACAAATGGGTATTTATAACATTAAAAAACTATTTTATAATCATGTATTTTAGGGCTAAAGTCTAGTGGGCAAACATTTCTCTGATCCAAAAAAAAAATATTACAAATAGAACTTTTAGTGCTGAGTCCAACAAAGAAAAAAAAAATTGTCGGCGGCCCATGGTTCCCGAGTTATGGGCCTCCAAAGTTCGTATATCGAATTTAATATATCTTCTCCAATAATGGTCCGATCATACCAAGATTGGTTTCATTCGAAAGCTTATTCAAATGCCTTTAATTTAACATTTTAAAAAATTTGGATTCATTAACCCATTGTGACACAACACCAAATTTTTGATTTTTAAACAAAAGTTTTTGGAGAAAATGCGTTATATTTCAAAATTAGGCCTTATTAAGGCATATATTAATACAACCAGATTTAAAGCTTATATATTAGGCTTTCATTGGACCCTTTAACCCTTATAGAACCGGAGTTATTGACTGTTAACCATTGACCCCGCTTATATTTTAACACAAAAAAAAACTTTATTTAGCGAAGCCGCTAAATTAATTTATGGAGTTTGAAATCCCTACGCCCGGCCGAAGGCCGGCTAGGCAGAAAAACTTTTAATGCAAAAAAAAACTGCACAGAGGTCTAGTATACATATTTAAATATGTTTTTGAATGTTTAAACGTTAATAACTCCGGTTCTATAAGGGTTAAATGGTCAAATAAAAGCTCAAATAAAAGCTTAATATCTAAGCTATAAGTCTAGTTATAAAAAAAATGCCTTCAAAAACTTAGGATAAAAAATCTAAAATTTAGGATTGTGCCACAATGGGTTAATGAATCCAAATTTTTTAAAATGTCAATTTAAAGGTATTTGTATAAGCTTTTGAATGAAACCAATCTTGGTCTGATCGGATCATTATTGGAGAAAATATATTAAATTCGTTATCCGAACTTTGGAAGCCCATAACTCGGGAACCATGGGCCGCCAAATTTTTTTTTTTGTTATACTCACCTAAATCATCCCTATTTCTAAAAAAAAAATAAATTGGACCAATGTCTGCCAACTAGACTTGTTTCATGTTTTTAATACCGCCAAACAGGTGTTTTTGACAGTTTCTATAACCAGGTAGTTCAAAAATGTTTTAAATCGTGAAAATTTTGAATCAATCTGTTTTTTTCTATCACAAAAAAGTCTATTACAAAAATGTCGTTGTCGTAAATTTTACATGATACCAAATAATTTTAAAAACGACTACGACAATTGTCGAAATTAAAAAACGACACTCATAATAAGGCCGAATAATCTGTTTTTATCTTTTAATGATCCGAATTCGAAAAAAAACTTACCATGGAAAAAACAAGTTTTAATAATCCTTTTTTTAATTTTGTAATAAAATGAAGTAATATAAAATTATTTAATTAATTGTTTTGACAATAAATTTCAAAATTACTATTGTTTGTAACTGAAGCATTAGTTGGTCATAATTATTCCAGTTATTTTCAAATATTTTAATTTCAACTGGGAATTTTCGTAACTATGCAACTGGGGAATTTTTTCGGTGTAGAGACTTTTGGCCAAAAACCTACCATCTCGCCCCAGTGTGCACTGTGGGGTGGACAGAAGATCGACGTACGTTAAATTAATTAATACACCGAAAAAATTCCCCAGTTGGATAGTTACGAAAATCCTCAGTTGATTTGAAATAAATTTAAAATAACTGGGCTGGTTACGAACAACTGGGCCACAGTATATACAGTAGCGAAACTCTAATTTTAGGTTTATTTGAATCATTCGGTCACTAATATTATCACATTTTGTTTTATTGGTATTGGTAAATTTCAATACAGGATGCGATAAAAGTTTTGGTTTTCAGTTCACTAATTTACTTAAATAAATATTAATACACATTAAAACAGCGTAACAAATAAATGTCCTTTTATTAAAAAGCTTGCAGTTATTTCATACATATAAATTTGCATTATTTACGCGAAAATTACGATAGAAGAATTCAACAATTTGATTACTTACGAAACACCCATTATAATATTTGTCAGTTAAGAAAAAAAGTATAGCATACTGTTCCGGGTGTTACATCGAAATGTCATATTTTTTTCGTAATTTACCTCAAACACGTCATAATTTTATAATCACCACATTAAAATTTGACATTTAACTTCAAAATTCCAAAATATTTATTTAAAAATTCTTCAAACCAAAAATTTTTTATAAAATCGAAAACAATCAAAAATTTTAATAATTATAAAAAGGTAAGTAATTATTTAAACTTTAAACTTTACACACCATGATTTCTCTTTAAATCTTTTCAAAATGTCTTTTAGTTGCACATACCATCATCATAATCAAGATCAGAAATATTAAAAATTGGAAGCGGTGCTGTTCTTCAACTATAAAACTAAATGTCATGGAGAAATGAAATCAATCAAAATCTGAATGCATCCATGGAGTTTCGTATTAATATACGAGTACTTTGAAGAAATAATCTATAACGAAATTTCTTAGTTTAAGATTTTCGATAAGAAAACTGTCGCACAAATGAGAACTATACAAAAGGAAAAGTATTAAAAAGCCATATACGTTTTATGTTAGGTAAATTTTTGTCTCATTCTGAGAGTTTTTCTATGTAAAAAATGTTTCAGATTCTGAGACATTTTTCCTATAGAAAAAATCGCAGAGTCTGAGTCATTTTTCCTATAGAAAAAATCTCAGAATCTAAGACATTTTTTATATAGAAAAAGTCTTAGAATCTTAGAAATTTTTCCTATTGAAACAGTATTAGAAACTGAAACATTTTTTTTTCTTGAAAGTCTCAGAATCTAAGATATTTTTTTATAGAAAATATCTTAGAATATGAGACATTTTTCCTATAGAAAAAGTCTCGGAATCTGAAAAAATGTTTTATTAGAAAAAGTCTCAGAATCTGAAATATTTTTCCAATAAAAAACCTCAGAGTCCTTTAGAAAAAGTCTCAGACTTTTTCAGTAAGAAAAATGTCTCAGAATCTGCTACTTTTTTTATAGGAAAAATATCTTAGAATCTGAGAATTTTTCGATAGAAAAAACGTTTCAGAATCTGGGACTTTTTCTATCGGAAATCTTTCTCAGAATCTGCAACTTTTTCTATAGGAAAAATTTCTCACAATCTGAACCTTTTTCTTTAGGAAAAATGTCTCACAATCTGAGACTTTTTCTCTAGGAAAAATGTCTCAGAATCTGAGATTTTTCTATATGAAAAATGTCTCAGAATCTGTTTCCTATAAAAAAGTCTGATATTCTCACAAGGGAAGTATCTCAACCCTTATGAACCGAATTGCCTGAAACTTAAAATATACATAAAAGAGACGATTTTAAGGTTGGGGTGTCTCGGCTTATCGGCCATATCAGTGATTCAAAATTTCGTTGTCCCCTTATGAAACAATGTGGACCTCCGGGAAAATTTCGATAACTTCCGAACTAATAGGAATATCCTCTAGAGCAAAAATACGTGTCGACTTAAATTTAATAAAGATTATTTCATATTCATATGGACATCGTAGGTCAATGTCTTCATATAAATACCCCCCAAAATTTACACATTTTCATGAAAAAAGTTTTTAACGAAGCCAAACTTTTACAAGGTTATGCCGCCGTTGGATCGGCATTAAAAAAACCTTTCTTCTCATATGTAAACATCATATAGATTCTTCGAAAGAAATAGCTGAAAAATCCAAAAAACGATTTTTTCGCCATTTTTTTACCCATGTTTTGAATCCCTAAATCCGCGATATGGCCGATAAGCCGAGACACCCCAACCTTAGAATTGTCTCTTTTATATATATTTTACGTTTCATGCAAATCGGTTCATAAGGGTTGAGATACTTCCCTTGTCAGACATTTTTCTTATAGAAAAAGTCTAAGATTCTAAGACATTTTTCCTATAGAAAAAGTCTCAGATTCAAAAACATGTCTCTATAGGAAAAATTTCTCAGAAACTGAGACTTTTTCTAAGGGAAAAATGTCTCAGAATCAAATACTTCTTCAAAAGGAAAAATATATAAGAATATGAGACTTTTTCTATAAGAGAAATGTCCCAGAATCTGAGACTTTTTCTATAGGAAAATCAGAGACTTTTTCTATAGGAAAAATGTCTCAGATTCTGTGACTTTCTCCATAGGAAAAATCTCTAAGAATCTGAGATTTTTTCTATAGGAATCTGAGACTTTTTCTATAAGAAAAATGTCTCAGAATTTGAAACTTTTTCTATAGGAAAAATGTCTCAAAATCTGAGACTTTTTCTATAGGAAAAATGTATCAGAATCTGAGACTTTTTCTATAGGAAAAATGTCTCAGAATCTGAGACCTTTTCTATAGGAAAAATGTCTCAGAATCTGAGACCTTTTCTATAGGAAAAATGTCTCAGAATCTGAGACTTTTTCTATAGAAAAAATGTCTCAAAATCTGAGACTTTTTCTATAGGAAAAATGTTTTAGAATCTGAGACTTTTTCTATAGGAAAAATGTCTCAGAATCTGAGACTTTTTCTATAGGAAAAATTTCTCAGAATCTGAAACTTTTTCTATAGGAAAAATGTCTCAGAATCTGAGACTTTTTCTATAGGAAAAATGTCTCAGAATCTAAGGCTTTTACTATAGGAAAAATGTCTCAGAATCTGAGACTTTTCTATAGGAAAAATGTCTCAGAATCTGAGACCTTTTCTATAGGAAAAATATCTCAGAATCTGAGACTTTATCTATAGGAAAAATATCTCATAATCTGAGACTTTTTCTATAGGAAAAATGTCTCAGAATCTGAGACTTTTGCTATAGAAAAAATGTCTCAGTCTGGGACTTTTTCTATAGAAAAAATGTCTCAGAGTCTGAGACTTTTTCTATAGGAAAAATGTTTTAGAATCTGAGACTTTTTCTATAGGAAAAATGTCTCAGAATCTTAGACTTTTTCTATAGGAAAAATGTCTCAGAATCTGAGACTTTTTCTATAGGAAAAATGTCTCAGAATCTGAGACTTTTTCTATAGGAAAAATGTCTCAGAATCTGAGACTTTTTCTATAGGAAAAATGTCTCAGAATCTGAGACTTTTTCTATAGGAAAAATGTCTCAGAATCTGAGACTTTTTCTATAGGAAAAATGTCTCAGAATCTGAGACTTTTTCTATAGGAAAAATGTCTCAGAATCTGAGACTTTTTCTATAGGAAAAATGTCTCAGAATCTGAGACTTTTTCTATAGGAAAAATGTCTCAGAATCTGAGACTTTTTCTATAGGAAAAATGTCTCAGAATCTGAGACTTTTTCTATAGGAAAAATGTCTCAGAATCTGAGACTTTTTCTATAGGAAAAATGTCTCAGAATCTGAGACTTTTTCTATAGGAAAAATGTCTCAGAATCTGAGACTTTTTCTATAGGAAAAATGTCTCAGAATCTGAGACTTTTTCTATAGGAAAAATGTCTCAGAATCTGAGACTTTTTCTATAGGAAAAATGTCTCAGAATCTGAGACTTTTTCTATAGGAAAAATGTCTCAGAATCTGAGACTTTTTCTATAGGAAAAATGTCTCAGAATCTGAGACTTTTTCTATAGGAAAAATGTCTCAGAATCTGAGACTTTTTCTATAGGAAAAATGTCTCAGAATCTGAGACTTTTTCTATAGGAAAAATGTCTCAGAATCTGAGACTTTTTCTATAGGAAAAATGTCTCAGAATCTGAGACTTTTTCTATAGGAAAAATGTCTCAGAATCTGAGACTTTTTCTATAGGAAAAATGTCTCAGAATCTGAGACTTTTTCTATAGGAAAAATGTCTCAGAATCTGAGACTTTTTCTATAGGAAAAATGTCTCAGAATCTGAGACTTTTTCTATAGGAAAAATGTCTCAGAATCTGAGACTTTTTCTATAGGAAAAATGTCTCAGAATCTGAGACTTTTTCTATAGGAAAATTGTCTCAGAATCTGAGACTTTTTCTATAGGAAAATTGTCTCAGAATCTGAGACTTTTTCTATAGGAAAATTGTCTCAGAATCTGAGACTTTTTCTATAGGAAAATTGTCTCAGAATCTGAGACTTTTTCTATAGGAAAAATGTCTCAGAATCTGAGACTTTATCTATAGGAAAAATATCTCAGAATCTGAGACTTTTTCTATAGGAAAAATGTCTCAGAATCTGAGACTTTTTCTATAGGAAAAATGTCTCAGAATCTGAGACTTTTTCTATAGGAAAAATGTCTCAGAATCTGAGACTTTTTCTATAGGAAAAATGTCTCAGAATCTGAGACTTTTTCTATAGGAAAAATGTCTCAGAATCTGAGACTTTTTCTATAGGAAAAATGTCTCAGAATCTGAGACTTTTTCTATAGGAAAAATGTCTCAGAATCTGAGACTTTTTCTATAGGAAAAATGTCTCAGAATCTGAGACTTTTTCTATAGGAAAAATGTCTCAGAATCTGAGACTTTTTCTATAGGAAAAATGTCTCAGAATCTGAGACTTTTTCTATAGGAAAAATGTCTCAGAATCTGAGACTTTTTCTATAGGAAAAATGTCTCAGAATCTGAGACTTTTTCTATAGGAAAAATGTCTCAGAATCTGAGACTTTTTCTATAGGAAAAATGTCTCAGAATCTGAGACTTTTTCTATAGGAAAAATGTCTCAGAATCTGAGACTTTTTCTATAGGAAAAATGTCTCAGAATCTGAGACTTTTTCTATAGGAAAAATGTCTCAGAATCTGAGACTTTTTCTATAGGAAAAATGTCTCAGAATCTGAGACTTTTTCTATAGGAAAAATGTCTCAGAATCTGAGACTTTTTCTATAGGAAAAATGTCTCAGAATCTGAGACTTTTTCTATAGGAAAAATGTCTCAGAATCTGAGACTTTTTCTATAGGAAAAATGTCTCAGAATCTGAGACTTTTTCTATAGGAAAAATGTCTCAGAATCTGAGACTTTTTCTATAGGAAAAATGTCTCAGAATCTGAGACTTTTTCTATAGGAAAATTGTCTCAGAATCTGAGACTTTTTCTATAGGAAAATTGTCTCAGAATCTGAGACTTTTTCTATAGGAAAATTGTCTCAGAATCTGAGACTTTTTCTATAGGAAAAATGTCTCAGAATCTGAGACTTTTTCTATAGGAAAAATGTCTCAAAATCTGAGACTTTTTCTACACTCAAAAAAATACGTTAGTAGATTTACTAATTTTTTTTTGCTAACGCTAGTTAGCTAACTTTTAGCAAATTTTTAGTTGAGATAAGCATGTTAGCAAAAAATTCTTGTAAACTTCATTTAGCACATTAGCAATTTTAAACAAACTTTAAACTAATTTCTTTTGCTAAATTTGAAATTGAGTTGACTACATTTTTACAACATTTTTTGCTAATATTAGCAAAAGAAATGGTAATTTTTTTTTATTTTCAGAAAACTTAAAATGGCGCTATCTCGGAAACTAAGCCAGATAGAGCAAAATGGAGGCCATTTTTGGTTCTTAGAATCTCCATAGTATCGCCGGTCCTCTTCACATGTGTGGACCCTAATGGGCCCCAACTTTGGATCCAAAAAAGTTAGCATTCCCGAAAATTTTAAAATGCTCATATCTCGGTAAATATTGCCGACACAACAAAAAGTCCAAAAGCGTTTTTGTAGCTCTCAACACGTAGAACAAGACCGCAAAATAGTCAAAAGCTCTCCGAGTAATATTTTTGAAGTTTATTATTTCTCAAGACCCCAGTGGTCCCCTATAATCACGTATCTCAAAAACTAAGCAAGGTAGAGCGAAACGGACACAAATTTTGGATCAAAAACTATGACGATTTTTAAGGAACCCAACTAGGTCTGGACCTATCGGACCCAATGGGGTCCTCAGATGTGTATAAACTAAGTTCAAAAAAAATATTTAGTTAACTAATTATTGGCAAAACATTTTTGCTAACTTTAGAAAAAAAATTGTGGGTTCAAAATCAGCAAATTTTCTTGTAGGTTTGCAAGCTTTTTTTGCTAACATTACAGTTTTTTTTTTTTGAGTGTATAGGAAAAATGTCTCAAAATCTTAGACTTTTTCTATAGGAAAAATGTCTCAAAATCTGAGACTTTTTCTATAGGAAAAATGTCTCAGAATCTGATACTTTTTCTACAGGATAAATGTCTCAGGATCTGATACTTTTTCTACAGGAAAAATGTCTCAGATTCTGAGACTTTTTCTTTAGGAAAATGTCGCAGAATCTGAGTCTTTTTTACAGGAAAAATTTCTCAGAATCTGAGACTTTTTCTATAGGAAAAAAGTGTCAGAATCTGATACTTTTTCTATAAGTAAAATATCTCAGAATCTGACACTTTCTATATAAAAAATATCTCAGAATCTATGCTAAAAAAATGTTATAACAATCTGAAATCATTTATAATTAAGAAATTATCTACACTTGATTTGTATTTTATTAATAAAAAATAATGAAAACAACATTTATTTACTTTAGAAACTTATAAAATGGTGTATTATTTAATTAGTTTACAGCCAGGATATTTTTTTCTGGTTATTTACTTTGGGGATAGCCTAAAATGAATCAGTTCTCATCACAAAAACAGAAGTTTGAGGTTTTCAATTTAGTGGCCCCATCAGTGGAGAGCAGAAAGCCTACTTGAGAATAAGCGATCACTGGGACCCATAAACACAAATTGTTGCTTGTAATTTGCACTTTCTATTTACTTAAATTTACAACAATTAGAAAATAAATAATTCAACAAGTTTTGTTTGTAAATTTTAAAAACAACAAAAAATAAATATACACAAATGTCTTTAAAATTCAAATTTCTGACAAATATGGTGAATTCACACATTTCCTATACGTGTGAGCAAAATGTGGTGAATAAAAAAGGGGGAAAATTCACCATTAAGAGTTTCGCTACTGTATATACTGTGGTTTGGCTGTATCCCTCGTGCCCTTTACCCCCTCACAAAATGTTCTATAAGACTCAAGTTTGGCTTGCCGCACTTTTTTCTTATAGTCCCTTTGTATGAGATGGTAATTGTTCCAGTCAGCATCTTTTCGAGATTTTAATGCTCTATTAAGTTGTTTCCTAGAACTTTTCCTGAGTTTTCCAAGTTCATCATTCCACCAAGGGACTGAATAACCTTGTCTACTCTTCCTTAACGGACATACAGTCTCATAGCAGTCAGTAAGAGTTTTACCTAATTTCTCAGATTCCACTTCAACCGACTCTATGCTACCAGGTATTGAAATAAGATGCAATCTCTGATGTAGCATTTCCTCAAATCTTACCCAATCCGCTTTACGAGGGTTTCGACCTGACGTAATTGTCGGTTTGTCAATTCCAAGCCTAAACCTAATATAGCGGTGGTCCGACAAGGACACCACATCAGAAACACACCATTCCTTTATCATCGAGTTTAGTAACAAAAGTTGGTGAATTTCCAACATTTTGAATCATCAAACCCGAAGACAAAATAAAGTCCAATAATTTACTACCCCTGGAGTTGCACTTCGTGCTGCCCCAGACGATGTGCTGAGAATTGGCATCACATCCAATAATCAGTCCCAAACTATTGGCCTCTGCGTATCGTATGACTCTAATTAACTCCTCAGAAGGCGGGGGATAAATGGAGTCGTAGGGCAAATAGGCAGATACAATAATAGTCTCCTCCAATTTGCCTTCCCATCATACTCAAACCACAGACTCGTCCTTTGACTACCCATGGTTCTTGTATTAAGATTATTTGGGGACCTGTATGCAACTTCGCGTGACTACTGCATAGAAGAGCAGAAGCCGCTTTGCTATGTTGCAAGTTAATCTGGGTGAAGGAAATATCGACCCTAGCTGTCATAATAGGCATAGTTGAATATTTCCAGTACCCCTAATCCTTATTACCATCCTGAATACGGAAAGAAATCCGTCCAAGATTTAAATAAGGACGCATTCCGTATTTCGAACGAAGGGCCTTTAGAGATTGGAGGTCAATGCCGACTACAAGAAGTGAGTCATTACGACCCCTTTCTTGTTTGTACGACCAAACTCTCCAATTTCTGGTTTCAAGGCCCTCATTCTGCATACGGAGCCTTGCAAGCACTTCATGGATTCTGGGGTTACCCGGAATCCACGTCACTGCTCGCACTAGCCTGCGAAGACTGCCGCAATTTACAACTGTAAATGAGCAGCCTTCGATTGGCGGAATGGTAGACACAGTTTTGGTCAGCCATTCAAGTGAAATCTGATTGGAGCAGAGAATTTTAACCATTCCCTCCTCCACTCTCATTCCCTCAAAATTGGGCCTGCACGTAAGTGCACCCATAGCTTCCCAAATGTGCCTATCTATACTGATCCGTCTGTAATTGTGACAAAGGATCACGCGAATTTTTTGCAACTATTGCCACCTTTAGGTCCCTACTTACTACTCCAGAGTAGCTTTGGGGCCCTGAGGGCTGCAATAGTTGCGAAGCATGTGTTGACGATGTCCCTTAGGGTCCACCATGCTCAGTACCGCGATGAGAGGTGCTGGGCATGGCAGCCTCCTCAGGACCATCGATCAACGTCGATCGAGTCGAAAAGGAAGAGTTCAAGTCCGGTTGTGACACCTTTCTCTCATTCATCCCCTTCTTCCTGACCACTAAGGAGTCCTCAATCTTCCCAAATGTCGCATCATCCACATTGGGCGGCACATTCAAAAAGGGCGTGCTTTCCAATATTGATGACGCGTCATTTTTCTTGATTGGATTCTCCCTTGGGGTAGCTTTCTGGACCAACGGAGAAAAAGAGGAAGATTCAGAGACCGGTATGTTAGCATTTCTCTTCTTCTTTCTCTTCTTGTCAACATTGACAGCATGAGTACTTACTATGGAAGAGCTTTCCATGAGTGAAGATGAGTCATCATGCCTGGTCCGCTTACCTGTTGCATTAAGAGTAACATTACCCTTTCCTGCAACAGGGGAGCATTCCATTTTGGAATTTTCACCACCCGTGGAAAGTTCTACCTTTTCGGTATGAAAAGAGGATGAACTTGAAGGTTGAGAATCAGCTAAACGCTTCTTCTTTTCCCTCAAGTTCCTCCTCTTACGCTGTTTCCTAGTCAGCTGACCGGGTACGGCTTCAACCACCAGTGTACCAATTTTTTCCTGATTGAAATCTGAATAAATTGGTTTCACTGCAGAGTTTGTCGGTTTTCCCTGTAATCCGAAGAGGCCTGAATCATGACCGCGAGACTGACAGACCCGGGACACAGGGGTTACCTGTATATCGGGAGTGCCTGACCCCAAACCACAAACCCCAACCTGTTCTTGATCACAGAAAGGTAGGCTCTCCATTGACATAGTCAAGGTGCCCTGTGATAAGGAATTATCTAAAGATAAGATCTCATCAGTCCCCTGTAAAATATTATCACTGAGACCAGGGGTTTCCATCTCAGATTTTTTTTTTCAATTGTTTTTATTTACTTATTTAATTTATTTAGCTTATTTAATTTATTAAATCTATTTAATTTATTTATTTTTTTTTTTTAATTATTATAACTTATTTAATTTATTATTTATTTAATTTGTTTAATTTATTTTATTTAATGTATGTAATATATTTAATTTATTTAAATTATTTAGTTTCTTTAGTTAATTAATTTATTTATTTTTTTAATTTATTTAATATATATGAGTTAATTTCATTAATTTATTAAATTTGTTTTATTTATCAACTTATTAATTTATTAGATTTATTTCAATTATATTTATTGATTAATTTATTAAATTTATCAATTTATTAGATTTATTTCGATAATATTTATTTATTTGTTTATATATTTATTTAAAAAAAAAAATTATGTTGTTGTATTGTTGAATCTATTCAACAGTAAAAGAGAAAGAATATTCAATAACGTTTTACTCTATGTGTATGTTTTCATATAAAACCAGATGTTGTTTCTCTAAGTGTGACTAAAAGCCGGTTTACACAATCGTTATTCATCGAAAGTTGTAATATTAGTGGTTTTCCCCCTTGATAGAAAACAAGAAAATGTTTGACAGAAATACATGTATTTTGTTGTTGTATCTGTCAACATTTTTTTGTTTTCTTCATTTCTCCGATTCTTTTTTTGTTTTCTATCAAGGGTGAGAACCGCTATTGTTTTTGTCACCACTAACAAGTGTCCGACAGTACACAACATATTATGGGCGCTATAGAGCACCATATAATGGATGACCTAACTGCAACAGTGCAAACCCAAGATCATCCACAAAATAGTGATATTGAAGTACCACTCACATGCACTGATTCTACCCCAAGTGATGCAATTGTGCGCACAGGCAAGGATCAACAAAGGCAGATCGAAGACGTGTCGCAAGAACTTGAATCTGCGAATTCTGAAACCGACACGGAGACCATAGAATCCGATCTTAAAAGTATATGCTCCGACAGATCAGGAGCTACAATCATAGGCAGCAGCCTTGACAAACTGGGAGTACAAACGGGCACGCCATTTGTTAAATTTAACTCTGCCGAAAGACGACTTTTTAAGAAAGCCTTAGCCGAAGGGCAAACACGAGAGCAGGCTTTAGTGATTGCCAAAGCTCCACCACAAAAAAGAGCCACTAATAAACGTGGGTTGTCAGATGAAAAGGTAGTCTCAATGGAGAAGAAAACCAAATCGAATGCCAACTCATCATACGTCGCTCTACCCCAGTCAATCAAACCATCTTTTAGCCAAGTTGTTGGCACAGTTAAAGTTGGCTTCGTTACAGACGACACGTCGAAGAATCCACTGACAAGTGAACAGATAGCTGTCTTGCAGGAAGTGATTATCGACGTAACGATAGCTCTTGGTAAAGAGGTCCAGCCCCAGTATGATGGCTGCTTTCCGAGAACGGGATGGCTTATGGTCGTATGCGCAAACCGAAAAACTGCGGACTTTCTCATTGGGAATATCGAGGCTGTGAGGACCGCTTGTGGTTTCAGCGTGGCGATCGTGGAGGAATCTAGTTTGCCACGCTCGCACTACGTTAGAGGCTACTTCCCTCACAGCGTCGATTTTTCAAATGAGAAGGTTCTTGCAACGATAGCAGTTCAAAACGGCATCAGGGCCAAAGACTGGAAGGTGGTGAAGAGGGCTAATGAGGGTCAACTTCTCCAACTTCTTTTCGCGGTCGATGACCTGTCTTGGACTAAGCTATGTGAGCTTAATGGTAAAATTGCATACCGGTATGGTCGAATCAAATTGATGCTAAAGGATGTCAACCGTGATTCTGCACCACAGAAAAAACCAGCAACCGGCAAAATTACAAAGCCAAACGTTAACGCAGAAGATGGCGGCAAAGCAGTAGTTGCTCCAATGGACGAGGGTCCTTCCACCAGTCGTGCTGCTCAACAAACACTAACAGCTTCTACGCTACCACCGGTAGAAGCTAAAAAGCTCCAAAAGGAACGCCCCCACAGAACAACCATTGACAAAAGGGGCCACGGAGAGCGCGGTTACAAAAGTTAGCGGCAATCTCCAAATCCGATTTTCCAGGATGATGAGCACCCTTAAGGTGCTGCAGGCGAACTTGCACCACGCTAAAGGAGCGTCGGCTACATTGTGCAAGACCTTCGCCTGCGAACAGATAGCCATGGCTCTACTCCAGGAACCATGGGCTGTCAAGGGTAAGATAATGGGCCTTCAACATGAATCAGGTAAATTGATTTATCATCGTAGCGATGTTCCGCCAAGAACGGCGATCTTAATAGATAAACACATAAATTTTTTCCCCATTCCAGAATTCATCCAGAGGGATTTGGTGTCGGCCATTATTGAGGTTCCAACGGAGAAGGGAACGAGGGAAGTAGTCTGTGCCTCAGCATACTTTGCAGGTGAGGAACCGATACCTCCGGTGGAGGTCACAAAGCTGGTAAGTTATTGTCAGAAAAACAACTTTCAGTTTATAATTGGGTGTGATGCCAACGCACATCATACCATATGGGGGAGTAGTAATATAAATGGTAGGGGTAGGGATCTTCTTGATTATTTAGGTTTTAATCAGATAAATATTTTGAACAAGGGATCCAAACCTACTTTTATTAATGTTATTAGGGAGGAGGTATTAGATCTCACTTTTGCTAGTCCTTTCATATCCACGTATATAAACAATTGGAGGGTGTCAGATGAAGTCTCAATGTCTGATCATCAGCACATTCGATTTGACATTCCGGGCAATCTGTCACTCACTCAAGAGTTTATATCAAGGACAAATACTAACTGGATTTCTTATAGGGAATCTATCGCTTCTAAAGCTGACCTGCTGATCACCGATATTGGTTCCATAGGGGACCTAGTATTGGCAGCAGGACAGCTTGATCAAGTGATTAAATCCTCGTATCATGAAAGCAGCACAATACGTCAACAAAAGGTACGACGTAAGGTCCCATAGTGGAGTGGTGCTCTTGATGATATGCGGAAAAATGTTAGAAAACTTTTTAATGAGGCCAAACGTACTGGGAACTGGGATACTTATAGAAGTTCTCTGACTGAGTACAACAAGGAAATTAGAAGATCCAAAAGGGCATCTTGGAGGAAATTCTGTGAAAGCGTAGAAGATACTCCTACAGTCGCAAGACTACATAAAACGTTAGTGAAATCCTCTACGAACAAAATGGTTCTCTTAAGGGGAAATAACGGTATATATACCAAGGACCGAAAGGAGACTTTGGAGTTGTTATTACATCTTCACTTTCCTGATTCGATCATTTGTGATCCTTCAGGAAATAATATTATACACGACCCCATAAGATTTTGTAGGAGAACATCTAATCTTTCAGGCGTCATCTTCGACCCGGATAAGGTTAGATGGGCCATTAGGTCCTTTGATCCGTTTAAATCCCCTGGGGGGGACGAAATCTTCCCCGCTCTTTTGCAGAATGGGTTAGTCTTTCTTTTAGATACATAAGTATCTGTTTTTAGATCCAGCTTTATATTTGGACACATCCCTTCTCTTTGGAGGAAGGTAAATGTTGTATTCATACCTAATGCTGGAAATAGACCGGCTGAATTGCCAAAATCGTATAGACCCATAAGTCTTACATCCTTCCTACTGCAGACTATGGAAAGATTACTGGATCTTCACTTAAGATCCACGTACTTGGACCAATATCCTTTACACAGGAATCAGTATGCATATGCAAAAGGCAAATCTACTGATTCGGCTTTACATCATCTGGTGACAGTTATAGAAAAAGCCCATAAGGACAAGGAAATAGCTCTGTGCCTTTCTGGATATTGAGGGAGCTTTTGATAATACTGGTTATGACTCCATTGAATCTGCACTTCGGTGTAGAGGTGTAGATCAGGGTACATGTAGATGGATTAAGAACATGCTAGAGAGCAGGGAAATAACCGCATCTATGGCACAGACTAATACAGACTCGACATAAGTGACAGGTGTCAAAAAAGTATTCTTTAACCATATGGTTAATATTTTCAAATTATTCTACGAATTAGGTTAGAAAGAGAAAACTGATATAACGCGCCATAAGAAAAATGGATGCCAGATCGGTTTTTGTTGTTTCACTCACTCCTTAGTCGTAGAAAGTGTTGCCATGTTAGCGTAAAACGGACTAAAAACCGCTGTGTTTTCTCCTAAAATCGCTTAGTTTTTCCCCATTTTTTCTTATAAAACTCTACTGTCGAGTCTGTATTTAGTCTGTGTCTCTGGGTTGCACTCGAGTCACAGTGAATGCCGTTAAAGGCTGTCCTCAGGGAGGCGTCCTATCTCCACTACTTTGGTCCTTGGTGATAGACGACTTGCTTCAGAGGCTAGATAATATGGGTTATCAGGCAATAGGTTACGCGGACGATTTAGTAGTCATAGTAACTGGTAAATTCGATAATATCATCTCGGATATTATGTGCAACGCTCTACGTTTGGTAATGGGCTGGTGCACTGAACAGGGTCTTTCCATTAACCCTAACAAGACTATTATAGTCCCGTTTACTAGGAGAAGAAATCTCAATTTAGGTATAATTTCCGTAGGGAATACTATTATCCAACTCTCTAAGGAGGTTAACTATCTGGGAGTTATCTTGGATACGAAACTTACTTGGAATTCACATTTAGACGGCACTATCAGAAAGGCTATTGCGGCATTATGGGCAGCGAATAGGATTGTTGGTAGGACCTGGGGATTGAGCCCCAAAATGGTCATGTGGATCTACAAGATGATTGTAAGACCGATCATGACGTACGCTGCCATAGTCTGGTGGCCGAAGACTATGCAGGGGGATGCCACCGTAAGACTAGGCAAGGTACAGCATCTGGCCTGCACTCTAATCACGGGTGCTATGAGAACCTGCCCAACTTTGGCCCAAGAAGCCATTTTGGGTCTCACACCTCTCGACATATTTATTAGATCTACGGCAACTATGGCTGCGCGTAGAATGAATATCGATTACTCTGACCCTCGCAACTTGAGCGGTCACTCCAATATTCTTTCTTCAATAGGAATTATGGAAAACCTAGATATGCCGACGGATAGAATAAACACTGTGCTTCGCCTTGGAAGGAAATTTGAGATCGTGATACCGAGTAGACCAGAGTGGGATGAAGGTGGTCCATATGTGGATACTAGAAGCCTAAACTGGTATACTGACGGATCCAAAATGTCCTCTGGAGTTGGCGCTGGTGTCTACGGTCCAAACACGCGGATCTCCGAACCAATGGGTAGGTGGCCTACAGTTTTTCAGGCTGAAATTCAGGCTATTACAATATGCGCTAGAGTTAATATTGCAAAGGGTATGAAGGGTACTCATATCTCAATCTTCTCTGATAGCCAGGCAGCACTTCAAGCGCTGTCTTCTTGGGAATTTAAATCCAAAATGACACTGGAATGTTTTGATACCCTTCAGCAGCTGGCCGGGAGAAACAAAATTATTTTATTTTGGATCCCTGGTCATAGAGGTTTTGAGGGTAATGAGATAGCGGATGAGCTTGCTAGAAATGCCTCCGCTACTCCTATGACCGGACCCGAACCCTATTGTGGGGTAAACTGGTCCACCTTCTCGAACATGATTAGGGGTTTAGAAAGAACCGACTTCTTAAACTTGTGGGAAAATTCAGGAGGTCTACGACAATCCAAGGCACTAATCGCTCCATTATCATATGGAAGTATACTTAATCACACCAAAAGTGACATTAGGTTACTGACAGGTTTTCTCACCGGGCATTATAAGGTAAATTATCACTTGCATAATCTAAACCTTTGTGCATCGTCTCTGTGTCGACTTTGTCTTGAGGAAGTGGAGACAACGCAACACATATTATGTGAATGCATCGCAATATGTAGGATCAGAAGACGGTTCTTAGACAAGGAATTGCTTAATTCTGAGGATATAAGGCTAGCTTCTCCATCCTCTGTTATAATGTTCATTAGGAACATTGAACAGAGTTTGAATTAGATTAATGGATCTTGGCACAAAAGACCCATAAGGGTCGCAGTGCCGGCCGTTAGGGCTAGATCACCCCTTGAAAAAAAAAAAAAACAAGTGTGCAAATACCAACACAATATCGATGTATATACGTGTGTGCAAAAATACAGCAAAAATATCACAACAATAACAATTAGAGAAAGAAAAGAAGAAAAAAAATATTTTTTTTCCCTCCAACAACAAATGTATTTAATAAAAAGAAAATAACCAAAAGAATTTTAAGAAATTGAAAAATAATTTAAACTTAGCTGATTTTCTCCAAGTTTTTTATTGATTTTCACGAAGAAACCAAAAGTTTACTCAAAACTGATTAGTTTGAATATATTTAAGATTCAAAAAGTGTTTATTTTAATATTTTATTTCACAAAATTAGCGGAGTTATAATTTTTTATGCACTTGTATCAACCAGTGTTGCTAACTTCTGCAAAAAACACTTAGTAAAATGTTTTTGTGGCTTACTAATGTGA
>CAWUER010000510.1:0-50075 GCA_963921195.1 Pegoplata infirma
TCTCGATATAACCAGGCGCGGATCCAGGGGGGGGGGGAGAATAGGAAAAAAGGGGGAGAAAAAAAAAAAAAAAGAAAGGAAAAAAGAAAAAAAAAAAAGAAAAGGAAAGGGAAAAAAAGGCAAAAGGGAAGGAAAAGGTACAAAGATAGAAAAAAATACTTGGATGTAAAAAAATCCTTAGTAGAGGTATATGTGTGCTGATGATTAACGTCAGCACACTTAGCCTCTATCCCAAGGAATTTTTTACATCCGTATAATAAAACAAGTAAAAAAGTTAAATTCGGCCTTGCCGAATGTAGTGATACCCTCCACAATTTCAAAAAGATTATTGCAAAAAACTTTATTTAAAAGGAAATTACTTTTAAAAAAAAATTTTTTTGAAAAAAAAAATTCCGCGAAAAAAAATTTTGGTAAAAAAAAATCCGCGATTTTTTTATTTTTTTGTCAAAAAATATGTTCGTACTTGTTTAAATACCATTTGGTGTTCAATTATGTTCACATATGTCAACCAGAAGCCGAATTAAAGCATTTTGTATTTTTAGGTTATGTTGAATGTACTGAAATTTTCGAGGTGTGCTTACATTTACGTTCATAACTTTTGAACCGCTGAACCGATATTGCTCAAATGCAATACCAAACTTCTCGGGAGAACTTCCAACAAATATGTTAAGTTTCAGTCATCTCTGTGTAATATTTTGTCCGCTACAGCATTTTCAACAGACAGACAGACGGACAGACGGACAGACGGACAGACGGACAGACGGACATCGCTAGAATGTCTTAAAATCGATCGGGCATCATGAATATATATACTTTATGGGGTCCCAGACCGATATTTCGATGAGTTACAAACGGAATGACAAACTTATATATACCCTCTATCACTAAGTGGAGGGTATAAAAATTTTCAGAATTGAAGAAATTGCAAATAAAAAGTACCGAATTTGAGGATAAATGTCTTCTAACTTTTCTATAGAAAAATACCTTAGCAACTGAGAATTTCTCCTTAGAAAAACTGTTTCAGAATCTGAAAAGAGCTTGTTTGCAAAAAATCTGAGAATCGGATAACATTTCTACAAAAAAAAAAAACTTCTCAGAATCTGAGTTTCTTATAAGAAATATATTGAATCTTAAATTTTTTTTATAGAAACATTTTTAAGAATAGAAGAAGTTTTCTGTTTGAAAAATCTAGAAAACTTTATCAGAACCTGAGATTTTTTTTGTATAATCTCGCAGAATCTAAAAAAAATCTGTTTGAATATTTTGAGAATTTTGCTATAAGAAATTTGTCTCTGAATACGTAAATTTTTCTTTTGAAATGTCTAATAATAATAATAAAATTTAAGATTTTAATTTTAGAAAAGTGCATCAAAATGTCTTCATAAAATGTTTTTGAAACTGATAACTTTTTAGAATCTGGTCATTTTCTTTTACAAAATATGCACAGAAAATAATATCGTATATTTTATTTTAATTAAAATTTTAATTGTTTTTTAATTTAATATTAATTAAACTTTTAATTAATATAATTAATTGTTTAATTAGATTTTTAACTTTATTTTAATTAATATTTTAATTGTTTTCAAATTTAATATTAATTAAGTATTTAATTTATATAATTAAATGTTTAATTAAATTTCTAGCTTTACTTATTTTTTTGTTTTGTTTTCCGTGTGTGTGCGAGTGTGTGTTTTTCTCTTGCATTGTATTACATGTAATGTATGTATACAAAAAAAATACATAAGTATAAAAAGTTTGTTGAAAGTTTTTTTATTTTTCACATAGGTTTTTGAATTCTCATTTTGTTTATAGTTTTATGTGTATGTATATGAAAGGTTTATACTCAACTTTATAAAATCATCTCACTGACTATGTCTTTACTGCATAAATAAATTTGGTAAAGTTTGAAGAAATATTTTTTTTTAAAACTATTTTATTCAAAATTAATGTTTTTACAAATTATTTTTTTTTAATATAATATTTTTAATTAATTTTTTTAATTTATACAATTAAAATTTTAATTATTTTTTTTTTAAATTTTAATTAAATTTTTTAATTTATAGTATTAAGTTTTTAATTAAATAAATATCCATTTATTTTTAATTAACGACATACAAATATTTTTAATTTATTTGCGCATTTTAGTGATTGGTCCGGATTTAATTAATTTTTTAATTAAATCTACGAATTTTTTAATTAAATATTTTTTTTATTTTTTTCTGTGTGTTTCAGGATCCAAAAATTTTTGTTTACAAAAAGTTCTAAGATCTAAGAAGTACTTTAAAAGATGAGAATTATTTCATATATTTTTTATTAAAAAGTATATCAAAATGTGGAAAAAAATTTTATAGAATGTCTCAAATATCAGATTATTTCCATAGAAAATGTTTAAAAATCTGAGACATTTTCTATAATTGAACATCTTATGCGAAAAATGACGCACAGTGGGGAAAATGAACTTTTTTTATCCAATTTTGCCTACAGGTCGCAATTCTTAGCCGATTTTAGTTTTTATTTTTTTGTATTTTAGCTAATAAAATTCCACATGGATCTGTCATGGTGGATTTTTGAAAAAAAGTATTAGTCTACTTTTTATATTTTCCTAAAGTTAAGAAAATTTTTATTTTTTTAGTATTTTTGCAATAAAAAGTGTATTAGGCATGGCACGAAAATGCTGTATTGACTAAATTAAAGGTATTTAAACCCCTTATCAACGATGTGGTTAACATTGGCTAATATGCTATTATTTTGGTTTTTATAACCAGATAAAAATTCAAGAATTTTCACTTATAAAAGCCGATATCTTTCAAAATAGTGAACCAATTTCAATGAAATATTTTTAAAATTTAAACTTATCTTTTGCTTAGTCAAAATTATTAAAATATTTAAAAAAAAAAAATATTTTAATTTTCTCTTAAATTTTGCCTTAGAATTTTTGGAATTTTAAAATTTATTTATAGCAATGTTGGCAATCGATACCTTTTCAATACCGTTATCCGTTTCAAAACCCTTTAAATTGAATACCGGTACCAATACCGAAACTCAGTTTTGGTATCGGATACCGGTATCTAAAAACCTTTTCCTTCGGTACCGGTACGTACCGGTATTGAAACGGTTTTCCTAAAAAAACACGTTTTTTTACAAAAAAAAAAATTAATAGAAAATTTGTAATTTTTTTGGTTTTTGTAAATGAAAAATCGTACCCCAAATGCCTCCCCGAAGTCTCATAAAAATCAAAAAATCTTTGGGCACCCACATCGAGGATTAAGTTAAAATTTCCAAAATGAAATCATACTTCAACCGCTATGCGGGAGCAGAAGAAAGTTATTGATTTTCACGAAATTTTTTTGATATCATTTAGACTCTCAATAGAAACTTTCTGAACCCCTTAGTATAGTTTAGTTTTTTGGAGATTTTTATTTAATCCGCGATGTGGGTGCCTAAGGATTTTTTTTTATATTTATAGGACTTCGTGGTTCAAAAATTATTAGCAAAACCGTGAATTTCAAATTGGTTTCACCTTTAGTTCACGTGTTGAAAAACATCAGAAAATTATTTTACAAAGTATTTTTGTCACTCACAAATATTTTTACAATTAAGCAAAAAAAACTTACGCTCGAAAAAAATTTTTGTAATTTTTTTTTTTTTTTTTTCAAAAATGACTAAAAAAATTTTTTACTCCAAATAAAATATTTCTAATCAAAATTGTTAATGTTTTTTTAAGTTAGAAAACTAACTATCACTTAAAAAAGCACCGTGGATATTCATGGATTCGGCTAACAAGGGAAATCTCACGTATTTTTTTAGCGGCCCAAATTCATATTTAGGGGGTAAAAAGGAGGGGGGAAGACAAGACAATTTTTCATTTTTTTTCGGTTATCTCCTATATTATGCAAAGAAACCTAGTCATGTAACATAGCAAATGAAAGGTCTTTGGAAAACCTATCTACGTGTGCTAAGAACGTGTCCAAACATGCACAACTTTTCGTCATATTGAGTAAAATACCAAAATTTTATGACATTTTTGTTATTCAGTCGAAAATTATTAATTTCTTTGGCCCGTTGTTAGCACCACGAGATAGGTATCTGATACCACACATGCCTATATTAATTTTGTTTAAATAGGCGTAAATCGTAAAAAACTGAAAAAGGTCAATTTCCCCCACTACAAATCGACCCCCCCTAAAAATGAGTTTGGGCCGCTAAAAAAAAAATAAGTGTCGAATTAATTTTCGTTCTTAACAACATATCCAAATTTCATGAAGATCGGAGGGTGACATCAGGGAGACTTCCCTTGTAAGTCGAATTTAACTCTTCTACCTTTTTTACATATTTTTTTTTACTTTTCCTTAGCAAGTGAAACATTTTGATGTCAGAATAACTTCAAAGTCCTGCACTTTGATCAAAGGGATAAGAAAATTACAATTTTCTCGGCCCGTCCCCTTTTGTAAGTGTGGTCCGGCAACGTCCCCGCCGACCCCATACGAAAACGCTATTTTAATTTTTTTCACATTTTTAAGGGCATTTTAGCAAAAATGCTAAAAATAACTACGTAAATACATGTTTTAGTATTAAAATTAAAAAAAAATATTTTTTTTAAGTTTTTATGCGTTTTTTATATTTTTAGCCTTTTTTCGATAATACCGGTACGTACCGGTATCGACGTTTCGGTATCGGTAATACCGTAACCGATTCAACTCAAATACCGTAACCGATACCGATACCGAAATAAATAAAAAAACGATACCAATACCGATATCGATACCGTTATTCGTTTCGATTGCCAACCTTGATTTATAGGCTGTTTAAAAAAATATATATATTGTTACGTTGTAAATTCGAAAAAAAAGAGTTAAACTATTTTTCAAAATTACTTTGTTTACCAATAATGATTAAAAAAATGATAAGCTTTAATTTCAAAAAAATTACACATTATTTCAAATTATATAGGTACTTAAAACTGAACAATTTTGAGTTTTTATATGTTTATAAAAGGCAAAATAATAATTTATTACCGAATGCATTTCACATCGATTATAAGGGATTCAAATGTCTTTAATTTTGTCCATACAGCTTATTCGTCCCTTGACTATTAAATTTTTTAGAGCAAAAATTTTTAAAAAAGTAATATTTTCTGAAATTTAAAAAAATATTTAAAGAAAACTAAAACGTTTTTAAGAAATCCGCCATGACAGGTCGATGTGGAATTTTACTAGCTAAAATTCAAAAAAAGAAAAGCTAAAATCGGTTAAGACTTGCGACCTGTAGGCAAAATTGGACAAAAAAAGTCAAATTTTCCCCACTGTGGGACGTACAGACTTTGTATAATTTTACAAATGACGATAAAAATGAAGCAAACGGTTAAAATCTATTTTTTTTCAGCATTTTTGCATAATACATTAATTCATTTATGCAAAAAAGTTCACAAAAATCAAAATCAAACGCCTACTCCTACTAGACTAATTAAAAACTGTGAAGAAGTTGGACTTTTTGAGGATTTACGAAATGTTAATCCATTTGACGATAAAAATGCAGAAAACGGTTAAAATCTAATTTTTTTCAGCATTTTTGCATAATACATTAATTCATTAATGCAAAAAAGTTCACAAAAAATTGGTTTCAACTGTTTCTTGCGTTTTTATCGTCATTTGTAAAATTATACAATTGGTGTATTCGTTCTTATTCGCAGTAACTGTGCAATTAATAATTCTTTTAATTAATTCTTTAATTTGTCTTGAGACCAATATGTCAAAATTTTTTTTTTTTCTATATAAAAAATATTTTAGAATCTAAGAGCTTTCCTGTAAAAAAATTAAAAAAAAAAAGTATTTATATATAAAAGTTTACGAGTTTATTCACAGTTGTAACTGGCTATGACTGTCATAAGCCAATTTTTATAACGGAAAATTCAGTATATCAATATTTTCTTAAACAAAAAAATTCAAAAATTATATTTATCAGTTTCATGATCGTCTACTCAGGACTTAAAATTTGCAAATAAAATTTTTGAATTTCTGATAAAATTTTCAAATAAAATTTAAAATTTTTGATTTTTTTTGGCATGTATAGAGCAAAATTGATGTTCAATCATTAAAATTTGTTTATGACAGTCATATTTAGTCATAACTGCGAATTGGCCAGTGTATTTGACTATAAACGGTCTTGCGGAAATATAAATACTTTACCTTTTTTTAAATTGAAAATTTTTTTTATTTATTTTTTCTGTATAAAGTTGAGAAATGAATTGTTACCAAATATTAAAAATATTAACAAAAAAAAAATCACCCAACACCCCCCCCCCCCTCCGCGACAACCAAACTCTATTGTTTTCCGATTGCATAAATTTTTTTGGGTACAAAAAAAAATCTCCCCCCCCAAATGAAATTCCTGGATCCGCGCCTGATATAACGAACGTGTAATATATGAACCGTTCATATAACGAACGCTTGATATAAAAAGGGACAAAAATTAGTTGAAAAAGTCAAAACAAATTTAAGTTCTAAACTCCCAAGTAAGGATCTTTTGAAATCAGTTGTCTCCAGAAACCAAAAAAAATATTGTATTTTTGGTTTCAGTTCTTTTATTTTGATTACTTCTTGAATAAAACCATGTTTTTATGTAAAAAGTGTTAAGAATTCACTGTTAAATTAATTATTTGAATAAAAAATAATTAAAAAACCTTCGGAATATAACGAATCTCCCTATATAAGGAATGGGTCCAACATTATATTATTTGTTATATCGAGCTTTGCCTCTATGTGTAAAGAACTTTTTATGTATTATATGAGGGTGAAACGAATTATTTTTTCGATTTCGTTTAGCGTCGGGCTCGGAACGGTTTTTTTTAGGGTTAATATTACACAAAAAATATTTGCACCATGTCTTTAGGTTCCTTTTTTAGCAGAAAAGGCTAATTTAAAAAAAAAAAAAAACTTGCAGGACGTCACCTCAGTTTGACTATATAAACTAATGATTAGCAAAAAAGAAAATAAGAATTATTGTTTTTATTTTCTTAATATAAAACAATTTTAGTAACTTGAGTTTTTAACTCGTATAATAATTCACCTCATGGTGAATAAATAATATAATCGAACATTTTTTTTTCATCAATATTTTTTGATCAATATCTTTTTCATAAATATTTTTTTTCATAATGATTTCGTTGGTTATTTTTACAATTTTTCTATTGAATTTTATTAAAAAAAACATTTAATAAAATTTTTGGGGAATCGATTCCGCAATCAACTACATTCTGGCCCAACACTCTACCCATCATGGCAAAGTCACTTGATACAAACAGTTTTTATATTTCTATAAATATTTTTTTAAATTTTTTTTCTACAAAAATATAACCAACACAAGTAGGTAAAAACTAATGACTTCTCTTTAAAAAATGCCAACAATTTTAAAAAAATATAACGTACACAAATTATAAAAATTAAAGAAGAATCACTTATTTTTGCTTACAGAACAAAAATAAATGACTTTAAAAATTGAATGCTATTAAAAGTCTTTATTTTTTGTGTTGTTATTTTTGAAACAAAGAACAAAAATAGTCATTTAAAAAAAACTGAACATTGAACAAATGTTTTTTCTTTTAAAAACGACAAAACGTAAAACTTTTTAATAAACTACAAACAATTATTGGGCGTGTTCAGCAGAGAAACCTGGTACTCAACAGTTGAGATGTAGCATGTTTTGATTAGTTGACTCTGCTGAACGCAATTTTTTATGAATGTTTTAAAATATTGGAAAAAAAATATTTTTTTAAGGTTTTGATATATTTTTTCAATTAAAAATACTTTTTTAATAATTTGTTTGTTTATGTTCTTGAATGAATAAAGTCTAAAAAAAAATAATAATTTCAATAAAAAAGCTAATGTGTCAGTTTGTGATTAAATGTAGCATAATTTTTTTACGCTACCAAACTTGAGAACCGCTCAGTCAACATGTTGACTGAAATGTCAAAAATCAAGCCATTCAGCAGAATGTTGAGGAGCAGTTGAGTAGCAGCTTTCTCTGCTGAACGCCATCAATGACATAATTTTTTAAGTGAACAAATAAAATTTCAGTTTTTTTTTCAAAAAGTGTACTTTTTAGGCATGATCAAATATTGGAAATATCGGAATTTTCCTTAGTACACACAAAAAAAAAATTTGTCAAATTACTAGAAAAAGTCTCGTAATCCCATTTTACCAATATTTGACAGTTTTCCCTTTCGATCGAAATTTACATTTTTTTTTGTAATTTTACAGTTTTTCTTGTAATTTTACAAATTTCCAAGATTTTTTACAAAAAAAAATCTATTAAATTTACGAGAATTTCTTGTAAGTTTTTTCGCCAAAAATTGGTAAACTTTCAATTTTATTGGTAAAAAGCTTGTTAAATTACAAAATTATTAGTAAAAGAATTGTTAAATACACTCTAAAAACTCTTTGTAAAATTACTACTATAAAGTGGGTAAATTTCTATTAAAAATAACACACAACGCCTAATATTGAGCACAAAGTGTTTAAAAATCTAATTTGCACACAAAAGTTCGAAAGTTAAACACTTTATGTAGTATTTTGTGTGTTGATAAATATATTCGTAGAAAATTACACACAAGATGTTTAAAATAAAACATTAAATGTTTATAGTAAGCATTTTGTGTTTAATATTCCAATATTGAACATTAAATGTGTAACTAAAAAAAAACAAAATTAAAATTGTCAAATAAAAATTAATATAAATTCAGAAAATTTTTCAGCATTCAGCAACAAAAATAAAACAACGCGAAAAAAATAACAAAAACATGAAAATTAACGTATTTAAGGTAATGGGAAAATTAAAATATATGTCCTGCGTTCAAATGCAATATATGCATTTTGGTATTTACAACCTCAAGGCGAAAATAAAGCAAAAACAAATATCAACAAAGGAAATTATCCCGTGATATTTAAGAAAACTATTTGCCAATTATACAACTTATCGGTAAGTACACCAACTTTCCTTTAAATTGTTTTTAGAAAAAACATGTGTCTCAGATTTTAGGAATTTTTCTTAGCGGAAATGTTTAAGATTCTGTGAACTCATGTATCATAAAACAAAATGTCTTAGAAAAACTTTCTCAGATTTTAAAATTTTCAAGAATCACAAAATCTTCCTGATTTTGAGAATTTTTCTTCACAAAGAATGTGACAGATTCTAACAATTTTAATATTCAAAATGTTTTAGATTCAGAGCATTTTTCTTAAGAACGACTGTCTCAGCTTCTGAGAATTTTTCGATACAAAAACTGTCTCAGATTTTAAAAATTTTTCTATAGAAAAAATGTCTCAGATTCTTTAAATTATTCTATAGAAAAAATATCTCAGACTCTGAGACCTTTTCTATAAAAAAACGTCTCAGATTCTGAAAATTTTTCTATAGAAAACATGTTTCAGATTATGAGAATTTTTCTATAAAAAATATCTCACATTCTGAGAATTTTTCGAAAAAAAATGTCTCATATTTTGAGAATTTTTCTATAAAAAAATGTCTCAGATTCTGAGTATTTTTCTGTAGAAAACAATTTTTTTATAAATTAAAATGTCTCAGATTCTGAGAATATTTCTATAGAAAAAATGTCTTAGACTCTGAGATTTTTTCTATAGAAAAAATGTCTCAGATTCTGAGAATTTTTCTATAGAAAAAATTTCTTAGATTCTGATAATTTTTCTATAGAAAAAATGTCTTAGATTCTAACAATTTTTGTACAGAAAAAATGTCTCAGATTCTAAGAATTTTTTTGTAAAAAATTTCTCAGATTCTAAAAATTTTTCTATAGAAAAAATGTCTCAGATTCTGAGAATTTTTTTATAGAAAAAATTTCTCAGATTTTGAGAATTTTTTCTATAGAAAAAAGTCTCAGATTTTGAGAATATTTTCTATAGAAAAAATGTTTCATATTCTGAGAATTTTTCTATAGAAAAAATGTCTCAGATTCTGAGAATTTTTCTATAGAAAAAATGTCTCAGATTCTAGGATTTTTTTTTAATAGAAAAAATGTCTCAGATTCTGAGAATTTTTCTATAGAAAAAATTTCTCAGATTCTGAGAATTTTTCTGTAAAAAAAAGTGTCTCAGATTCTGAGAATTTTTTTAATGCAAAAGTGTCTCAGGTTCTGAGAAATTTTTCTATTGAAAAATGTGTCAGATTCTGAGAATTTGTTCTATACAAAAATGTCTGAGATTCTGAAAATTAAAAAAAATGTCTCAGAGTATTAGAATTTTTCTAAAATCTTCCTAAATTTTTTTTAATGATTTTAAGATTTTTTTCTACAGACTATACTATATCATTCATTCTGAGAACTTTTCTATAGATAATATGACTCAGATTTTGAGAATGTTTTTATAAAATATTGATCAAGCTAAAAATTTTTCTATAAAACAAATCAGATTCTTGTAATTTTAATTACTTTTAATTATTATTTATTTCCAGATTGTGACTAACCTTGATGTTATCAAAATTTAGATTTCTTCAAATTCTGCGTTTTTACGATGTTTAATGAAGCTTTTAGTTGTTAATAATTTTTAATAATTTGTCATTATAGCACAAAATATATTACTTTTTATTTTTCTTTTGTACATTTTAGTTTATACAATAGATGGATATTTTATCAAAATATTGTAATTGCACACAGAAAAAAAAATTTGTCAATACAATTAATTTCATTGTTAATACAATTACACATTTAATTGAAACTGAGCCTACATTGGATTTTGTCAATAAAACATTGACTTTTGTAACTTTAAAAAAAAATATCAACTAGCTCATTTTTGTCAATTAAATTCATTGTTGTATCAACAATGAAATTAATTGAAAAGTTTGTAATAAATTATATTAACGGAAATAAGCATGCTTTAATGTCATTTTATAAAAAAAATCTAAAAATAGAACAAAAAAAAGTATAAAAAATTAAAAAAAAAAAAAAAAAAATTAGTTGGTAGCTGGAATCGAACCCGCAACGAACATGATACGAGTCTGGCACACTACTACCGTGCTATTCCTTGTATATATTTGTAGTTGACTATACGCGTATATTAAAGAAAATAAACCGGTTTTAATGTCATTTTATTTAAAAAAAAAATATAAAAAACTAAAAAAAAAAAAACATCTAGCGGCAGCTGGAATCGAACCAGCAACGAACATGGTACGAGTCCAGCAAACTACCACCGTGCTATTTCTCATATATTTTTTACTTGACTTAAAGCGTATAAAATTGCAGAAAAGCAAAACAAAAATAATTTAAAATAAAAATAAATAAAAATAAAAAAATGTTTCCGCCAGCTGGCAGCGAACCCGCAATGTTCATGATTTGAGTAGCACACTACCACCGAGCTATCGTCACATAAATTTGAGCTTCATTAAATGAATTTATAAGGTGTCTGTGTTATCAATGAGCATTTGTGCGTTTTTTAACAATGATTTTAATTGATGCATTTAATTGGAAATTAAATTGGATTTTTGTCACATTAACTATATACATTGTTGATACAATTAAAAACAATGTTGAACTGGAAGTTAGTTGCTAACAATTTGTTTTGTTACTTTTGATTTCACGATATTTTTTTCTGTGCACTTAAGTTAAAATAAAATCTGTAAAATTAAAAATGCGTTCTATATATTATTTTCATAGGAATAAATAACATTAAATGAAAAAACCCTAATAAATGCAAATTTAAACTTTTTTAATCCATTTTTGCACACAAAGAATGCTTTTTTAAGCACAAACATTTTGAAATTACACACTTTGTGTTTATCTCTAGGGAATTTTCCAAGCGTCAAACATGTAGGTGTACACACAAAATGTTTATTAAGTAGTTGTACACACTTTGTGTGCAAATGTTGAAATTTAAACACATAGAGTATTTTTACCCACTTTATTGTAGGAGAACAGTTACCTACAATAAAGTGGGTAAATTTCAACAACAATTTATAAGAGTGTAACAAGGAATTCTTGTCAAATAGGAGGTAGCAAAAAAAAAAGTTACAAACTTTTCTTGTAATTTTATAAGATTTTTTTTTGAATGTAGTACTTTTATTTCCATATTTATGCAAATTTAATGAAACACAGTGAAGACTTTAGAATAAAAGTTTTTTTTATAGATTTTTATTTGGACTATCGATTAAAAAAATAAAAACTGTATTATTTTCAGAAGAAGTTCTGAATCATTCAAATTCCCCCCCCCCCCCCCCAATGGGCCGAAAATCGCCGGTTAAGAATCAGCGCTGTAGTGGAAGCGTTTAAAAACCATAAGAGTTAACAAAGGGAGCGGTTGCGTATGAGTTATAATAAATGGGTTGGTTAAATAAATATTAATAATACGCAACAATGTGTTGCGTGTTTAACAAAGTAATACAACTACGAGTACATACAAACACACATACATATTTTTACATTACAACCACTGAAAAATTAAATAGCTTCAACAGGCTTAAAAGTGTACATGAAGCAAATAAAAACATCAGACAGACACAATAAATGCCGAGCGCAAAAATGCTTAAACAGGAATTTTAAGGAAAGTTATTTTAAAGCTCAAATGAGTGCACTTACAAGGGAAGTCTGCATGTTGCCACCTGTCGATCTTTATGGAATTGGTTTTCTTTTTTAGATCATGAAAAATAAAGACACATGTATTTTTTATAGCAGCCCAAATTCATATTTAGGTGATGGAAATGAGGGGGGATGAAAATGTAATTTTTCAGTTTTTTTTTTTTTCGTTTATCTCCTATACTATGCAAAGAACCTAGTCATGTTACAAACCAACTTTTCGTCAAATTGAGTAAAGTACCAAAATTTTAGAATATTTTTGTTAATAAGTCGAAAAGTAATAAATTTTTTGGCACATTAATTTTAAATTAATGGGCGTAAATCGTGAAAAACTGAAAAAGCTCAACTTCCCCCATACAAATCAACCCCCCATAAAACTGAGTTTGTGCCGCTAAAAATTTTTTGTTTTAAACAACATATCCAAATTTCATGAAGATCGGAGGGTGTTACCAGGGATACTTCCCTTGTTAGTTTATCCCTTTTTAACAAAACGAAAGAAATGTCTGAATGTTGTGTTTTTGTAAATATCTATTAAAAGAAATATCCTTACAGGATTTATACATTATTATCATTGTAGGGTATCTAAACACAAATTAAAGTGGTGTAAAATATGTTTAACAAGCTGAAAGCAACAACTAACTCCTCCATTTATGTGTATGCGTGTTATCACAACATTAACCGTAATGTATGTTTCAGGAGTTAGAAAAAAGGTACAAAACTTGTATATTAGGCATTTCATGCCAAAACGAACACTATGATTTTTTTAAGATTTTTACAGTTTTAGTACCTTTCAAAACCAGATAAATGTTCAGACTTTTTTAAATGACCCGTTCAAAATATATAGAATTTTCAAAAATTCGGAGTTTGTTGAAAACGGTACAAAATCCAAAAAAAAAGTATTTTTGTTTTTTGAGCACTAAAACAAAGTTTAAGTTTCAAAATTAAAATCTTACTTTTGACCATTTTTGTACTTTCGAGTTTTTTTGAAAAGAGCAATATGAGGCATTCCACACCAAATGTCCCTCTACAGAAAAACATGTCACGTAAATTTCTGAATAGGTTGTTTGGATAGCCCTATATGGAACTAAGAAAATTGTGTTTTTGGTTTTTAAAATTTTCAAAAACTGGGCTTAGGAGGCGTGGTCAAATATTGGAAAAATGGTAAAATTTGTCGCGAGTTGCCTTGATTAAATATTTATCACATTAAAACGGAATGCACCACAATCCCAAAAATTAACATTCTTATATAGTTTTGTATGGGCTATTGATTAATTTTTTTTTTTGGAAAATTTTCGGAACCCGTTCTGAAATTTTTTTTTTTTTTTTAAAGTCAATTTATCAAAAATCCGGCCACTTTTTTTTTTTTAATTAGATGTTTGTCCATCCACACAAAAAATTCAGAAACATTTGAATTTTAAATTTCATAACAATTTTGTAATTTGCTTGTATTTTCTTGTTTCAACAGAGCGTATGAGAAATATTTATGCAATTAATATTACTCATTCGCAACAATAAAACAAGAAAAAAATTGGTAGATATTGACCCTAACTTATATATTCATTTGTGGGTAAAAATATGTCTTACAAAAATTTAGGTTGATCGGACATGAGTAAGGCGTGCCGCATCGGCCTTGAATTTTAAAAACCAAATTACAAGGAAAAATATGATTTTTTTCTGTTTTCTCAATTTTTTTTTTTTGATATTTCAATTATAATTTGGAGTAAAACGCTTCTCTAATAAGGTACTCAAAACTAAAATCAGTTGAAAATCAGCCAAGTTATTAAAACTTCCCTAGTCATCTAACATGTGGCAGACCACTTGATTAAGGAATACAATGCGATTTATGAAATTCATTGAAATTTTCTACTGTAATAACATTTTTTTATTCTTCAAGTTCAAATATAATTAGATGACAAGTATTTTTCATATTGTGTTTTGCTAACATGTTTTAAATTATTGCTAAAAATGCCAGAATTTAAAATCTCCATATTTAAATTTTTATTTTTTTAAATTTAGAAAAACCAAAAAATATTACACTGCAACATGAAGAATAAAAAATGTTACTACAGTAGATAATTTCAATAAATTTCAATAATTTTGACTCGTATTCATTAATCATGTAGTATGACTAACCTGACCAACTGCTTTTGGCTGAAAAGCGGGATCGAAAGGTTGAAAAAGCGGGATTTGGACGTAAAAAGCGGGATTTTTTTAATAAGTGAAATTCGACTTGAACGAACCAAGAATACCCTCCACAATGCACAAAATTCTGGAAATACTTTTAAGGGATTGTATTTTTTTTTTATTTTAAAAAAATGCATAAAAACTTTTATTTTGATTACGTCAGCAACATAGACTCAAGTCTAAGGAATTTTTTGCCAACCTTGGGATAAAATGTTTAAGAATCAAATAAATTGCATATCGTCGAACTATATTCAATAAATGCCAACTCGAAAAAGCTTACTGTTCAGGAGAGCTAAAAAACTCGTTATTTCGCATATTATTGCAAAAATTAACAATGTACCTTCCACAAGATGGTTTAAATATTCTAAACAATTTTTACCTATGCAAAAATTTTCATATTTTGCACTTGTTTGCGTATTTTTCAGAGATGGCATTTATTACTATATCAAAAAACAAATATTTTTTTAGAGTTGGCATGTTTTGTCGGAAAATAAAAATAAATTTTTTTTGGAAAAATTTTTAAAAAAATTTTTTTTTTGGTTTTTGTTATCCTTAGTACGGTAATAGCAAAAACTGAACAAAAAACTAAAAATCTTTGCATATTTTTAAAAGTTACTAGCTCCGAAAGCCTTTTAATATCAGGGCGGTCAACTTTGGCACTCTGTAACTCACGCTGTATTGCAATAGGGTCACTCCAAACTAGATATTTTGAAAGCTTATATCATTGACTTTATTTGCCCCATTTATAATGTTTCAATCTGATAAATAGTTTGAAAGTTACATAAATATAAGCAATTTTTTTTTTTTGCAAACACTATTTACCGCTATTTTCAAAATGGCAATATCTCGAGAACCAGTCATTAGATATCAAAATCTTTACAAGATTCGTGTTTAGCATGGCAAATGCAATAAGATATGTGGTCTAATTTTTTTATAAAAAAAATTTGAAAAATTTTTGGAAATTTACAATGGGAGTTGGCATTTATTTCCACCAAAAAAATATGTACTTTGAGTTAGCAGAATAACAAAAATGGATGTAAAACGACAACAAATTATTTTTTTGTTCTGAAATTTTTATGGCAGATAGGTATTACATAGGGGAGCTATTTGCCATCGGAAACTCATTTCTGTCAAAATTGAGTTGGCATATTTTGAATATAGGTTCACGATATGAAAAACTAAAATTAAAAATAATTTTTCTACAGAAAAAATGTTTCAGAATCTGATAGTTTTTTATGAGAAATATATTTCAGAAGCTTAGAATTTATTATACGGAAAAATATATTTTTTCTGTTTAAACAATATTGTAGAACAGAGAATTTTTCTATAGGAAAATTTTTTCAAAATCCATGATAATTTCCAAAAAGAAAATTGCTTTGGAATCTTTCTATAGAAAATTATATCAGAATCTAAGTTTTTTTTGAAAAAGCTCCCAGAATGTGAAAATATTTCTGTTGAGAAATATTATAAAGGAAATGTGTCTTTGAGTCTGTAAATTTTTCTTTTGAAGTTGCGTCTTAGATTTCTCTTTAGAAAAATGTCTTAGAACCTAATAATTTTTCTATATGAAATTATCTTAGAAAACATTAGAGCTTTAAAATTTTCCATTCTCAAATATTTTCTATTGAAAAATGCCCCTTGAAAAAGGGAAATTTTTCGATAGAAAAATCCCCTTGGATCTACACTAAAAAAAAAATATTGTAAAACTAGCAAAAAAAATGGTTAAAATTAGCAAAAAAAAACTGTAGTTTTGGACGTTGCAAAAATTTTGGTAATATTAGCAAAACCATTTTGCTAATCAAAAAATTAGGAAAAAAAATGGTAAAATTACAAGAATACCATTTTATTTTTGTAAAAAATCAACCTTGTAAAATTATCAAAAAATATGGTAAAATTACCAAAAAAAATTGGTAAAATTGAAATAGATAAAAAAATTTGTAATTTGGTACAAAAAACTGTTTTATTTAGTAGTTTTTTTTCTCTGATTAGTAGTTGATTTAAAATTTGGTGAATATACTAAAAAAAATTTTGCCTGTTTTTGAGCACCACATTCTTTAAATGTAGTAATAGCAGCATCAACTATTACTTCAGTTGTTGGATGGTTTCTTCGGCTTGATGGTGCCAGCATCTTCAGCACCTTCTTCTCAGCAGCTGTAGTTGCAGTAACTGGACTTCCAACAACATCAAAATCCAAAATGATTTTTTTTTCACTTAAACACTTTAAACAAAAAATTTAAAGAACAACACTTCACTTTTTTTATTTTTTTGCGTCATTTTTTTCGCTTAAGTAGAACAAATGAGATTTGCGTAGTAGTCTACACAAGAAATTTCTTACATTTTCAGGTAAAATTTGTAAAAAATTAACAATTTTTTTTCGAATTTTTAATTTTTTTCACATGTATTTAAAAAAAAAATAAAAAAAACTTTTGGATATTGAAGATTAGATATCTAACTATGTGTTAAAATTTTAAAAAAATAATTTTTCAAAATTATCAACTTTTTATTAACAATTTAGGTTGCAAATTTTAAAAAATTTTCATATAAAATTAGCAAAAAATATGGTAAAATTAGCAAAAAATATGGTAAAAAATACTAAAAATTGTGTAGCCTATTTTTGAGCGCACATGCAGTTGATGGATGGCTACTTTGCTATGGTGTTGGCAGCATCATCAATCTGCAATGATTTTTTTTCACACTAGAACACTTGAAACAATTTTTTTTTTAACTAAGAAAAAAAAAATTAAAATAAAAAGTATTACCATTTCTTTAAGGAAAATACTAATATTTTTGCTAAAATTATAGTAAAATAAAAAAAAAAAACTAGCAAGAAAATATAGTAAAAATACCAAAAAATTTTTGTATTTTACCAATAGTAAATTGCCAAAAAAAAACTGCAAAAGTTAAATTTTTACAATTTTTTTTGTTAAAGTTTGGTTGAAGTAAATTACAACACCTTTTACTAATATTTTGACTAAGTTATTTTTTTGAGTGTAATAAATATAATTCTTTCTGATCAGGTCTTTTTGATCCGACATTTTTCCACAATTTCAGGATCTGATCAGATGCAATTACTGATTAGATCTACCAGATCTCGAAATTGGAGACAAATTTCGTATCAAGTAGATCTTATCAGATACAAATGACATCATTCGATTTTTAAAAATTAGACCAGATCTAGTCAATCTTTTCACGGCGCTATAAAATTTACGAATTTATTTTTAGAAAAGGGTATCAGATTTTTTAGAAAGAATTTTTTAGAAACCGATAATTTTAAAAAATGTTTCAGCATCTGAGGATTTTTGTACACAAAAAAGTTCTGAGAATCTGAGAATTACCTTAAAATATGAAAATTTTTTCAGAATTTTTCTGTGCATCAGATTTTGGAAAATTTTTTTATAGAAAGAATGTCTCCGAATCTCAAAATATTTCTAAGAATGAGACATTTTCTTTAATTAAATGTTGAATATGAGAATTTTTATCCGATCTGAGAATTAAAGAAGTTTTTTATATGAAAAGGGTTTTAGAATTTGAACATTTCTCAGAAAAAGGTTATAATATCTATATGAATAATATTTTAAAATCTAAGAGTTTTTCTGTTGTTAAAATTTCCTAATATTCGAGAAATTTTGTGAAGGAAACATGTATTTAGGTTTAATTATTTTTTGTTGAAAGCTTTTTCCGAATATTCGAAGTAGCACAATGAAAAAATTTTATGCAAAAATTTAATTTTAATTTATTTTTGATTTAAATCAGTCCAGTAGGGTTCTCTTGTGAACAGGTTTTTTGAGTAAACAAAATTTTTCTTAACATTTTCTTTATACGGTAAGAAATAGTTAATATGCTCAAAAATATATTTCTCAAAATATTATCAAAATAGCCTAAAAGTTGTACTTTGCTATTCCAAAAGCCAAAAAGCGGGATAAAGCGGGATGAAGCGGGACTTTTGTTAAAAAAGCGTGATCGGAATTCAAGGCGGGATGAGACATCAAAAAGCGGGATAATCCCGCCAAAAGCGGGATGGTTGGTCAGGTTAAGTATGACATACGTTAGATGCCTGGGGAAGTTGTAATAACTTGGCTGATTTTCAACCGATTTTAATTTTTAGTGGCTTATTAGAGAGACATTTTACTCCAGATCATAATTCTGTAAACATTTGATTTCAAATTTAATTCAAAATATCGAAAAAATTTAGAAAATTAACAAAAAGACATATTTTCCCCATTTAATTCGTTTTTAAACTTCATGACCGATGTAGCACACCTTAGACATGTCCGATTACCCTGAAATTTCGTGAGACGTATTTCTACATCCAAATAAATACATCTAAGTGGAGTTGCGGTCAATACCTGTCAACTTAATTTTTTGGGAGAACCTTATAAAATAAACCAGAGTCAAAAAAAAAAAAACATGTAAAATTTTTTAAATTAAAAAAAAAAAAATAGAACGAATTTTGATCACATCTCGAATTATGGCTTAAAAGTTGCGTAATTTCGAGTGGAATTTTAAGACTTTTTTTTTAAATCGAAGGTTTCGGACTTTTTCAAAAAGTAGAATTTATTTTTTAAACTTTAAGGCTCTTATTCATAATACTTATAACAGACTTATTGTACACTCAAAATAATTCTACAGTAAAAAAATTAGTAAGTGCGTTGGTAACCCAAATCTACTAATAAGTTACCAATTACCAGTATTACAGTAGTTTTTTTAGTATCTTCAAAGTGCTAAAATTAGTATTTCTTACTGTTTATGAGTAATTTTTGTTGGTAGTTGGTTTTACTAATTTTTTACTATTTTTAGTTCATAAAAGTACTAATATACAGTTATTTATTAGGTTTTTAATTTATTTTTGTTAGTAATAATTCCGTAAGGGGGCGCTTGTTTACAAGCAGAGCTACCAACTGTTTTTGCTGCAAAATCGTTAAATTTTAATTTAGTGTTGCCATTATGTTACATTTCGGGTATTTGCTGGTGCTTTTTTGGTTTTGCCGTTTTTTAAATACGCGTTTTTAAAGATAAGGTATTTACGGTGTTTTTTCCATTTTTTTTAATTTGTGATTTTTATATTATCAATAGATTTTGCTGAAATTTGAAAGTTAAGCCTAAGACCTAATGAAATTGGGAAAATTTAAACCATGTTTGCAATTTTATAAACGGGTAAAAACGCGTAAATTTGTTTGAAAAAGAGGGTAAAAAAGCACTGGACAGTTTTTGTAAATAGATAAAAAAGTAAAAAAATAATATTTTTATTCAAACAAAATTTTTGGTAAGTTTGTTGGTTAAAATTTTGAGCAACCGATATAAATCGTTTTACAATTTAAATGGTCTGCATTTTCCGCTTCAAAGGCCAAATTTAGTCTTTGAACTTCACCCAGAACAGAATTCAAATATTAAACCAAAATAAAAAAAAAAACTACAAGGAATGGCGTTTTTTAGAGGTTGGTTTAGTTCTTCAAGTGAAAACATTTTCCCCTTAGTCCGATTTGCCCATTTTTTCCGAACTTAATACGACCAACGGTCATTGACCATAAAAATGTGTATATTCGTTCCATATTTCAGGCGTCTATCTCTTACATAGTTTGAACTGCATACTGCTTTTCACAGACAGACAGACGGACATAAAAAAATGTGTTTGAATCGATCATAAATCAATAAAATGTATACTTTGTGAAGTCTCCGACTAATATTTCGATCCGACTAATATTTCGAAATATACTTTGTTTGGAGGCTATACAAATTTATTTTAAAAAGCACTAAAAGCACCGACTGAAAATTTAAAAAGCACCAAGTTAGCGCGCTTTTTTAATTTCGCACTAGGCCAAAAATTTTCGCGTTTTGACACATCAAAAAGCACTAGATCTAGCGCGAAAAGCACTAAGTTGGCATCCCTGCATGTTTGGACCTTGGCCTCATACAAACAACCCCTTTAAATTTGAATTAAGTGACTCTAACAATTGATTTAAATTGTGCCGACGAGGAACTTTCGGTTGTGGCGACTCGCCCCATTTGCTTGCCGACGGCGGCGTTTGCTCTCAATCGTCGGCTAATTTAAATTTTTTGTTATGGAGTTGTATTTTTGTAATGACGCAATCAAAATATGTATTTTTGATAGAGTTAAATAAAGAAAATTGGGGTTTATTTTCGTAAAAATTTCAATACAATTTATTGTTTTTACAAAACCAATTTACACAGAATTTTGAACAACGCTATGCGATCGAATGTGATTTCATCTCAGGTGTGAATTAGGTATAAGTCCATGTAGTGTGAACGTGGCCTTACTCTATACAGGATTAATGATTTTTTGGGATAAGACTCAAAATAATGCATGAACCTTCGTAATGCATGAAAAATTAAAAAAAATAAGGCCTATGGTAAGCGGTAGGGAACTAGTACATTTTTTTCCATTTTTTGTGGCTATGCATTACATGGTAATGCATACCGTTACTCCCAGTAGATTTAGTCGCCGATATTCAGTTAAAAGAAGCATATTTCTCTCAAAATTGTTTTATATGTCTTTTTTCCAGTAATTAAAGATCTTAAAAAAAAAATCCAATCGGTCCATGTTTGGACTTTCCTACTTGAATTTGTGTAAAAACTTTTTGGTACATATTTTCTAAATTTTTTTACAACTACGTATTTTTATTTTTTTTTTTGCTTTTTATCCTTTTTACCTTAAAAAGCACATTTTCCATTTTTTTTAATTTTCTCTTTTTTCTTGGCGCTGATTTTTGTTTGGTAAATTTTTACCCTTTTCCTACGATTTTTGCGCTTTTTTTCATATTGATAATGGCAACACTGTTTTTAATAGCGATCAAATGATCCTTCACAATTCAGCAGCAAGCAGCAGACAGCAAAAATTAAGAGTACACTATTTAATTATAATTTCACTAAAATGCCGTATTTTTTATTTCTTAACATTGCAAAATCACACATCAAGTTGCAAATACAATAAGTACAGCTTTTATTAATTTATAATTAAACAGGTACTTTATATTTTTTGCCGTCTGCTGCTTGCTGCTGCAGTGTGTGCGAACACTACTTTTGCTCGCATTAACTGCAGTGCTACCAACTGTTTTTTCTGTTTGTTTAGTGCGAAAAAGAATTAGAAAAAGTAACAACGCGATACCCAGTCACGGAGTGTTTGTAAAAAAAATATATGTTAAATTTATTTAATTAAATTGCGTTAAAGTAATTAAATATAAATGTTATTTATTAATTTAAATATGTACATTAAATAAAATGCAATTAATAATAAAACTACATCCTTTTTTTTGTTAAATCGTTTTTTATTTCAATGATTGTGTAAGAAAAAAATTCAAGCTGAAGAACACTGTTGCCAAGTTGGAGGTTTTCCCGCTAAATCTAGCGCTTTTTGTTTGGATTTAGCGGGGGAAAATTGGTTTTAGCGGGAACGGTACTTTAGCGGGAAAATCTAGCGCTTTTTGTTTGGATTTAGTGGGAAAAACTTAGAGGTTTTTTTTCAATTTTTCTTTTTTTTTTAATAGAAAACGCCAAGTTTGTCGAATTTTAGCGCTTTTTTTTGTAATTTAGCGGAAGAATTTTATATTTTCCCGCTAAATTTTTTTCGGCGGTTTCTTGCGCGTTTTTAGTGAAAAGTCAATTTTCGTAAAAAAAATAATTTGGAGGTTTTTTTTTAAATTTTTCTTTTTTGTCAATCAAAAATGCCAAGTTTTTCGGTTTTTAGCGCTTTTTTTCGTAATTTAGCGGGAGAATTTTAAATTTTCCCCGCTAAATTTATTTTTGGCGGTTTTTAGCGCTTTTTTAGTGAAATTTAGAGGTTTTTGGTTAAAAATAGTTGGCAACAGTGCTGAAGAAGAATATTATGGATACACACACGTATACAAAAAAAATGTATGTATAAAAAAAGCACCCTCTGTAGTAAAATGTTTGTACATACATTTGAACATGTATTGAGAAAATATTATTTCTTTTTTATATTTTTAGCAATCGTTTACGTGGTAAAATCAACGCTACATTTTTTAAACAGCTTAAGAAGACATGTAATTAAGTATATCTTATAACTGAAGTGAAATAAAAAATTATTTATATGGGGGTTTTCGTGTCAACTGACACAACTTTTGAAACCGATGTCTTCCGATCGGGATGAAATTTGCACCAAGGTTAGTCCTATTGGATAGTAGTTCAGACACAATTTTTCAACGAGATCGGTCAAGAACTCTCTGAGTTAGAGGGGGTCGAAATTTGACATTTTGGCCAAAGAGGTGTTGATTCTCATCCATGTAACTTCTTACCTATTGTTTTTAGCAAAATGTGTCCCAAAGAGTTTAGATAGCTATTTCTTCAGTCTTTCGAAAAAAAAATTTAAAAAAAATAATAAAAAAATTTTTGATTTTTTTTCTTAAAAATCCAAAACTTTTTTGACTTTTTCCTCAAATTGGGCCCTTTTTTTTTTTTTTTTTTTTGATTCAAAAGAAAGCTTAGGTCATTTCCTTTAAGAGCTGTGGGGTCGCTTAGTGGGATGCGAGTGGGATATCTATGAAAAATTTTTTTTTTTAACTTTGGAACACAAAAAACGGTTCTTCAATTTGCACTATTAGGCATGGGATAGCTAACCAGTTTTCGATTTCGATCCGCGATACCCTCTAATTTTTTTATGTTCGAAAAAGAAAGCACGAGCCAAAAAATGGGGGCGGTGGGGAGGGGCCATATGGCCCCTCATTGGGGTCAAAGTTGGGCGTAAAGAGGTAAAAATCCACAAAAAGCCCCAAAACTCCCCTAGAAACGCCCCTGGAGGGGTGCAATGTGAGACCGACCTCCAAAACTTTTCTGCCACCAACATTTTTCTTGAACATACCTTACCCCTATTTCCACTTCCTAAGGGGGCTCCCATACAAAATGACATTTTTATAAAATTTGCTCCTACCGCTCTAACTGTCCATAGGGTGCCCCTAGAGATGTAAAATGTATTGTAACTTGGTAAGCCGGTTGAGCTTGGTTACAACTTGTTAAGCCGGTTGAGCTTGGTATTAAATTGATAAGCCGGTTGAGCTTTGTTTTTCAATTGATTTTATTCATTAAAATTGAACTTAATTTATAGTATAAAATTGCTTAGTTAGCACTTAAATTAACAGTGGGGAAATGTAGCAATGGACTAATATATTTAGTTAGATTCGTTAAGTACGAAACAACGATCATCGTACAATACCAGAAGGGTTGACTGTTCAAAAAGATTTACAGTAGAAGTTACCACAGTTTGACTGAGTATTCTCAGCTTAGTTTACTGTAACTTCAATAGTCATTGTACAATGCAAACAGTGTGTATCGTTTTGTACTTTTATAATACTCATATTTCAGTTATCCAAAATATCGTCAAAATGCAGTAAAATACAGTTATGGTTAATAACGCATTTAATTCATGCTACATATGCTACACCTCCCTTTTTATAGAAGAATGATCATATAACAAAGTTGTATGAACATTCTTTTTACAATAAAGACAAATAAAACTTATGAATAACTTATAGTAATATTTCTTTTGTGTATTTCATTTTATTATTATTTTAAGTAGTATTATTTTGGAATTCCAGTATATCATTTATTATTTTGTTATTATTATTGTTTATAAATCTTAAGCCTATTCTTATGTACAATTTGATCTTTCTTTGTTTTCTTATCAACTATGGTTACATTGTTTCTAAGATCTATTTTCTTAATTTTATATGGTCCCTTATACTGAGTATCCAGTTTATGACCTACCTCATTTTTAAGTAAAACTAAATCACCTATTTTAAAAGTATAATCTAAAGTTCCCTTATCATAATTAATTTTCTGTTTTAACTTAGCCTTATCTAACATTGTTTTTGCCCTGTTGTGAGCTACTTCTAACCTAAATCTAACTTCTTTAGCATAATCTTCTACATTATACAGTGGTGTTATTCTATCAACCTCATTAAATTGTTGGAACCCGTTTGGAAGTTTACCAAAAACTAATTCATATGGACAGTAATCATGAACTGTCGATGGAGTGGTGTTAAAGCAATACGTGAAGTATTTGAGCCACTCATCCCAATCGCTTTTGTCAACAGATATGTAAGATCTTATATACTCGTTGAAAGTTCTGTGACTTCTCTCAATAGTGCCCAGCGTTTGGTGATGGTGAGCTGTTGATGTTATTTTTTCTATTTTGAGGAGATTGCATAACTCTGTTAGAAGAGAGTTTTTATATTCTGTACCCATGTCCGAAATGAACGTCTTCATAGGACCATAGGTGAGAACAAAATGTTCGAAAATTGCTTTTGCAATTGTCTTAGCGCTTTTGTCTTGTATAGGTATTGTTACTAGATATTTTGTCATGTCACATATTATAGTGACTGCGTATTCATTGCCATTGTAAGATTTAGGTAATGGACCTATAGTATCCACTAGTACTCTATCAAATGGTTTCGCTGGCGTTGGCGTTAATACCATTGGACTCTTCAGGTGCTTTGTAGTCTTGGCTGTTTGACACTTTTTGCATGATTTAACGTATTTTGTTACGTCTTTTGTGATATTCTTCCAATAGTAATATCTTTTAATTTTATTTAATGTTCTTGAAACACCGCAGTGACCTCCCTCTGCAGGGTCATCGTGGTATCGTTCCATTACATTTTGAATAGCTTTGGCATTTTTATCAATTCGGGTCACCTCATTTAGTAGCGCTACTTTAATATGATTCAAAATTTTATTGCCCATTTGTTTGAATTCATTCATAGAGATAAATTCGAAAATTTTCTCACTAGGTGCCATTTGTAATTTCGTAATGCTATGTTTATCGGCCACTTCTTCGAGCCTTGGAAAAAATTGTACTAAGTCAAGTTTCCCATTAATAAACAAATCATCGATTGGTATATATGCAATTATAGATTTGCCTCGTTTGATGTAACATCTTTCAGGGTTAATCTTCAATTTATAATATTTTCTGACGTCAGTGTTCTTAATCGGTACATATATACTGGGCTTTTCATTTAATTGATGCCGCTTATTCAAATTTTTGTTTTTAGCCATATTTTGTGCCTTATTTGTCATTGTTCTTGTAGTTACTTTTAGTATACTATTATTCTCTATACTTAATTCTTTTAAGTCGTTTATCGTAATTCGCGATAAAGCGTCTGCGACGTAGTTATCTTTTCCCCTAAGATAATCAACTGTAAAATCATACTCTTCTAGATCAAGTCTAATTCTTGTTAGTTTAGAGCTTGGGTTCTTCATCGAAAATAGATAAGAAAGAGGTCTATGATCTGACCGAACGAGAAAGTGCTTTCCATAAATGTAAGGTCTAAAATGTTTTATTGCCCAATGAATTGCTGTTAGTTCCTGTTCAATGGTTGATTTATTACTTTCTCCTTTTGTAAAGCTTCTAGATGCGTATGCTACTGGTAAATGTTTTCCGTCGTGTTCCTGTGTAAGTACGGCGCCACATGCGTGTTTGCTTGCATCTGTTGTTATACAGAACTGTTTTTCAAAATCTGGATATTGAAGCAATGTTGGGTGCATTAGTGCCTTTTTAAGATGTTCAAAGGCAATATCGCATTCCCTTGTCCACTCAAATGATACTCCTTTTTTCGATAATCTAGTAAGATGCCTTGAATATTCAGAAAAATTTTTAATAAATCGTCTGTAGTAATTGCAAAAAGCTACAAATCTTCTAGCACTATCTGCATCCGTAGGTTTCGGGTAGTTTTTAATTACTGAATATTTACTGTCATCTGGGAGTATGCCTTTGTTGGTGCATTTATGGCCAAGGTATGTAACCTCGTGCATGAAGAATGAACATTTTTCAGGATGCAATTTGAGATTGTGTCTGCGACATAACTCAAAAACATCTGTTAAATTTGAAAGCATGTGTTTCTCGGAACAACCTAGTACAACTAAATCATCCATGTATAAAAAAGCTTGATCAGGTCTCAAACCACTAAAAGCAATTGTCATCATTCTTTGGAATGAATTTGGTGCTACTTTTAGACCATATGGTAATCTGGTAAATCTATATGAACCTTTGGTAGTTGAAAATGAAGTTATGTTTCTAGAATCTTTTTCTAATTCAATTTGATGAAATCCGGATATTAAGTCCAGACAAGAAAAATACTTTGCTCTGCCAAGTTGATCTAAAATATCATCTATTCTTGGTAATGGAAATTTATCTGCTATTAATTTCTTGTTAACTTGTCTGTAATCTATCACTAATCTCCATCTTTTTTCCTTTGAATTTGGCAAGGATTTCTTTGGAACTAATAAAATTGGACTATTATATTCTGAATATGATGATTCTATTATTCCATCATCTATCAACTTATTCACTTGCTCTTCAATTTCGTCTTTATGAGTATGTGGTATACGATAGTTCTTTATGTATACTGGTTCTTTATCCTTTGTTCTTAACTTTTGTTTGTAAAAATTGTTAGTTGTAACAGTTTCTGATTCTAATCCGAAGATATCGCTGTATTCGGAACATATTTCCGTTAATGTTTCATTAAAACGTTTTGGAAAATTTTTCTTCAATATGTTTAAAATTTCGTGTTTTCTATTTTTATTGTCGATGTTGTTCTTCATTATATCATACTCATTGACATCTTCTGTTATAATTTTATTTTGTTTTAGTGTAGATATTGTGTTGTTTGTGTTAAGTATCCTTATAAATGCATTTTTAGCTTTAACTAGTGTACTAGCGATGAATATTCCTGGTTGGGGTTCTTGATTAGGTATCAATATTTCCTCATTGCAAGATGAAACTTTTATTTGTCGTATTACTTCAGATCTAGCTGGTAAGGTAATTTCATCATCACAAGTATTGGTCATCGGTATTACTATTTGTTGTGTTAAATTATGTGGTCTCAGGATAAGATAATCCTGGTCTTGATTAAATTCAAGTATGCAATTATATTTTTTCATAAAATCCGTACCAATTATTCCATCACATGGTATTGGGAAATTGTCTTCTACCACTTGGAAATTGTGGGGTATCAAGAATTTATCAGTTCTTAAATCGAAAAATGTTGTACCAATGGATTTAATTGTACCCTTTCCTATACCAGTGAGTGTAGTACAATGTGACGTATTTATTTGTTTAAATGTGCATTGATGTTTTATTAAGGATATGTCTGCTCCAGTGTCTACCAGTAATGTTACAATGGTATTAATTATATCTATTTTAATTCGTATGAAACAACTAAAGTTAAGGTTGAGGTTGTATATTTTCCTGTTTATTGACTTGATCTTAGGGGAGCGTTCGAGTTTCCCGAACTATCTTCATTTGCAGTTATTGCTCTTGTGTGGTTTCTGTTACCATTATAGTAACCATGTCCTCTTCTATTTCTGTAGTTATTATTTGAATAATTATTATTATTGTTATTGTGGTTATTATTATTGTTATTCCGGGAGAAATTACCTCTTCCACGGAATCTTCCTCTGCCTCTGCTGTAACTGTGGTGATTGGGTCTTTGCCCATAGTACAATATGGAATTCTGCTGACTAGTTGCCTCAGTGCAACAATTCACAAATTTGCTAATTGCGTCATTCATATTATTGAATTGTCCAGCTTCCATGATCAGTTTTACCTTCTCAATGTTGCAATTTTTAGTAAGTGCTTTTACAGCAACTTGAGTCGAGTATTTATTTGCCAAATCGCAAGTCAAACCATCTGATATGTATGCATTTTCAAGTGATTTTACTAGAGATTCTATCTGACTACAATATACATTTGCAGATTTATTGTTTTGTTTAATATTCATTATTTTTGCCGACAAGACCTCGACTGATTCTCCTTTTACTGAGGTATTCAGTTTATTTATAATCTCAGAGATTGAAGATTCATTGCTAATCAGATTTCTAGCAGTTCCCTTTAGTCTAGTCCTTATTAGAGATACCGCTGCTTGTTCGTGTGTACCCTGAAGTGAATCTATTAATTGGAGCGAGTCCAGAAATGTACGTAGATTCTCAGGCTTGCCGTCGAAATCGCAAATCAGTTTTGAGGCTGTGTTAAGAAATTCTACTACCGTTTGTGTCATTTTGAAATTATATGAGAAATCTTCAAAGTCGGAATTGGTTTCTTCTTCGGCAATTGGGTCAAACTTCTGACTATTGCTAGAATCGAGTATAATGTTTGTATCGATCTTTAATTGTTGCTCAATTGAATGTGGCACTTTTTGGTTAATATTATATTTATCAAGTATTTTTACTAATCGATCCCTTAGATTCCAATAAATTTCTAAAACTTCGTTCCTGTGTTCCTCAGTGAATTTCCCTCTATTTCTGTATGCTGTTTCTCTAATTATCTCCAGAGAACCTGTTAATGTTACTAAGTGTTTTCTCACTGTTTCCGGTTTAATATAAATATTTTTGTTAATACATTTATAAGCCTGCTTAAAATTTTCCCTTTCTGTGTAAATAATTTTTCTTATTTGTTCCCATTTATATATATTCTTTTTCCAACTCTATATGAAAACTGATTTATATTTTATCCAAATCATTCGCCCTACTATAATATTTCTTCTTTAGTCTTTTGTTATGCATTGCATAAATACCTAAAGCGAAATTAATTGAAAGAATTATAGTGATCAACAAAAGATAGAGTTTGATCGTATCTAATTCGGGTGTATTGTTCTCTACTACTACCTCATTCACTACATTCGCATTGGGTTTTACCACCTTCGATTGTTCTTTGCCCATAATTAAGTTTCCTTCAAAAATGTTGTAATCATGTAACGAATTTCTGCATATGGATCCCTAGTACCTACAGTTTTTGTTCCGTAGAAACTGGTTCCCTATACTTCCAATCTATTGGGGTTTTATATTTACTCTTAATCTTTCTTCAATTCATAAAGGACCATTTACAAAATATTCAAATAGTTAATAGAAAAATTGTATTATAAATCTTTTTTTTTTAACATTTTAAATTTAACGTTGAAATTATTATCTTATATTTCTGATTGTTTAAAAATTTTCATTTTCTGAAGAAAGTTCTTTAATTCATTTAAAATTATTATTTTTTTTTTTTTTTTATTTATTTATTTGTTTATTTATTTATAGAGAAAAAATAAAGGTGTGCTAAGAGCGAAATCGCCTTCTAGCCCTAACCCGTGCATTGGGGAGCACTGAGTTTTGTTTTTTTTATATGTTATTTTTTTTTTAAATGTTATTTTTTTATTTTATTTATTTATACCCATTTTGTTTTGTTGTTGGAGGTGCCTTAGGTAGTTGAGGTGTGTTTATCTTCTCATGTTTTCTTCTGAGGAGAATCGATGTGGGCCTTCCTTCATCATCATCATCATCCCATCTATTGGCCAGACGGGGAACCTCCTTCACGCGACTGGCGGATGTTTGTGGCTAATCCGCCAGGACAAGAATGATAATTAATTTTTTTGTTTCTTTTGTTTCCAGTGCTCTATTTAGAAGCACATTGGAAACACTGTCTCGGTCGCCATGTAACTTGGTAAGCCGGTTGAGCTTGGTTACAACTTGTTAAGCCGGTTGAGCTTGGTATTAAATTGATAAGCCGGTTGAGCTTTGTTTTTCAATTGATTTTATTCATTAAAATTGAACTTAATTTATAGTATAAAATTGCTTAGTTAGCACTTAAATTAACAGTGGGGAAATGTAGCAATGGACTAATATATTTAGTTAGATTCGTTAAGTACGAAACAACGATCATCGTACAATACCAGAAGGGTTGACTGTTCAAAAAGATTTACAGTAGAAGTTACCACAGTTTGACTGAGTATTCTCAGCTTAGTTTACTGTAACTTCAATAGTCATTGTACAATGCAAACAGTGTGTATCGTTTTGTACTTTTATAATACTCATATTTCAGTTATCCAAAATATCGTCAAAATGCAGTAAAATACAGTTATGGTTAATAACGCATTTAATTCATGCTACATATGCCGACCCCCAATATTTTTTCAACTCCAACATTTTCTTAGAATATACCTACCCTTTATTTTCAACTCTTAAGGGGGTCCCCATACATTTTTTTTTATTTTTTTTATTAGTTTTTAAAAATACATGTTTTTATAATGTATGGGAGCCCCTTAGGGAGTGGAGATAGGGTGTTATGATGTTCGGACAAAATGTTGGTAACTAAAAAATAATGGGGGTTGGTCGTAATTTTTGCCTCTCTAGGAGGCACGATAGGGGCGGTAGGAGCTGATTTAATAAAACAAATTTATAAAAAATAAAAGAAATGTATGGGGACCACCTTAAGGGTTAAAGATACATTGTAGGTATGTTTGCAAAAAATGTTGGAATTAATAAAATAATGGAGGTCGGTCATACATTTGGCCCCACTAGGGGCACTTTAGGGTAAGTTAGAATGGTAGGATCAAATTTTTTAAAAATGTTTTGTATGGGAGCCCCCTTAGGAAGTGGAAATAGGGGTAAGGTATGTTCAAGAAAAATGTTGGGGGAAGAAAATTATTGGAGGTCGGCCTCACATTGCACCCCTCCAGGGGCGTTTCTAGGGGAGTTTTGGGGCTTTTTGTGGATTTTTACCTCTTTACGCCCAACTTTGACCCCAAAGAGGGGCCATATGGCCCCTCCCCACCGCCCCCATTTTTTGGCTCGTGCTTTCTTTTTCGAACCTAAAAAAATTAGAGGGTATCGCGGATCGAAATCGAAAACTGGTTAGCTATCCCACGCCTAATAGTGCAAATTGAAGAACCGTTTTTTGTGTTCCAAAGTTAAAAAAAAAAATTTTTCATAGATATCCCACTCGCATCCCACTAAGCGACCCCACAGCTCTTAAAGGAAATCACCTAAGCTTTCTTTTGAATCAAAAAAAAAAAAAAAAAAAAGGGCCCAATTTGAGGAAAAAGTCAAAAAAGTTTTGGATTTTTAAGAAAAAAAATCAAAAATTTTTTTTTTATTTTTTTTAAATTTTTTTTTCGAAAGACTGAAGAAATAGCTATCTAAACTCTTTGGGACACATTTTGCTAAAAACAATAGGTAAGAAGTTACATGGATGAGAATCAACACCTCTTTGGCCAAAATGTCAAATTTCGACCCCCTCTAACTCAGAGAGTTCTTGACCGATCTCGTTGAAAAATTGTGTCTGAACTACTATCCAATAGGACTAACCTTGGTGCAAATTTCATCCCGATCGGAAGACATCGGTTTCAAAAGTTGTGTCAGTTGACACGAAAACCCCCATATATAATTTTTTTCTGATTTTTATTTACTAAAACTGATATAGGTAGTAGTATTATTAACTAAAATTAGCAATTTTATTTACTAAAATTAGTATTTTTTTTTACTAAATAGGGAAAAAATCTGAAATATTTATGATTTTTTTAGTAATTATATTTACTAAATTTGTAGTAAATTGCAGTAATATTTACTGTTTTTTTAGTATTTTTCATGTACTACATATTAGTAACAAATTTTAGTATTGATTACCAATTCCTGCACTAGGTCCTTTTGGACTAAAACATTAGTACTCGTAGCTAAATTTTTAGTATTGAATACCCACGTTTTTTTTTGAGTGTAGGTTTATTTGACAATTGTTCCTGCAATATCTGTCAAATAAACCTACTTTAAATATATTTTAGGTTTTATGAATAACCACATAAAAAAATAAGTGATAATTACTTCGGATAATTTTTTTATATTTTTTTCTAAAACAACATTTATTAAATACCAACAAAACTTGGTCCAACTTTTTTTAAGATATCTATATTTTTTACTGGTTAAAATTAATTGAAAATTTCATTTTTTTCAATTTTTTGAAAAATTGATTACTCAACACCATCATGGTATAAAAATTAGAAAATTTGAGAGCAAGTTGCATTTAATACGTACTAAAACATATTAATCGAAGGGTGTCAGGTATAAAAGTAAGTGATTTGGCCTAGTATGCCACATAAATGGTTTTAGTGACAAAATCACTGTTTTAAGTATTTTTTTGAAGAATATAAAAACAAATTATTGTTTATCCAATTCCTTGAAATTATCTAAATTCGAATTGCTCAAAAAATTAATTGAGAAGGGGGATTCCCCTACTTTTTTGAATATATAAAGTTTTAGGATGTACTCAACCAATAACATGCAAAAAATTGGGAGTTTTAAGAATTTTGTTATATAAAATTTTTTAGAAACTTTAAAATTCTCGTTCAGTGTAACGCCCCCAAATTAGTATATAGTACATCTTATCACAAAACTTAGCAAAACTCATAAGTGGTATTCAGAGTCTTAATTTCCAGACTTGGCACTGGCGGTAAAAGAGCAATTTTTCAAATTACCGTTCAAAACACATGCATTTTTTGAAAGAAGCACCCTTCTGCTACATTTCCAGGGCTTTTTGTAGTTGTACTAGATTTTCCCCAATAAAATTGTAAATTTACAATTTTTTGGCGTTATAAAACTTACAAGGAATTCTCGTGAATTAACTAGATTTTTTTTGTAAAATTATCTTGGAAATTTGTAAAATTACATTCAAAAATTAAAATTACAAAAAACTCTATATATTTTGATTAAATTTTTTTTGTTAAAAAACAAAGAAAACTACCAAATATTGGTAAAATGTGATACGAGGCTTTTTCTAATAATTTGACCAGTTTTTTTTGAGTGTAGATACTAGGATGATCAGTTATTCGACTTTTTTCAAAAACCGGTTTTCGAATAGTTCGAAAATCATCATTTTTAAAAAAACCGGTTTCGGGTTTTTTAATTGACAAAAAACCGGTTGAACCGGTTTTTTTCGGTTTTATGCAAAATAAGGTAAACAATGAAGACCACGGCCATTATAAAGCAGAGATTGTCAACAAAATCGGTCTACATCATTTCAAATTCTAGTTCAAAAAATACAAATTGTATTTAAGAAATTTCCAATTATATTTTAAAAATTTCTAAATATGTTTTAAAAATGTTCGAATTATATTTCAGAATTTTTCATTTATATTTCTAAATTTCCATTAATTAATTCATTAAGAACACCTTGGAGAAGAAAAATGTGAAATATGGCGGATATACGTCGAGCCACTTTTCGGGAATCGCGGGGGAAGTTGAGGATTTCAAGGAAATGTTGATTTTATCAATAATTTGGATTAATAAAATCTTAAAAATTTAATTTTTGTGCAAATTAACGGTTTTTTGGTGTCGTGGCATTCTATTATATAACTTTAAGTCTGTCATGAAATCTTACAGATCTAGGACGTCTTAAACCCACATTAGCTGGGGGTCAAAAATGACCCCCGCGGAAAATTTGAAGTTTAGAGCTTAAATTTTGTGCTATAAACAAGTATTAAAGGGCTTTTATGTTTTTTACCCCAACTATTATTTCGTAATATTATATGTTATCTTTAAAAAAATCGTTAACCCATCTTTGTAGGGGGTTAAAAATGACCCATTCAATAAAAAGTATATATTTTTTTCAAATAAAATTAATTTGTGGCAATCTATTGGATAACTTTAAATCAGCCCTTAAATCTCTCATATTTAAGATATCTTTAACCCACATTGGCTAGGGGTCAAAAATGACCCCGACAAAAACTTTTAGGCATAGTGCTTGAATTTTTTTATATCAACAAAATATATATTTTTTATTGAATGGGTCATTTTTGACCCCCTACCAAGAAGGGTTAACGATTTTTTTAAAGATAATATAATAATACGAAATAATAGTTAGGGTAAAAAACACAAAATCCGTTTTGTACTTGTTAATAGCACAAAATTTAAGCTCTAAACTTTAAATTTTCCGCGGGGGTAATTTTTAATCCCAGGCCAATGTGGGCTTAAGACGTCCTAGGTCTGTAAGATTTCATGACAGAATTAAAGTTATATATTAGAATGCCACGACATCAAAAAACCGTTTATTTGAACAAAAATTAAATTTATAAGATTTTATTAATCCAAATTATTGATAAAACCAACATTTCCTTGAAATCCGCTAACTTCCCCCCGCAATATTTTACATTTTTCTTCTCCAAGGTGTTCTTAATGAATTCAGAAAGAAAAAAAATATATATTTAAAATTTTTTTTTAATAAAATTTTCAAATTTTGAAAAAAGGTGTTTTGAGAACGCCCCCAAAATCATGTAATTTTTTTGGTATCAAGTTTGAACGGGTTAATGATACCGTAAAATCTTTAAATTTCATATTTAAGTATTTACGATCAAATATTATACAAAAATAATTTTTTTAATTATTTTTATAAAAAAACTTAATTTTTTTTATTTTTTTTTTTTAAGTCCGTTTTTGCGAAAACCCCCAATTTTGAGGCTCAAAGTGGAGACAGAAGATAAACTCCGATCGGAGTGATATTTTGAATTTGATTTACCATTAGGGGACCGACACTTTTGGCGGGTATTAGAATTTGATCAGAGATAAAAGCCCAAAAACGAGTCACCCTATTGTACACCATTATTTTGACAAACACAGACAAGCAGATGAATGGATGGATATCCCTAGAATGTCTTAGAAATTTTTACGGATCATACATATTCCTGGCCACTTTCAGGAGTGAAGCTTTTTTAATTTGGACTGCACCGTGTTACATATATACAGGCGGAATCGATAATGGATCAATAATACAAAACTTTATGGGGTCCCTGACCGATATTACAATGCGTTACACACGGAATGACAAAGTGAGTTTACCCACATACAGTAGCTCAATGATTCCCAACCTTTTTTACGCCATTCCCCACTTTTAAGCAAAAAATGTCTAGACAATTTTTTTTTTGTGTGCAGGAAATACTTTTCAAGGTGCTAAAGACTGTACAAAAATTGGGAAATATAAAAAAAAAATTTAACTGTTAGGTTTGACACGAAATGCCCCATATGTTTCTTTCAGTTTACATTTATCATTATAAGGGTGTGCTGTTTAATTGATTCAATTTAAAACACTTTAATTTAAAATAAATTTAAAATATGCTTGTAAGTAATTCCAGTAGGTTTGAGTAGATTGTACCTCTACTATTTTAACTAACCATTTGATAAATAAATCAGTTCAAATAAATCAAACATAAAATCATGTTAAAAAACACTTTTAGCACCTACACAGAAAAAAATAAATTTGAGTAAATTTTTAATACTATTGAGTAAAAAATTACTCAATTTTGCACCAGTAAACGATTTAATAGTATTGAGTAAATTTTTAATAAAAAAATATTAAATACTAAAAAATGTTAGTAAATTTTTAATGGACACGATTATAAATTAATTGTGTCAAGTAGGGCTGTCAAACGGGATCGGTTTTTTAAAATCCCGGGATTCGGGATTTGAAAATCGAAATCCCGGGATCCCGGGATTTTTCGGGATTACGGGATTTTTCGGGATCCCGGGATTTTTCGGGATTCCGGGATTTTTTGGGATTAAATTTCTTTGATTATAAAAGTAAAAAAATAGTAGACCCTTGGGTCGGTTTCGCTACAACGAAATTATTAAAAAAAAATTATTTCTTATTTTTCTAATTGTTATTTAAAAGCTATTATTTAAATTTCTTATTATTCAAATTGTGATTTAAAGGCAATTAAAAAAATTAAGTATACGTCATTTATGCAGTTTTCAAGTAATTATTTTTATTAAATATTTAGCAATGAACTAAAAACAGCCTTGTGGGGTTTGTTATGGAGAATGATAACTTTTATTTGCTTTTGGTTTCATCCCATTCCGATTTGGTTGTTGCACTGTATAATTTTAAAACTAATTTAAAGAAAATTTAAAATAATGAAAAAGTTTTTCATGCAGTTTTAAACGTCCGGGAAAATTTTTCTTCTCCTACGCCTAAGACTTATGTGGTACTAATTTGAGGCCAATTGGAATAATTTTACCCGTGGCGCCCTCCAAAGTTTCGGTTTTTTAGAAAATTTCGCAAAAACCTGCAAACTTTGGCTCCGTGACTGTGGCTTAATGGTTAGTGCCTGTGTATTCTCAGCTCAGCCAAATTCGTGGCCAGCTACGTAGAATGTTAAAAAAAATGTTAGTTTTAATTTGTTTATGTAAATGTAACAATAATTGAACAAAGTTGTATTTTTAAAAATAAATTCTCAAATTTTTTTAATTTTTCAAAAATCCCGGGATTTGAGCTGCAAAATCCCGGGATTCGGGATTCATTTTATGATAAAAATCCCGGGATTTCGGGATTCGGGATTTCGGGATTGACAGCCCTAGTGTCAAGTAAAAATTTACTCAAAATTTATAAATTTATTTTTTTAAAAAGTTTAAAAAAGTTTCACATTTTTTCAAAACAAAATGTTTTTTCAAACTTTACCAAATATATTTATGTCTTGAAGACATAGGAAAATTTCATAAAGATGATTTCAAACTTTCATATACATATACAAATAACTCTAAACTAAATTAGAATTCAAAACACGAAGAGAATAAAAAAAAATAAAAAAAAATTATTAAATTTTGTATTAAATTATTTACTCAATTTTTTTTTTTTTTTTAATTTTTGAGTAAATTTTTAATTGCGTCAATTAAAAAATTACTCAAATCTTATTTAAAAATTTAAACAAATGATTACTCAAATTGTTTTTTTTCTGTGTACTCTTAATATTTTTTAAAAAAAGTTGAAGTTAATTTCAGTATGCGGATTTCAATGGTGTTAGTCGTTTTTTGAAGTTTGCACTCGCATTCTAAATTTTGGCGATACAACATTTTGATAATCAAGTACCATAAAAACGTTATTTTATACTTCTGAAATACATTTTGAATTTTTATCAATTCAGCTCGCGTCAATAAACATCACATTGCATGATACACTGATTTTAGCAGGACAATAATTTTTTTTTACTGAAATTTATATTCGATCAAAAATTTTGTTCACAAAATTTTTTTATTTGTATTTTTTATTTTAATAAAAATTTATGAAAACATATCAGTGTCCTGTTCAAATTAAAATTTGAGGAAACCTCCCCCTCCTAGGAAACCTTCGTTTTTGTACACTTAAAGATATAATGAAATATTGTCCTTATTTATAAAACTCATTTTATACTTTTTGTTGCCATATCATGTGGTCTGTTTAAAATTTTTTTTTGCTCTATTCATAGCAACTCATTGTTTAAAAATACAATAGATTTTGTTTTTAATAAGATTGAAATAAAGTAACTACATGCATACATAGTATTACATACATAGATATTTATATACGACCACATAATGAATTTTAAGAAAATTATATGAATAAAGCAAGGAGAACAAAACATTCTTATTACAAAGAAAATCCCTTTAGTTTATTACAAAATTACGAAAATTAAATGTTATAAACGTGTCATGAAAAGTAAATTCAAGGGGGATACTTAAAATGCGCAACGAGTTTTAATTTTTACATTCACAGAAAAAAAAATTAACTAAAACATTGGAAAACTAACTAAATTCAAAGAAAATTGATAATGATTTAGCTTCATTGCGATGTTTTTCTTCTTTTAAGTTCATATTTTTCTTAAAAATAAGGAAAGAAAAAAAAATTAATATTATGCCAAATTTAGCTAAAAAATGGGATATTTTTCAATTTAGATCATACACATTTGAGGGACCGATTGAGTGAAGACCCCATTTGGTTCGGACCCGATAGGCTCAGACCCCGATGGGACTAGACCAGGCGCGGATCAAGCTCTTCGATTTGGGGGGAGGGTTTTTTTTTTTTCATGGAACCTCAGGTACACTCACATAAAAAATCGGTTGGACTGAGGTTGCCACAACCGCAATACGGTTGTCGTAACCGGCTTGCGGTTGTCCCAACTGTTAGCGGTTGCAGCAACCGTAAATTGAGGTTGTTATTACTTTTTTTAAATATTTTTGTGCCAGTTGCCACAAAAAGTTGCTACAACTGCAAACCCCGGTTGTAGCAACCGTAAATAACGGCATTTGCCGGTTGCCACAAACTCATAGTGTCAGTTCCCTCAGCTGATAATTTTAAAAAACAAAACTTCAAAAAAATTTATTTTGTCATAAAATAAAAAAAAATTTAAGGAGAACTTTTATTTTTTAAAATATTGTTCGTGAAATTTAGAAAAAAAACAGAAATAAAGGAACATGTTGTGGTGTCAAATACATAAAATGACTGGAGGAAATACGTATCTTCTCCGCATAAGGTAAGTAAGAACATAATCTATAATCTTAAACTCAAAGCATGAGATTATCATGTTTTTTTTTTTGTTAAACCCCCAGCAAAATTCAGAATACGGATAAAAAATTTACTCAATGTGAAGTTCAATGTCCTCAAGTTCGAAATCTTCAAAATCTCCTCTAAAAATTCATCACGGCCGTCAATGAATAAAGTTATTTCCTTTGGAACAAATTTCTCAAAATCCAAAACACCTTTTGTAAGATAAATGTTAAAAAAAAACTTTAAATTATTATGACTAAGAATCCGAGATCTTTTTCTATAAAAAACAGACTCATAATCTCGAACTTTTTCTGTAGAAAACTGTCTTAGAAACTGAGACTTTTTTCATAGAAAAACTGTCTCAGAATCTGAGACATTTTCTATAAAAAAACTGTCTCAGAATCTGAGACTTTTTCTATAGAAAAACTGTCTCAGAATCTGAGACTTTTTCTATAGAAAAACTGTCTCAGAATCTGAGACTTTTTCTATAGAAAAACTGTCTCAGAATCTGAGACTTTTTCTATAGAAAAACTGTCTCAGAATCTGAGACTTTTTCTATAGAAAAACTGTCTCAGAATCTGAGACTTTTTCTATAGAAAAACTGTCTCAGAATCTGAGACTTTTTCTATAGAAAAACTGTCTCAGAATCTGAGACTTTTTCTATAGAAAAACTGTCTCAGGATCTGAGACTTTTTCTATAGAAAAACTGTCTCAGAATCTGAGACTTTTTCTATAGAAAAACTGTCTCAGAATCTGAGACTTTTTCTATAGAAAAACTGTCTCAGAATCTGAGACTTTTTCTATAGAAAAACTGTCTCAGAATCTGAGACTTTTTCTATAGAAAAACTGTCTCAGAATCTGAGACTTTTTCTATAGAAAAACTGTCTCAGAATCTGAGACTTTTTCTATAGAAAAACTGTCTCAGAATCTGAGACTTTTTCTATAGAAAAACTGTCTCAGAATCTGAGACTTTTTCTATAGAAAAACTGTCTCAGAATCTGAGACTTTTTCTATAGAAAAACTGTCTCAGAATCTGAGACTTTTTCTATAGAAAAAATGTCTCAGAATCTGAGACTTTTTCTATAGAAAAAATGTCTCAGAATCTGAGACTTTTTCTATAGAAAAAATGTCTCAGAATCTGAGACTTTTTCTATAGAAAAAATGTCTCAGAATCTGAGACTTTTTCTATAGAAAAAATGTCTCAGAATCTGAGACTTTTTCTATAGAAAAAATGTCTCAGAATCTGAGACTTTTTCTATAGAAAAAATGTCTCAGAATCTGAGACTTTTTCTATAGAAAAAATGTCTCAGAATCTGAGACTTTTTCTATAGAAAAAATGTCTCAGAATCTGAGACTTTTTCTATAGAAAAAATGTCTCAGAATCTGAGACTTTTTCTATAGAAAAAATGTCTCAGAATCTGAGACTTTTTCTATAGAAAAAATGTCTCAGAATCTGAGACTTTTTCTATAGAAAAAATGTCTCAGAATCTGAGACTTTTTCTATAGAAAAAATGTCTCAGAATCTGAGACTTTTTCTATAGAAAAACTGTCTCAGAATCTGAGACTTTCTATGGAAAAACTGTCTCAGAATCTGAGACTTTTTCTATAGAAAAACTGTCTCAGAATCTGAGACTTTTTCTATAGAAAAACTGTCTCAGAATCTGAGACTTTTTCTATAGAAAAACTGTCTCAGAATCTGAGACTTTTTCTATAGAAAAACTGTCTCAGAATCTGAGACTTTTTCTATAGAAAAACTGTCTCAGAATCTGAGACTTTTTCTATAGAAAAACTGTCACAGAATCTGAGACTTTTTCTATAGAAAAACTGTCTCAGAATCTGAGACTTTTTCTATAGAAAAACTGTCTCAGAATCTGAGACTTTTTCTATAGAAAAACTGTCTCAGAATCTGAGACTTTTTCTATAGAAAAACTGTCTCAGAATCTGAGACTTTTTCTATAGAAAAACTGTCTCAGAATCTGAGACTTTTTCTATAGAAAAACTGTCTCAGAATCTGAGACTTTTTCTATAGAAAAAATGTGTCAGAATCTGAGACTTTTTCTATAGAAAAAATGTTTCAGAATCTGAGACTTTTTCTATAGAAAAAATGTTTCAGAATCTGAGACTTTTTCTATAGAAAAAATGTCTCAGAATCTGAGACTTTTTCTATAGAAAAAATGTCTCAGAATCTGAGACTTTTTCTATAGAAAAAATGTCTCAGAATCTGAGACTTTTTCTATAGAAAAAATGTCTCAGAATCTGAGACTTTTTCTATAGAAAAAATGTCTCAGAATCTGAGACTTTTTCTATAGAAAAAATGTCTCAGAATCTGAGACTTTTTCTATAGAAAAAATGTCTCAGAATCTGAGACTTTTTCTATAGAAAAAATGTCTCAGAATCTGAGACTTTTTCTATAGAAAAAATGTCTCAGAATCTGAGACTTTTTCTATAGAAAAAATGTCTCAGAATCTGAGACTTTTTCTATAGAAAAAATGTCTCAGAATCTGAGACTTTTTCTATAGAAAAAATGTCTCAGAATCTGAGACTTTTTTAATAGAAAAAATGTCTCAGAATCTGAGACTTTTTCTATAGAAAAAATGTCTCAGAATCTGAGACTTTTTCAATAGAAAAAATTCCTCAGAATCTGAGACTTTTTCTATAGAAAAAATGCCTCAGAATCTGAGACTTTTTCTATAGAAAAAGTCTCAGATTTTGAGGAGAATAATTCGTTGTATGGGATCTTAATCATACGTATTAATATAACTTTAAAATGTAGCATTTATTAAATATTTTTAGTATTTAGACGTTTAAATTACTATATTTTTTTAAAAACAATAAAAAAAACAAAAAAAAAATTAAAAAACGTGTTTTTTTAGTTGGGATTTCTTTGTAATTTGGTATAATATTGAAAATTTATTAAACACAGCTACGGTTGGGACAACCGGCAATACGGTCGCCATAACCGGCAAATGCCGTTATTTGAGGTTGCTGCAACCGGCATTTGTCGGTTGCCACAACTGTAAATTGTCGGTTGCTACAACCGTATATTTACCGGTTGCCGCAACCTCAATCTGAGGTTGGAACCTTTTACGGTTGAGACAACCGTATTTTGCTGTGAGTGTAGGATTTGAATCATTAGTTAAGGTTTTTAGTGTTCAATTATTGTTTATTACGATTTTTTCTATAGAAACATTTTCAAATTTTAAAAATTTATTCCTACACTAAGAAAATTATGTCATTAACTGTTTGTAGGTTATTTTAAAAAGTAATCAGTAAAGTCATTTTAAAAGAAAATTCACTTATTTTATAAAGGATTTAATTTTTTTACTGTTTCTGTAGTTTAAAAAAAATAATTTACTGTATTAAAAACGAATTTTCTGTTACATTTAATTTGGGCAGTAAAAAATTTCTTCTATAGTTTTACTGTTTTTCAATACAAAATAACTGAATATTCACTAGTTTTTTAATGTTTTGGTTAGTCATTAAATTAACATTTAAAATTGACTGTAATGTGTTTTTATTTTAAATGAAAAAAACAGTGGAATGGTTTTTAAATAAAATTTCATTTGTTTTAAGTGAATATTCACTGGAATTTACCTACATAATTCTTTGAGTGTATAAAGAAAATTTAAGAAATTGTTGATATTTTGAAAAATGCCTCTTTAAGAAATTGTCAGGTTCTAAAGCAATTTTCTTACAGCAAAAGACCCAGATTCTGACACAATTTTCCAATAAATAATAAGTCATGTTTGAGGTATGTTTATTCAAAAAAAGTTTTCTGATTTTGAAATTTTTCTTAAAGAGAAAGTTTATGATTCTGAGATATTATCCCAAAAAATGTATACAAAAATTTTCAAATTCTGTTATATTTGCTTATAGAAAATTCTCAGATACATATGCAATTCTTGTACAGAAACGCAAATTGTCGTATACTACACCAAAACTCAATAAGCGACAAAGTTTCTGTTAAAGCGGGTGTACGTCAAGGCTGCATATTGTCACCGTTACTTTTTAACGTTGTGCTGGACACCGTTTTGGAAAATGCAACGGCCAACAAAAGAGGCGTAATGTGGGGACTTGGCGAGCGTTTGGCCGATCTTGAATATGCCGACGACATATGCCTTCTAACACATAGTCACTCCGACTTGTTAGAAAGCCTAAAAATGGTAGAGTCAGAAGCTGCAAAGGCAGGCCTCAAAATAAATATTCCTAAGACAAAGGCCATGAGAATAAATTCCACATGTAACAGGCCATTTTCCATCCAAAACATTCAAATCCAGGATGTTAACACTTTTTGCTACTTGGGTAGCATCGTAACAACGACCGGAGGATCTTCTGATGATGTACTGAATCGCACTATGAAAGCCCGACAACCGTTCGGCCAACTCAGCACAGTGTGGAAATCACCAGTCATCTCCACCCACACAAAAATCAACATCTTCAATTCATGTGTGAAATCTGTTCTTCTCTATGGGTGCGAAACGTGGAACATGGCTACCAAAGATGTGAACACCCTGCAAGTCTTCGTCAACAAATGCCTGAGAAGAATATTAAAAATTTTTTGGCCCAACAGGATATCCAATGTACAACTCTGGGAACGCACTCATCAGAATCAAATACAAATCGAAGTGTTAAGAAGGAAATGGCGCTGGATTGGCCATGCACTGCGAAGATCTCCAGATGACGTAACCCGTAATGCTATAGACTGGAACCCACAGGGTAGTAGAAGAAGAGGACGACCAGCACACACTTGGCGAAGACAGCTAGACTTAGAAGCTTCGAGAGCAGGCAAAACCTGGAACGAAATAAAGAACCTTGCACCAAGTAGAAACGAATGGCGAAACTTTGTTGAGGCCCTATGCTCTTTATAGGAACTAAAGGAACCATTATATATATACAGTGGGCGACAATACATTGGAAACTTTTTTATAGTAGATGAAATTTGTTAAAGACAAAGTTAACAATACAAAACGTTATAATTATCAAACAAGAATTATAAAAAAACGTTATGTAGGTAATTTATCAAGCTTTAATTTAAGCTTAATAGCGTCCAGATTGGGAAAATAATGAATGTGTTACGAGGGTCGATGTGGAAAATGAAAAAAATTATAGACATTTTTCAGAACATTTTTAAAAAATATTTCTGAGTCGATTTTTTCCAAGTTAAAACATTAGAAATTTAAAAAAAGGTCCAATAGTTTTTATTCAGTGATCAAATAATTTTTCCAACAACCCAAACAAACAGTGGAATTTTTTAAGTACAGTAGCAAAAATCCAAATTTTTTGGCCTCTAATTCTTTTGACCACCAATTTTTTGTTAACAAAGAAAAATTAAAATTATCTTAATATATCCTTACCATATACTTAAGTGTACCAAATTTAATAAACAATTAGATATTTTCTTTGTTTACAAAAAACAAAACAAAGATGATAACAAAAAATACAACAATAATCAAAAAGAAAAAGACATTAACCCAGCAAGCAATATGGATACATGCTAAGCTTCACATTGATCCACATTTGTGTATCACTGGTGGGCAACCTCTACAATTTATTTTTATGGTCCTGAGTATTCTACAATGGAATATGAATGGATACCTTAATAACTTACATGAACTTCAACTCCTCATAAATAGTAGGTCACCAGATGTGATAGCTTTGCAGGAAACACACCTAAAAAACCACTCAATGAACTTCGGCAACTACGAATTTTATACAAAAAATTGCAATTCCACTCGCGCTAAAGGCGGTGCAGCTATACTGGTTAAAAAGTCGCTTCAACATTCATCTTATTTTCCAAATACAAACTTTTACTCAGTGGGAGTAAAAATCGAAGCCGAAGTCAAAATGAATATAATTTCCGTTTATATACCACCATCTCAAAACATTACAAAAACTGACCTTAATGTTTTATACAGTCACATTGATTCTGCAACTCTAATTCTAGGGGATCTTAACGCCCATAATACGATATGGGGTTCCATCAATACTGACATACGTGGCAAATTAATAGAACAATTTTACCAACAGTCGAACCTTATAATTTTAAACAACGGCAAACCTACACACTATTCCACACGATCAACGTTTACACACGTTGATATATCCTTTGCCTCGGCAATTTTGTTCCCCTTTATAACATGGCAAATTGATTCTCAACTCCATGGCAGCGATCACTATCCCATATACATTACCTACAACAAAAACTCCGACAGTAATATTACATCAATCAAACATCTTAGATTTAAAACCGATAAAGCAAACTGGCCTAAATTTACAAATTTAATAGATTCTAAAATTAAAAACATGACTATTACAAAAAACAACAACAGGGATGCAGCATCACTAAAAAAGGTCATACTTGCCTCAGCCAACGAATCAATTCCCAAAACTGCTAGCAATATAAATCGTAAAACAGTACATTGGTGGAACACTAACTTAGCTACTTTAAGAAACAATAAACAAAATATCTGGCATATTTTTAAGAATAATCCCTCTCCCGAAAATAAAATCGAATATCGCAAAGCTAACGCTTTATTTAAAAAACATGCAAAAAAAGCAAAAAAAGACAGCTTTTACGAATTTACATCTGAAATAAGTCCAAGCTCATCTATACAAACAATATGGCATAACGTAAACAAACTTTACGGTAAAAATAACACTCAAAAAATACGATGTATAGAACATCAAAACAAATCTTATACTCAATCAGAAGAAATAGCCATGCTTTTTGGTAAGGAATGGTGTTTTCAATCTAGTGATTCAAATTTCAGCCAAGCTTTTATAAACAACAAAATTTCGATAAATATTTCGTGTAATTACACACCTATCTCTTCAGCTAAGTTTATTGACTCGCATTTTTCAATTATGGAAATGAACTCTGCATTAGACTCCTTAAAAGGTAAGACCGCAGGCTTTGATAAAATCAACTACCCTATGTTAAAATACATGCCAATTGCAAGTAAAAAAGTAATGGCAACATTGTTTAATAACATTTTTGATACTGGTAGCATACCACAAGATTGGAAAATATCGACTATTATACCACTCCCAAAACCTGGAAAAGAAAAAAACAAACTGCTGGGTTATAGACCTATATCTTTACTTTCCTGCATGAGTAAGTTACTAGAAAAAATAATTGCCAGAAGACTAGCTTGGTTTCTACACAAAAACAAATTAATCTACCAAAAACAAGTAGCTTTTAAACAACGTAAAGGTACAAGCGATGCACTTCTTCTTTTAGATCAACAAGTTACTAAAGGTTTGTCCTGCGGTAACCATTTAACAATTCTGTCAATGGACTTTGAAAAGGCATTTGACATGATTGGAATCCACGGCATAATCACTCAACTAAAAGAATGGCGAATTGGTTTTAAAATGCTGAAATTTATTTTTGGTTTTTTAACCAATAGAAAATTTAGAGTTAAAGTAAACAATTCATTTTCCCCCGTTTTCCCACTTGAAAATGGCGTACCTCAGGGGTCACCCATTTCGGTTATACTATTTCAAATTGCATACGAAAAAATTAATTCTATCTTACTTAAACATCCAGCATTCAATCATTGCATGTACGCAGATGATCTATGCATTATTATAAAACACAAACAGTCAATAGATCAAGTAAAAATTGACAACTTATTTTTAGATTTGAAAAATTGGTGTGATAAATATGGTGCCAAAATATCATACGATAAAACTAAAGCTATTCATTTTTGCCGTAAAATCCAATGTACTAAACCTCAAATAAGCATTCAATCGCACACAATTAATCTAGTAGATGAAATGAAAATATTAGGCTTGGTTTTTGATTCAAAATATAGATGGAAAAACCATATAGCTTACCTTAAAAAAGCACTGGAAAAAAGACTAAATCTTATAAAATGTATTTCGAGTCTGAATTGCAATGCACACCCATTTACCACGGTTAATATCATAAAATCATTACTAGTGTCAAAAATAGAATACGGCCTTCCAATTTATGGATACGCTGCAAAAGTAGAATTAAATAAAATTCAATCTACATACCACTCAGCTGCAAGATTTGCAGTTGGTGCGTTTAGATCCACACCAATAAAAAATTTACTAACAGAAACTGGTCTAATTTCTCTCGACAATCTCATAGAGATTAACACAGCGAAATTAGTCACAAAACTACTTCTACCAACGGAAAAAGAAATTCTCCAATATAATCCTAAAACTTCTTGTAACAAAAAATTAAAATCAGCCGTCCAACGAATGACTGAATATATACGCATACTTGATATCGACCCTACACCAAAGAAACAATTTAATTGTCTTCGTCCACCATGGTTACTAACTGAAGAAAGCATTGAAGATTCAATGATGACGTATCCAAAACAAACAACATCACGTGAGACATACATTGCTCATTTTCAAGAGTTGAAGGAACAATATATAAAAAACAATTGGAAGTTTTGTTATACTGACGGCTCAAAATCCCATGTAGGAGTTTCATTTGCTTTGATAGACAACAACTACAACGCAATCGAATATGGCATAATAAACCAGAACAACTCAATATTTTATGCAGAAGCACAAGCGATATTAAATGCAATTTTATGGGCAAAAAAACAAAGATTAAAACACATCATTTGCACAGACTCTAAATCATGTGTTACCGCAATACAAAACTTTTCAAACTCAGATGATATTGTCAGCCAAATTAGGGATAATCTAATTAGATTTCCAAATAAAATAAAACTTATGTGGATACCAGGCCACTCAAACATTAAAGGTAATGAAACGGTAGACAAAATTGCTAAAGAAGCTCTCAAACTACCCCTTATAATGACCTCAACTCAAAATAAAAAATCAATATACTCAGCAATCGGTAACTTCTTTAATAACAGTCAAAACATTTTCTGGGAAAACTACACTCATTTCTACAAGCAATTCAATCCCGATGGAAAGCCTCCTTTATATCCACCTAACGCTACAAGAACTCACCTACAGAAATGTATTAGGATGAGATTAGGTCATAGCCGATTCACACACCAGCATCTTATGGAAAAAAAACCTGCACCCCAATGTAATTTTTGCCGAAGTTCAAATATTTCAATGAATCATTTGGTCAACGAATGTATTTATATAAAATCCATTTGCACTAAACATAATTTCTTTCTTCCTAACTTACTTTCTGATGTTTCGAAAGACAACATCAACAAACTTGTAAAACTTTTAAAAGAATTAAACATTTTTAACAAAATTTAACACAATTGAAAAAAAAAAAAAAAAAAAAAATTTTGTATTTATAAATGAACTGCCTTTTAAAATATGAATTTTTTTTTTCTTGTTAAAAAAAAAAAAAAAAAAAAATAATATTTATTTTTAAGCATATATGTAAATATATAAATTGTACTAAGTAATTTTGATATATAATTTCTAATAATTAAAAAAACATTGTAAAAATATGAGCTGATGGCCAAAGTAGCTAGTGCTCAAAAATCATAACTTTATAATAATTTATTATTATATAGTTTTTAATTAAATAAATAAATAAATAAAACTGTTCGCAACATGGACTAACGCGTTTTTATCCTCGTCGCTGAAGGAAATTGTGGTATCGCTATGGACCAGCCGGTCAATGCGAGGAGTCTGAACTTTAGGCTCCACCACCCCTAACCAAACCTAACCTAGATTCTGAGATAATTTCTAAATAAAAAAATCTCAGAGTCTAACACCTTTTCTCAGATTCTGGGATATTTTTCCTAAAATTCTCACAATCTATGTCCCTTACCACAAGAAAACAAAAAGTCAATTTTAACAAAAGTTTTATTTTGAATTTAAAATTTTCAATACATTTTTTGAAAGTCAACTTTAAAAACAAAAACTATTTGTATGAAAATAAAATTAAAAGCTGATTTTAAATATATTTTATTTTTCTTTGGTAAGGCTGTAAGTCTCAGATTCTATTACATTTTTTTATAAAAAATTCTCAAATATTTAAAAAAGTAACAGATTTTTTCTAACGAAAAGTCTAAGATTTTTTCTATAGAAAAATTTTTATCTAATTTTATATTTTTTTACTTTTAAAATTTTTAGATTTAAAAACATTTTTCAATAAAGAAAAATTTTGGGATTCTTGAAAATTTAAGAAAAAATTCTCACATGATTTATTATCTTTCCTTTTTACCCAAAAAGAATTCAGATATTCAACATAAAAATGCTAAGATTTTTTCTATAGAAAAAATGATATTTCATATCAAAATTGTCAAAATTATTAGATTTTTCCTACAAAAAAATTACCATCTTTTTTCTATAGAAAAAATTCTAATTTTTTTGTCTAGAAAAATTTCAAAATTTTTGCGTTTAGAATAATTGAACAATTGTTCGTCTAGAAAACTTTTGGGGATTTTCCTATAGAAAAATTCGCAAATTATTCCTTAAGCAAAACTCTCACTTAAATTCCTAAAAAATTTTTAAATTTTTCCTATAGAAAAATTCTTACATTTTTTCATATAAAAAAATTCTTACATTCCAAGACATTTTTCCTTTAGAAAAATTTTAAGATTCTTTGACATTTTTCATAGAAAAAAATTCTCAGAGTATATTCTTATCTTTTTCACTATCCTTTTTTTCTTTTTTTTTTCTTTCCTTTCTTTCTTTCTTTCTTTCATTCATTTCTTTTTTTCTTTTTTTTAGAATTCGGTTTGTTGGGGGGGAATTCCTTTACTCCCCCCCGTGAATCCGCGGCTGGCCCAGACCCAGTTGGGTTCCTTAAGAATCGTCAAAGTTTGTTATCCAAAATTTTTGTCCGTTTCGCTGTATCATGCTAAGTTATTAAGATACGTGAATTTAGGGGACCACTGGGGTTTTGAGAATTAAAAAAAAAAATGCTTTTGAGTTTTTTGTTGTGTTGGCAAACCCTATAATAGTGTATGCACATGCTTATGTGCGGACCCAATATATTGGGGACTCCACTGGGACTCCATAGGGTCCAAATAATCCATAAGTTTAAGGAAATTTGTACTTGTTTTAAAAAAATATTTTTCCTCTGGAAAACTTATATTAAGTACAATTTTAGTTACTTTACTATATTTAAGTAAATTCATTACTATTTTTTGGGAAAAAATATGCTTGGAATAAGAAGTAATTTCTTTAGAGCCCTTAAACCCGACATTCCTTAAATTAAGGTCAATAATGGTATTTTTTTTTTCAGTGTGGATTCAGTGTGGATGACCAATCCCATAAAATTTTCAAAAACTAGAAAACCGTCATAATTTTTTTTATATATTTTGC
>CAWUER010000512.1:600000-776153 GCA_963921195.1 Pegoplata infirma
TATTTTTTTGTTTTAATGTTTTTAGATTTTGTTTTTTTTTTTTTTTTTTTTAAACTTTAATTTTACGTTAACTTTTGTGCAATGATTAAAAAAAACTGATATTTTTAATCCTATAATCACTTTACTATTTAACAATATGTATTTGTTTCAAAAAACCACTTTATGAGGAGATGACACTTTATTTAAATTCGACGTTTCCGTAAATTTAAAATAATAGTTTTTTTTTTTTTTTAAAATTTTAATTTTCAAAATTCCGTTTTATACGATTTTATTTTCCGACAAAAAAAAATAAACCCGAAATTTACCCGAATCACGACACTGTGCAAATTTTTGTTACACTGTAATAACTGTATGTTTTAATTTTTTTTTCACTTAAATATTTAAAATTTCTATGAAATTCACTTTACCTTCAATCACTATACTAACTATTCACTAATTTTAACTATTCTTTTAATTATTAATTTATTTTTACTCAGCGAATAAAGGGAAATTCTCTTTTATTCTACGCACTCCGACTTTTACGATTTTAAATTGTCCCTTTCATAGCAATAAGACGACTGAAGTATTGGAATTTTTTTCATCTGCTTAGACCAGTTTGCTTCTTCTTTTGATGTTATAAAAAAATAGAGTTTGTGTATGGAATTTCCAGGTGGACAAGGAGATCACTATTAAAAATTAAGAGAAGATTTTGGTTATGAGAACCAAGAGACTAAAATTGATTTTATTTTGTTCTTTACCTTTTTCTTCCATCCAAATTTTAGGAACAATATTAATACAGCCCTGTTGCTATGGACTGAGCCCAAAGGGATGTTTTCTCTGGTAGAGAAAAAAAACTGGTCTTTTTTTTATGCCCTCTAAAAATTCGAATTTGATAGATTGTATCTGGTTTTAGCCAATTTTTTTTTTTTTTTTTTATATAAAAAAAATTTAGTTACCTTTTTTTCTTTTAAAAAAATAGGAAGTTTATAAACCTGATGATTTTTATACAAAAAATTTGATTTTTGCCAAATAAACCAAGATATCTTTCCGGATTTTAATTAACGATCTGATATAAGGTGATTTCAACCGTAGATGGGTGCCTAATGAATTGTATTTATTTAAATTAAATTTTGCACCATTTAACTTATTAAATTCAGGGTGATTTGTTGAAATTTCCAATAATTTTTATTCAAACACTAATCTGTAAAAATTAAATTATATGTTTTTACAAAAATAAATGGAAAAAAATTCCAAGAATTAAGGTTATAATTACCATATAAAGGTCGAAGAAAATCATGTGATGTTTTGACATTGATCAATTCAACGATTTATTAGCTTTTATGCAAAAGGTGAAGACTTTTAACTATTTTTGTTGTTTTTTTTAAATAACCGGAAAGAAAGATTTTTACATCCATGGGAGGCGACTCGAATTTGTGAGAAGCAATAGTAGTCATTAATTAGTCTGTTCTCAAAATCTGTCAGTAGCATATCAGCTGAGAGATACTTTGGTTTCGACTTAATATTCCAGTGATCAATGCAATCAACACTGTTATACCGTTAAAATTTAAATATACGAAAACTTTAAACTACTAAAAACTTGCCGAACCTAGATACATATCTGTTCTTTTGATTTGCATAAAACAAATAGAACCCATTTGTTTTTCAGAATAGAAAAATTTAGAAAATCTCCTAATAAATTTTTCTAGATAAAAGACCTAAACCACCAGATACAAATCTTGCGTTAAAATCAAAACCAAAAAATATCCCAACATTCCTAAAATACTAAAGGACCGAGAAAACGATCACCCCTGATCCATAAACTGTCTTAACAGACTAAATATTAATTCCCTGGTAATATCGTATTTAAGTCTCTATATTTTTGTTTTTATCTTTTGCTTGCGGAGAGGCGACATATTGGGTTTTTTGTTCCCCTTGTCTTTTTCTAATTAACAAAAAGGATTTATTGTTGGTTTTTAACGAGTATTATTAAAGATAGAAACAAAAAAAATCTACACTCATAAAAATTATGTCAGTAAAAGAAATTTTTCTTACTGTCATAAAAACAGAAAAAAACTAAAAATGTATTTGCATAAAAAAAATATAAAATATATAAATTGATGATTTACATTTGCACTTTAAGAAAATTATATTTTCTTATTTTCTCTAAAGTACCGAAAACACTAAAAAAATCGGGATTGTATATTACAAAACCGTATAATCTTATGTAATTACAAGAAGATTAGGCGGAAAAAAAAATAAATCACGGTTTTATATCTTTGGCGTGGTAAGTGCCTGAACCACGACCTTCGATATCTTCTAAGAAGTAGTAGCAACTTCCTAGCTTTTCCTTAACTCGGGCCCTGACAAACATTGGGCTAAGTTTTGCATTAAACGATTTTGTAGCGTCACTTTGGGCAAAATTTCTTCGATAGACTTCTTGTCCAACAGAAAAATTAATAGGGCGAGCCCTTAAATTGTAGGTCTTGGTGTTGATGTCATAAGCCTTACGAATATTTTCACCTATTTGATTTCGTAAAAGTGTGAGTTTATCATCACGATATAAATTTGCCACTGGTTCTTCTAATGATTCGATTGATTTTAACAATTTATAGGATGAGCCATGGGTAACCATGTCAAATCCATAGAGCGCATGATAAGGACTAATATTTAAAGAAGTATGAACAGCATTACGTAGTGCACAACTAATGGATGACAAATTTTCATCCCATTCACGATGGTCTTTCTTTAAATATGCTCTAATGGCGGCAATGATAGAGCGATTTACCCGCTCTGACGCATTACTCTGCGGTGAGTAAAACGCAGTGAAAATATGGTTAATTCCATTTCGAGTTAAAAATGCATTGAAATCGTTAGATTTAAATTGGCTACCGTTATCGCTAACCATGATTTCCGGTACTCCGTACATATGAAAAATTTGTTTTTCTAAAAATTCTACGATAATCGCGGAGGTGAATTTTTTCATTGGACATAACCAATGGTATTTAGAAAAGTGATCTAATACAATTAGAATACCTATGTAACCTTTCTTGCTACGCGGATATGGACCTAAAATATCGATATACATACGCTGAAATGGTCGAACGGAAATTGCCATTTTTCCCATTTCCGGTTTTAAGATTTTGTTTGTAGGTTTTGTTGTTTTGCATACTTCACAATTTCTCACATAATCTCTAACATTAACGACTAAACCTGGCCAGTAAAAATTTCTGCGAATGAGTTCTAATGTTTTCCCTGTACCACCATGCGCAGCGACTACCGAGTCATGCGACCTTGCGAGGATAGCTTGCCTTAGAGGCTCTGGAATCCAGAGTTTCCAAGTCTGCTGATCCTCATTTTCATCACCTGTCGAAAATGATTTTTTTATATAAATGTACCTGTCTACCACTTTTATATCAGGATAATAACTAGGATTGGCGAGAAAATTTTCTTTCAACTTCAGATAAGCTGGATCTAAAAAGTGTGGCGAATCCAAATCCACTTCAGGGCCTATATGTTCCAATGCAAAGATTTCACTTTCGTGCATCCTGCTGAGCGCATCTGGGACTACGTTTTCTTTCCCTTTTCGATGGCTTATTGAAAACTTATAGCTTTGTAATTTTAACGCCCATCTGGCAAGTCTTCCCTTGAGGTTTGGTTGCCTCATTAACCATACCAGGCTGCTGTGGTCAGTGATCACTTCAAATTCATGAAGTTCAATATAGCACCTAAATCGCTCAACCGCTTCCATGGCCGCCAAACACTCTTTCTCCGTAACTGAGTAGTTACGTTGAGCTGAGTTCAGTTTCCTGGACATAAACGCGATTGGGTTCTCGTTTCCCTCATCATCCAACTGAACTAATACAGCCCCTATGCCAAAATCACTAGCATCGCAGTGTACATAAAATTTTTTCTGAAAATCAGGGTTTTTTAAAACTGGTGCAGATGTCAAAAGTAATTTAATCTTTTTAAAAGCTTCATCTGCTTCAGGGGTCCACTCAAACTTTCGCTTTTTCGATAAAACATCGGTTATCGGATGAGTGACGTCAGCGAAGTTTTCGATAAACCGACAATACCACCCTGTTAAGCCGAGAAAGCCGCGGACTTGCTTTAAAGTCTTTGGAATGGGCCAATTTAAAATAGACTCTATTTTTTCGGGATCTGTCGAGATACCACCATCTCCAATAACATACCCTAAATATTTCACCTTGCGAACACAAAATTTGCTTTTGTTTATGTTCAATGTAAGATTAGCTTTTTTAAATTGTTCAGCCAAACGCACTAAAATAGACAAATGCTCTTCAAACGTGTCCGAAACAACACACACGTCATCTAAGTAGCCGAAAACGCAGTGTTTTAAATCATGAGGGATGAGATCATCCATGAGCCGACACATTGTTTGTGGGGCATTGCAAAGCCCGAATGGCATTACATTAAATTGGTATAATGGTCTACCGGGTATTGTAAAAGCAGTAATGGGTTTCGAATCTGAATCAAGTTCAATCTGCCAATACGCATCTTTAAGGTCTATTTTAGAAATAATATTTGCTTTGGGCAGACGAGCAAATATTCCCTCAATATTAGGCAAAGGATAGGCGTCCTTTTTAGTCACCTCATTAATTTTACGCGCATCAAGACATAACCTTATTTTACCAGGCTTGATAACCATCCGCATTGGAGAGCTCCAAGCACTTGAACTGGGTTCAATTACCCCCAGACTCAACATTCGGTCCACCTCAGTAAACATAAGTTTTTCTACTGCTGGTGAAACAGGGTAAAATCTTTGTTTGACTGGCCTAGCGCCTGCTACATCTATGTTATGCTTTATGAGAGCAGTACGACCTAAACCTTGAAGTTCAAAATTGGGAAACAACGACTTTACTATTTCTAGCTGTTGTTGTTGCGATTTAGATAAATAAATAGATTCAGAATTTTTTTCTAAACCCGTATCATTACTATTCGTCAAAGTTAAACCCGAAATTATATTACTAATTAGTCCGAAAGATCGCCAAAAGTCCAAGCCAAGAATTAGTTTTTGACTGATAGTAGGAACAATGTATAGAGTCACTGTTCTTACTAAATTTTTATAAGTCATCTCGACTTGTAACTCACCTACTACACTTTGAGATTTTCCATCCGCAGTTTTAACTATTGATTTTAATTTACGAAAACCAGGATGACTGGAATAATCCACGTTAGCTAACTCGTCACCAATACAGCTTACATTAGCCCCTGTGTCTAACAGTCCGAATTCTTCACGATCTAAAAATTTTACTGCAGCGTAAAGCCTGCCATCTTGTTCGCAATTTAAAATAGACGAAACAAATAAACGTTTTGTATACTTAATTTTTTTGTAAAAATTGCGCATACGCACCGTGGACCTTTTATACTTTTTAACTAATTCTTTGCCTAGTTTAGCATCACTAAAAATTTTTGTACGAGCTTTTATGTAATCTCGAAGACGTTCATGATAAGGCCGAATTTTAAAAGAATTAATTTTCTCATCAGAATTTTGTGGCCTTTTCATAATATATATTTTTTCATTATCTATTAATTCACTACTTTCATTTCCTATACATTTTCCATTGTCGAATTCATGTCCTTTATCATCGCCATTTTTATCATCAGGGGTTTTAATGTTAGAATGTTTATTTATTGTTACGGTTTCGGTTTGCTTTGGTGAAAGCCCTTGGAAAATTTTGGGTTTTTTGCACAGACTTCGCATTGAGGTTTATAAACACCTTTGAGCCCGCATCCATAACAAAATATTTCACGTTTCTTATCGCACATGTCCCAATAATGTCCAATTTCGTCACAATTGTAACATTTAATGACTTTATCTGGTTTTGCGATAGCATTTACAGTCTTTGAAGTCTTATCATCAGATTCTTTTTCAGAATCTTGGGAATCATCCAAATCTTCAGCTTCTACAGCGGCAATTTTGCGTTGGGGTATTTGAACCCGAGAATGTTGAGTACGACTGGAAGATTCTTCCTTGCACAATTTTTCGCGTTCTAAACACAATTTTTTAAGTTCAGCCATTGACTGAATTTTAACTCCCAAAATGTGCCAGCGAATTTCGAATCGAAGATTTTTAACTATTCTATCAATTAAGTCTGAATCATCTAAACCCACTGGTAAATGATCCGCAATATCAAGCATAGCCTCATAAAAGTCTTCAAAGGACTCATTATGTTTTTGCTTTCTGTTACGTAATTCTTCTTCTATGTCACTAGAAGTCCTAAAGTCTTTATACTGAAAACGCAACTTGGCCACAAATTCTTCCCACTCAAGGTCTTCAACGGTCTTATGATACCGCCAATACCATGACTTTGCTTTACCATCTAGTAAAATATGCAAATTGTCACAAACTACATCAAAATTGCCAGAAAAACTTTTTCTGGTTAAACTTCGAATCCTATATATAAACTCTTCACAACTAAGTCCTTTTATTGACCCATCAAATTTCATATTCCAGTGTTGAATAATCATAGTTATTTTATCTGGAGTCAGATTAACGGGTGGATATTGAACTCGTCTTCGAGGATTAACACCGTTGTTAACATTATTGTTAGCATCTAATTGTCGATTAGGTTGTACCTGCCGTGCAGGCGAAGCCTGTCTAATTTGTTGTGGAGCATTTATGTTAATTTGTCCCAATGCTCTTTGCACACTAGCCTCAATCATCTGTGAAATCTGATTAAAATCAAAATTGGATTGCCGATTTCGAGATGAATTTCTTCGATTAGATCTATTAGATCGATTACTATTCTGAGATTGATTATGAGTCTGAAGTGATTGTACATTTTGAGCTCTAATTGGCATTTCGAGCGAACTATCAAAATCTAACATTGGAAGATTGTTATTTTGATTAACAGCATAATTTTGCTGCATTGGTGGATTAGCTACAGCTCCAACAGAATGAGCACCGTGAAGTTTTTTAGATTTTGAATTGCGTGTATTGTGGACTTTAACTGCAGACCCACGACCCCTACCTTGAATACTAGTTGTCTTTGGTTTTGTACCAGTTTGGGAACCCAGTGTAACTAAATCACTAGGATGGCAAAGCTTTTGACACATTGGACATTCCGTGGAAGTCAGTAGCCATCTTTCAACACAATTTTTGTGAAAGGTATGATTACATTTAGTCTTTAGACATTCAGTCTGATTTGACATTTCGATGTCACATAAAGAGCATGTAAAAATATGAGATTCACTCACGCCCGTCATATCTCCTGGACTATGAACGACCGCCATTGTAAAGAAATTTTTTAAAATACGAATAAACGACTTTAGGTAAAAAAAAATTCTCAAAGTAAAATTTTAAAGGAAATTTTTTTTTTTTTATGGAAATAGAAAATATTACTTAAAAATTGTAATTAATTTGAATAAAAAATATTTTCTACACTATGGAAAAAAAATATCTGACAAAAAAAATAATAAGAAAATATAAAATTAAAATTTATCAGAGAGCAAACCAAAATTTTGCTTTTTAATTTTGTTTTTCTCTCTTTTCCTTTTTTTTTTTTTCTTAAAAATCAGATAAAAATATCCCTATGAAAACTATTAAAACTATTTATGTTTTAGTAACAAAGTGTTATATTTTCCTCTTGCAAAATTAAGAAGGCACTAATTTTAGCAGCGTTTATAGTTCCAATTAAATTTTTAGAAAAATTTAACGCCAAGGAAATTATTGAAAAATAAAATAAATTTTTGGTTTTGTATTGAAACCACAAAATAAATTTTATACTTGTTAGGTTGTTTTTTTCGATTCGAAAAAAACTGATTAAATTGGATTGATTTAGTATTAAAAATAAATGACTTTCCTACATAGAGACTTATGAAGGATAACTTATTACAAAATATGAACAATCAAGCATAATATACTGAAAAAAAAACTTGGTCTATTGAAACAGATTATCTAAGTTGTCAATTCTACAATTGATCTTACCTCAGAAAAATTTAATAGATCAAAAATTGCTGTAGGAAGCAACCTTTTGATTTTCCAAAAAAAAATATCTGAAACCAGACAATTCTAAAACAAACACCTCAAAAATAAATCCCCAGTATTTACAAACGATAGATATTAAAAAATAAGAGAAAGAAAAATAATTTTACAGAGCTATTTGGTCGAAATCTACCCGTACAAAAAATCACAACAGCTAGTCGAATTCCAAAATAGATATAAAATTTATTTCAGACCAACAAATTTAATAATAATCATCATTTAGAAAACTGAATAAAATTAAAAAAAAACTGAATTATTGTTTCGTGAAAACAAGAAAAACTTGCTTCACAGGAGCTACCTTATATAACCCCTCAATTGCGACCGATAAATCGACAAAGTTCTGCCTCTTTCGAAACATATTCTATCGACGAATCAGCCCCACGCGTTGGGAGCCATTTATGTAATGTGCAAAATTGGGATATGATATCTCACAGCTGACGTTGTGGTAGGAAGGTAGAAAAACAATAACCAAAAACGCTGAAAGACTATGATATTAAAACCCCTAAACGAACACAGGCCAAAACTACTGCCAGTAGCGTGAAAGTCAACCACAACACAAATAAATAGGGCATTTTAAAATTCGTAAATCCTTCAACTATTCAGTATATTTAATTTCTACACCACGGTTTGGATGGAAAGGGTCTGCGGGACCCGTCTCTGCAGCTAGCAATCAGTGGTTGGGGAGGTTCTTGACCCTACCATTCCAAACTATACATTACTCTTTTATTACAGAGTCCCTAATAAATGAAATTGAAAATAAAAATGGAAAACGAACCGGTAAACTAAACTATTGTTATTAAATTCCCCGTTAAAGTAGTATCACAGATTTAAAATGAAATTTACTGAAGGTATACTATGCAAGAAAGAAGGGGATACAGATGTTAAGTCCCCATGTTTCAAAACCCTCCCAACCTTGTCCTCCAGAACATTTGGTACAAAATTTTGGAGAACCCTTATCGGAAGTTACCCTACATTCTCAAAGGAAAGTCTAAAAAGAATTTAGCACGACATTATGTTTAATTTATATAATTCACTTAAAATTCATTTTATTTGCCAAAAGAAAAATTATGTTGTATATAATAAATCTAAAAATTACTTAATTTAGGAACGACAAAAAGGATGAAAAATTCAAGTAGTTGAACATTGAAAATTTTAGGTTTTAGATTGCTTATCTAAAATTCGATTTTTTAAAAAAAAAAACTACACATATTTATAAACACCTAATAATTCATTACAACGCTTATAAAATATTTATGAGGATTGCTTTTAAATGTTAATATTCATCCAAAATGAGATTTAGATTGATTTAAAAAAATAAAAATTTGCACAAGGTTTATTTATGTACGAAAGTGATATTACCGACCGAAAAACGTAGGGTATACAAATTTAATAAAAATCTAAGTTTTTGTTTGTTTTGATTTTAGTTTTCGCGACACTGTATATTCATCTCTTTTCAATAAGTGGATTTTTACCTATTAAAAATAAATGGATTTTACGTTTTGCACTAGGGTTCAATGCCCTTTGTAAGAAAAAAATAAATTTTTGGTTTTATTTTGATTACGACCGATAACTGACGAAGGAAAAATATCGATATCGCGAATAAGAAAATGTATAAAACAAAAGAAATAATTATAATGAAACCATAATTGCTTTATTATATTTAATTAAAAAAAAAAATTAAAGATTATTTAAATTTAATTTATTAGAAAAAATCATCAAAAAAAATCTGAATTTAGCTGTTATTTTACTTTATATTTTTTTCTTAATGATTTCCGAAGAAAACCACGAATGCATATAAAAACATTATTTTAATTATTTTGTTTTTTTTTTCTCAAATTTTACCAGCAATTATGAAGACATATAAAATAAATAAACCAGCCTTTGTAAAGTTTAACAGAACACCAAATTTCTAGTTAACATAAGTTAACATAGTTATGTTAAACTAACAGAGCTGGTACAAAGAAGAATAAAAAAATTAATACAGACTTACTGACATATGCACGGTGAAAGGCCTTCCATCGATGAATATGATGCTGGTCTTGTTGCTCTGATGGTTTGAAGTAGCTTTGCTCTCCTTATTAATTCCTTCTTGAGGAATTTGTTGTTAAATTTTACCAAATTTAATTATTTGCAAAACTACTGTTATGCAAATTTTTTTGTTTCTTCTTTTACCAGTATTTCCTTATTTTTTTTTTTACACTTTCTTATATTTCTTAAAATTGACTTTTTTATGCACAGTATCACGATAGTGGCAATATTTATATCAAAAAAAATTATGACAAAAATAATTGTTTTTTTCTTCGTAATTAAAAATTGGATTTCAATCGATATTTTCCTGATATAAATATTTCCAGCAAAAGAGATACTGTTTTTAGATTCATTTGTTTATTTTTTTGTTTTAATGTTTTTAGATTTTGTTTTTTTTTTTTTTTTTTTTAAACTTTAATTTTACGTTAACTTTTGTGCAATGATTAAAAAAAACTGATATTTTTAATCCTATAATCACTTTACTATTTAACAATATGTATTTGTTTCAAAAAACCACTTTATGAGGAGATGACACTTTATTTAAATTCGACGTTTCCGTAAATTTAAAATAATAGTTTTTTTTTTTTTTTAAAATTTTAATTTTCAAAATTCCGTTTTATACGATTTTATTTTCCGACAAAAAAAAATAAACCCGAAATTTACCCGAATCACGACACTGTGCAAATTTTTGTTACACTGTAATAACTGTATGTTTTAATTTTTTTTTCACTTAAATATTTAAAATTTCTATGAAATTCACTTTACCTTCAATCACTATACTAACTATTCACTAATTTTAACTATTCTTTTAATTATTAATTTATTTTTACTCAGCGAATAAAGGGAAATTCTCTTTTATTCTACGCACTCCGACTTTTACGATTTTAAATTGTCCCTTTCATAGCAATAAGACGACTGAAGTATTGGAATTTTTTTCATCTGCTTAGACCAGTTTGCTTCTTCTTTTGATGTTATAAAAAAATAGAGTTTGTGTATGGAATTTCCAGGTGGACAAGGAGATCACTATTAAAAATTAAGAGAAGATTTTGGTTATGAGAACCAAGAGACTAAAATTGATTTTATTTTGTTCTTTACCTTTTTCTTCCATCCAAATTTTAGGAACAATATTAATACAGCCCTGTTGCTATGGACTGAGCCCAAAGGGATGTTTTCTCTGGTAGAGAAAAAAAACTGGTCTTTTTTTTATGCCCTCTAAAAATTCGAATTTGATAGATTGTATCTGGTTTTAGCCAATTTTTTTTTTTTTTTTTTATATAAAAAAAATTTAGTTACCTTTTTTTCTTTTAAAAAAATAGGAAGTTTATAAACCTGATGATTTTTATACAAAAAATTTGATTTTTGCCAAATAAACCAAGATATCTTTCCGGATTTTAATTAACGATCTGATATAAGGTGATTTCAACCGTAGATGGGTGCCTAATGAATTGTATTTATTTAAATTAAATTTTGCACCATTTAACTTATTAAATTCAGGGTGATTTGTTGAAATTTCCAATAATTTTTATTCAAACACTAATCTGTAAAAATTAAATTATATGTTTTTACAAAAATAAATGGAAAAAAATTCCAAGAATTAAGGTTATAATTACCATATAAAGGTCGAAGAAAATCATGTGATGTTTTGACATTGATCAATTCAACGATTTATTAGCTTTTATGCAAAAGGTGAAGACTTTTAACTATTTTTGTTGTTTTTTTTAAATAACCGGAAAGAAAGATTTTTACATCCATGGGAGGCGACTCGAATTTGTGAGAAGCAATAGTAGTCATTAATTAGTCTGTTCTCAAAATCTGTCAGTAGCATATCAGCTGAGAGATACTTTGGTTTCGACTTAATATTCCAGTGATCAATGCAATCAACACTGTTATACCGTTAAAATTTAAATATACGAAAACTTTAAACTACTAAAAACTTGCCGAACCTAGATACATATCTGTTCTTTTGATTTGCATAAAACAAATAGAACCCATTTGTTTTTCAGAATAGAAAAATTTAGAAAATCTCCTAATAAATTTTTCTAGATAAAAGACCTAAACCACCAGATACAAATCTTGCGTTAAAATCAAAACCAAAAAATATCCCAACATTCCTAAAATACTAAAGGACCGAGAAAACGATCACCCCTGATCCATAAACTGTCTTAACAGACTAAATATTAATTCCCTGGTAATATCGTATTTAAGTCTCTATATTTTTGTTTTTATCTTTTGCTTGCGGAGAGGCGACATATTGGGTTTTTTGTTCCCCTTGTCTTTTTCTAATTAACAAAAAGGATTTATTGTTGGTTTTTAACGAGTATTATTAAAGATAGAAACAAAAAAAATCTACACTCATAAAAATTATGTCAGTAAAAGAAATTTTTCTTACTGTCATAAAAACAGAAAAAAACTAAAAATGTATTTGCATAAAAAAAATATAAAATATATAAATTGATGATTTACATTTGCACTTTAAGAAAATTATATTTTCTTATTTTCTCTAAAGTACCGAAAACACTAAAAAAATCGGGATTGTATATTACATATTTTGTCGGAAAATAAAAATACATTTTTTTTTAAAAATTTTTATATATAATTTTTTTTTTGGTTTTTGTTATCCTTAGTACGGTAGTTGCAAAAACTAAAAAAAAAATTAAAAATCTTTGCATATTTTTAAAAGTTACTACACAGAAAAAACAGTTTAATTGTGCCAGCCGAATTAAGAGCCAACTGCATGGTTTAATTACAACAACTGAAATTTTCGGTTGCTATTACCGAAATTTATTTGGACCAACAGAAGTTAAATTTTCAAAACAAATTTTGTTTATGGCAACCGAAAATTTCGGTTGTTGTTATTAAACTATGCAGTTGGCTGTAAATTCGGCTGGCACAACTAAACTGTTCTCTCTGTGTAGCTCCGAAAGCCTTTTAATCTCAGGATGGTCAATTTTGGCGCTCTGTAATTCACGCTGTATTGTAATAGGGTCACTCCATGCTATCAATTTTGAAAGCTTATATCATTGACTTTATTTTCCCCACTCATAATGTTTCAATCTGATAAATAGTTTGAAAGCTACATAAATATAAGCAATTTTTTTGTTTGCAAACACTATTTACCGATATTTTCAAAATGGCAATATCTCGAGAACCAGTCATTAGATATCAAAATCTTTACAAGATTCGTGTTCAGCATGGCAAATGCAATAAGATATGTGATATAATTTTTTTAAAAAATTTTTTTGAAAAATTTTTGGAAATTTACATTTTTGGCATTTATTTTCACCAAAAAAATATGTACTTTGATTCGGTCAAATTTTAGTTGGCATATTTTGAATAAAGGTTCACGATATATGATATATGTACAAAAAAAAAAAAAATATTGCGTAAAATGTTTGTATAGAAAAATTTTTGTATCGAAAAAAATTAAAATTTTTCTATAGAAAAAAATTTCATGATATTTTTTGTGGTGGTAACGGTTTGAAGTTAAAATTTCTCCATTTTCAATTTTTCGTCGTTTTTTGATCAGGAAATTTGCGCCGCTTCATACTTTTCAAAAGCTACGAAGACTTATAGCTGTCGTAATTCCCTACAGTTTAAAACCGGTCTCATGAATGTGCCCTCAATAGGAGCGGAGTACTAGCTAGTCAAAAGTTGAGAGACAAAACGTGAAAGTCATCAAAAATCCACTTTTTTTCGAGGCACATTCGCAATATTATTTTATAATATTATCGCGTGATCCAAATATTTTTTGATTTTTTATAATAAAATCGATATAGCGTGTTAAAATTTTGATTAGCAAAAATTTTGCAAAAATCTGACATTTCACGATTTTAAACTTTTGCTTTTTTTTCATGCGAAAAGAATTTAGATTTAAAATATACCCGTCAGACGATTGCTTGTAATGAGTATTATAGATTGTGTGCAAAAATTGGGACTTAATGTAAATGTACGCTGAAAACGCGCCAATTTTGTCTCCAGATAATCCGCCGGGGCACACCCAAACCGCTAATAGAAATTAATTTCTATAAGTGGCAATTGCTGGTACTTATAAAGCTTTATCCCAAAACTGAGCGGCATTATTAAATTTTGAAGATTGTGGATTTTATGCATCTTTCAAAATTTCATTAATCAGAAAATGCATCACTTTTAAAAATTCACAATTTTGCATAATGCACAAGTTTCTTAACTAATTTGAGGGTGTTCAATCCGAATATGACTTTTAATTTGATCCATCGTCATTAGATTTCGCGTAAATTGCATATCAAGCATTAAGAAAGCAACTTTTTAAAACAAACTTTTAACGTGAAAACCTGATTGTATATCCACGTTAATGGACGTAATTTATCCGGATTTTATTGGGGATAGTATGAAACATTAATTAACGTGTAATTTGTTAATTTCTAATAATAATTGTTATTTTGAGATTTTTGGTTTTCAAATAAAATCTTTAAATCGCCATATCGTTCTTGCCGTCAGCTGAAAGTTATTCACGCGAACGGATTTGAACTGACTAAATGCATGTTTATACCCGTACCAAACGATTTTGATGTGGCTTCAAAAAAAAAATTAATATTTTTTAAACCTTAAAATCAAAAGTTAAATGGAAATGTTCATATATCGGGAAAAGTGATCGTAAAAGTAGGCGTTGCAATTTGTCTTTCCTTAAAAATCTTCTACGGACTATAACCAAATCGGTCTAGCCGTTATAGTTCTTTCGATAAATTAAAAAAAGTGGGCGTGGGTAATTTTACTATCCATAAAAACCTTAGTTGAATTATGACGAAAATTTTCAACAAAAATTAGCCAAATTGGGCGTAGTAAATTTCTTTTTTCGTTAAAATCAAGGATGGAATATGATGAAAATTCATTTAAAAAAAAATTAGTCAAATCGGTACAGCCATTATCAGATTTTAGATAAATTGATAAAGTTGGCGTAAAAGTGGGTGTGGTCGATTTTTCTTTCAGTAAAAACTTTAATTGGATTACTAAAAACATCTAAATAAAAAAAATACCAAAATCGGTGCAGGCATTTTCCGATTTTAGATAAATCGGTAAAAGTGGGCGTGGTCAATTTTCATTACGTAAAAACCTAAGTTGTACTATGACTAACATGTCAAAAAAAAAAAATTGTCCAAATCGGTCCAGCCGTTCTCAACTGATGCGGTTACCAACGAGCGACAATTAATTTTTATTTATATACAGCCCTACCACAAGAAAATGAAATAAATTTAAAATGAGCTTTTAATTTTATTTCCATACAAATTGTTTTTGTTTTTAAAATCGACTTTCAAAAATGTATTAAAAATTTGATATTTAAAATAAAACTTTTGTTAAAATAGACCTTTTGTTTTCTTGTAGTACGGGCCATAGATTTTGAATTTTTGAATTAAAAAAAATTAAATTAAGAGGTTCTCATAGAAAAATTCGGGTTGGTAGGAATACAAAGAGGACGGAAATACTCATAGTTGAGTATTTATAGAAAACAGGCATAACTCAATCAAAAGTCAAAATTTTCCATGAGCTTGTTGCAGAACAATCATAAAATATTCAAATTTTGTTTGAAAATATCAAAAAATTAAAGACGTGCAGTCTTTGAATCAAACGGTGGGTCGCGGCCCCCTAGGTGGTCGCGGAAGAGTTTCTGGGGGGTCGCGAACAATTTTGTTAAAACCTTAAATTTCGGTAAATTTAAAACACCCCTAGTAAACATTTTCTTATATAATCATATAAAATTTAGTATTTTGGTTTTTTCCATTAAATTATCTATATAAATAAAAATCAATTGTCAACTTAGATTTTTACGTAAAGAAAAATTGACCACGCCCTCTTTTACGCCCACTTTTTTCAATTTATCTAAAATCGGAAAACTGCTGCACCGATTTGGGTAATTTTTTATTTAAATGTTTGTAGTAATCTAATTAAAGTTCTTACAGAAAGAAAAATCTACCACGCCTACTATTATGCCAACTTTTTTAATTTTTCTAAAATTTCAGAATGGCTGGACCGATTTCACATTTTTTTTTTTTGTTGATTTGACTATTTTTTTTTTTAAATCATGATATTCCAACTTTGGATTTTACGAAAACAGAAATTGACCACGCCCACTTCGGCTAATTTTTGTTGAAAATTTTCGTCATATTTCAACTAAGGTTTTTACGGATAGTAAAATTTTAAACACCCACTTTTTTCTATGTATTAAAAGAACTTCACTGTCTCAAACAATTGTCCGTACACCACACAATCAAAAAAATATTTGCTTATATTTCGAAAAATACTTAACCGATTCGCATGAAATATTTTTTTTTTTAAAAGATCAACAATTGTTTATAATATTTGCATACTAATAATAAAATAAACGTGTTTCATTATTATTTTATACAAAAAACTAAAAAAAGTCCAAAAAATCAACTCAAAAAATCAATTTTATATTTATAAAATGGTGATAAATTGGCAAGTATGATATCCTTAACATCGAGTATGATATCCTTTGGCCAAAATTACTTGTCTGAGCCGGTTATTCATAGGTAGACCCAATGTTTGTCTAGTTTCATGTCCAATATACCACCACTCCTTAACGATAACATATTTCAGCAATAGTTGATTGGTAATTGTATGCTGCCGATTTTTTTTTCTCCGAAAAACCCTGTAAATGTTCCATGAAGCCTAAATATGACCTCTGGGACTGGTGTGGAACCACTTTTTTCACCTTATAATTCAGTTATTCTCACACAAACAAGGGAGTGTGCTTTGGGCAATTGTCGTGTTAGTACCAAAAGTTGGTCCTTATGTCCAATTTAGTCGCACTAACCTTTTATTTTTATTTTTTTTAATGTATAAATAATTAAATTTTCTTATTTTGGGTAATAAAAGACTAAGATTTCCGACACCTCTAGGCACCATTGCACCACACACCATCGCAGAGCATCCACCGTGTTTCACTGTTGCTTTAAAATTCTTTGGCTGCAACATACATATCGTCTGCCATTCGACCCAAAAGTATTAAAATGACTTTTGTCGTAAATATAACAGTTTTCCAAAAGTAATTTTAATATTTTTGGGTCAGATGGTAGACGATATTTGTGGCGGAGTGTTCCACTCCGCGTTGCAGCTAAAACGTTTCCAAGCAACAGTGAAACACAGTGGAGGCTCTGTGATGGTGTGGGGTGAAGTGGAGCCTGGATATGTCTGTAATCTTTGGTTTTTAGTCCCCAAAATGAGAAAATTTCATTATTTAGACATTTTAAAAGAAAATTAAAAGGTTAGTGCGACTAAATTGGACATTTGAACCAACTTTCGGTACTAACACGACAATTGCCCAAAGCACACTCCCTTGGTTGTGTGTGAATGACTGCATTATAAGGTGGAAGAAGTGGTTACACACTTGTCCGAGAGGCCATATTTAGGCCCCATAGAACATTTATATGATTTTTTGGAGAAAACAAAATCGGCAGCATACAATAACCCAACAACTATTGCTGAAATATGTTATCTTTGAGGAGTGGTGGAATATTGGACCTGAAACCAAACAATTGCTGGGTCTACCTATAAATAACCGATTCAGAGAAGTAATTTCGGCCAAAGGATATCGTACTCGATCTTAAGGATATCATACTTGCCAATTTATCACCATTTTATAAATATAAAATTGATTTTTTCTCCCCGTACGGACAATTTTTTGAGTTGATTTTTTGGACTTTTTTTTTAGTTTTTTGTATAAAATAATAATGAAGCATGTTTATTTTATTATTAGTGTGCAAATATTATAAACAATTGTTGATCTTTTTAAAAAAAAAATATTTCATGCGAATCGGTTAATTATTTTTCGAAATATAAGCAAGTATTTTTTTGATTGTGTGGGGTACGGACAATTGTTTGAGACAGTGTATTAAGGCAAGAAAAATTGTACACGCCTACTTTTACGCTTACTTTTCGCGATATATATATTTTAAATTATGGAATTGCTGGATCAATTTGTCTAATTTTGTTTTTAATGTTCGTCATAGTCCAACTAAGATTTTTCGGAAAGTACAATTTTCTATTTCTACGCCCACTTTTAAATGGATGGACCGAGTTGGTTAAATTCAAATAAGGGATTTACGGTAAGAAAAGTTGTCCACCCACTCTTTATTTCGATATATATAAAATTTGCTCTATAGAAAAATAAAATATAGAATAATAAAATGCAAATATAAATCAAATCGTCGCTGCTCCGTCATTATTTGGTATGTGACATTTTTGGATTTTTTTTTTATTGCATAAAATGAAACCCCTATAGGTCATCTATCTGCCCACTAAACCGTTTGGCGATATCTTGAATGGTTTAGAAATTAGCAAAAGCAGCTATGTGAAATCCATATGCAAATATTCCAAAAAAAAAATGGTATGTGTAGTTTAAAACCAGTTTTTGTTAAGAAAACTTTTGCAAATATAAAAATTTTTGCTTAAAATTTTTAACATAAGGGTTTTAGGCATGCTTACATACTATACTAAAAAATGAAGTATGAGATCACATTTTAAAGGGATGCTGCCATTATAAAAAAGCGATTTTTCGCGATTTTCGAAAAAGTTATATGTATCTAAAGAGTTTTTTTGCAGAAATTAATTACATACATTAGTCTTTTTATACACAGGAAATCAATTCTAAAAACTAATTATGGGGTTGCAAAAAAAATGCAAAATTAATAAAATATGAGAAAAATCGCGATTTTTACCATTTAATCGCAAACAATTTTATCCAAATTTGTACTTAATATATCGTTATGAGTCTAATCCGCATTTCCCACACCAAACAAATTTACATTTGTAAAAGCAGTATTTTTTTAAATAAAAAAACTGCAACAAAATGTCCAAAACTTTAACGATGATTTGCATGAAAACTGTTCCATTGATTCAAAAACGGACTTCACCATTGAAATAAGCATGCCCCAATGATATAGAAATCATGGTCAGTTCAGGTCATGGCATAAATTTGAGCACCATTTTTTGAGTAAAATTTTTTCGCTAAAAAAACAAAAATCATTGAAACAACGCAGGACTTGGATGCAGATTTGTACAAAATATGGATTTAAAAAGTGTAATTACTATCACTTTAATGAATATAACAATTTTTTGCACTATTATCAAATTTTATAACTTAAATTCTTTGAAAAAAAACGGTCATGTGTAAAAAAATGTCCAAAAATAAAAAAATTAGTACCGAAAATGTTCTAACAAAATGTGTTATGTGTAGTTTTTTATATAATCCGTTAATATCTTCGTTTTAAATAAAAAATCATTATGTTTTTTGTGGTACACATCTATAAATTATCTTTATGTATTTAAAAGGCGCATGACTTTTATAAAATATGGCAAAATGACAAAATAAAACGGGTTTTTTGCTCTCCTGAAAACTTCATTAAAAACACATACCAAATTACGACGGAGCAGCGACGAAATGTAGTTCGTTGGTAATCGCATCACTTGAGAACTGAACGATTTGGATATTATATTTTTTAAATGTTTGGTTTATTTTTATATTTTTAATGTTCGTCTTAGTTTTTTTTCGGAAAATAAATTAATCACGCCCAATTTTACGAATCGTTTTTTCGATATATCTAAAATCGGAGAACGGCTGGATCGATACAACTTTTTTTTTTTTAAACGTTCGCCATAGTCCAACTTAGGTTTAAACGGAAATAAAAATTTTTCACGCCCACTTTTATTTCGATATATCTAAAATAAAAGAACGGCAAGGCCGATTTGGCTCTTAGTAGTATTTGCTGACGTTCGTGATAGTACAACAATTTTTTCAATACATCTAAAATCGGAGAACGACTTGCCTGATTTGGTAAATTTTTCCTTTATTGCACTCAAAATATTTTGTAGGCAAAAACAAAAGAAAAACACACTTAAAACCAGTGAATAAACAATTGAAAACCATCCCAGTAATTATTCATTTGTTTTAAAAACATCAACATTTATTTTTTACTGTTGGCAAAATTTTCTAAAATAAATAACACTAAACATTAAAAAATTACGGTTTTTTTATTCTTTTTTACCAACAAATTCGAAAAAAAATAACCTACGAAAACATTAAAAATTAATGATAGTTCTGTTATTTTTACCAACAAATTCCAAAAAAATAACCTACCAAAACATTAAAAATTAATGATTTCGTAGGTTATTTTATACAATTTTCTATTGAAATATTTTTTTTAAATTTTTTAATAAAATTTTGGGGAATCGATCCCGCAATCAACTACATTCTGGCCAGACACTCTACCCATCGTGCCAAAGCCACTTGATACAAATATGTTTTTATATTTCTATAAATAATTTTTTGAATTTTTTGTCTACAAACAAATAACTGACTTGTGTAGGTAAAAACTAATGATATAACATTAAAAAATACCAACAATTTAAAAAAAAATTACTTACACAAATCATTAAAAATTTAAAGAATAATCAGTAGTTTTTACTTACAGAACAAAAATAAATGACTTTATAAATTAAATGTTAGTGAAACTCTTTATTTTTTAGTGTGTTATTTTTGAAACAAAGGACTGATGTAGTCATTAATAAAAACTGAACATCAAACAAATGTTTTTTCTTTTAAAAACGACTAAACGGAAAACTTTTTAAATAAACTACAAACAGTTAATGACATAATTTTTTGAGTGTGATCATTATAGTCCAAGTATGGATTTAACGGAAATAATAACACAGTGATACAAAATCGAACTTTCGGAATCGGAATGGGATGAAACCAAAAGCAAATGAAAGCTGACGTTTTCCATAACAAAACCCTCAAGGCCTTTTTTTAGGTCAGAGCTAGATTTTATTTTACACGCATTTAAAGTTGGTGATTTTAAAGCATTTAAAGTTTTTGTGTACTAAACGTGTCTAACTTTAAAGACCCTGGTGGTGCCCTTATTGGACATGTAGGGTCCAGTTTCCAAACTTAAGCTCAAAATTACTTCAGCTATGACTGGTATGAATTTTGCTGCAATCCAGTACCTATTTACTGAATACCCGAGTAAAAATTTTTATAAGATGCAATATATAATGATATGTAACACAATATATATTTATACGCAGTTTGATCCGAATAATGGTGGATGTTTTTGCATTAAAAAAGATCAACTTGTATAAAATATGATTTGATTTCATCCGAGTTTTGACCAGACATTGGTATATATTGGTGGATCTAATTAGATCTAATTGCATAAAAACATATAAAATCCTGGTGTTTTTTGGTTTGGGTTGAGATACACCACAGGTCAACGATACATTCACCAAACATATAATTTTCTAAAACAAAAAAAAATGTTTGGGTACGCTTCGAACCAGATAGGTGATATACATAACCCTAATAAGGAAATGTTTAGGAACATTTTAAAAAGTTTCTTATACTTTGCCTAAAAAACTTAGAAAATTGTTGGTTAATTGGAAACATAAAAAGTTTTATATGGAACAGAATAAGCTATATATAATTTGATGTTAAATTATACAGAAAAACAGATTTTGTATTGACCCTCATATTAATTTATTTAATTATATCAACCGTACACCTTTTAATCCGAATCATGATTAAATTATATATTACTACATATGACTGCATTAAAAAAATTTAAAAAATATCTCACGGATGTATAATCATATATAATTTATTATGTTTGTATCAAGTTATATATTGTAATATATGTTTATTTTTACTCGGGTAGCCAAATTATTAAAATAAACCATGTACACCGTTGCGTATGATTGTTATTTAAAGGCAATTATTAATATAAATCACTGGACACCGTTGCGTATGATTGTTATTTAAAGGCAATTACAATATTAATCATTCGCCACTAATACAGTTTTCAAGCATTTATTATTGTAATTATAATAAAAGTGCACTAACTTCAAATGCGTGTAAAACAAAATCTAGCTCTGAACTAGAAAAAAGCCTTGAGGGGTTTGTTATGGAATATGTTAACTTTCATTTGCTTTTGGTTTCATCCCATTCCGATTTTGGGTGTTGCACTGTGTAATTGTTCTCCCCCACTTCAAAGCCACATTTTAAAATATCCTCAAAATTTGCAACACTTGAGAACGCCTGGACCGATTTGGCTAATTTTTAATTTAAATTGTTTCTAATAGTCCATATAATTATTCGGAAAGAAAAATTGACCTCGCCCACTTTTTTTGTTATATCTAAAATTCATTTTTACTCTAATTCGATCTATTAAAAAAAATATTTCTTATTAGATTCCGCTTAAACTTGGTACAAATAATTTTAAATACTTGGGTATTGTTAAATTATGTACAAGTTTAACTTACCACACAAATTTTAACGCCCACTTTTGTCTAAATATGTCGATTACTAATGATACTGAAAAAGTTTTAAATTTGTACAGTTCGCAAAGTCGAAGACATAATAATTTTTTTTAGTTCCTAAAATATAATTTGAAGATGATTATCTGCCTAATCGGGTCTTTAAAACCACGCCCACAAATTTTTCTAAGCCAAGAAATTTATTACATTTTTGCAGGGCTTTATATTTGAAACGAGACGATATATAACACAGATCTTATATTTGGGCCATCAACGCGGACCGGGTCAGCAACGCGGACCGGGCCAGCTAGTATGAAAATAGATATTATAAGATCAATTTGATATTTGACCAAATTCCTGATCAAATTGTATCAGTATTTATATATTTTGATCCAAAGTAAAACAATTAGATATTATTTGATACAACCATTTTGCGGATGAAATAAGATCGATTTAGTCAAATTAGTATAATACTTTTACAAGGGACATTTTTTTTGTGTACAGAGAAAAATAAATTTCCAACTGAATTTATCAGTTGTATCAACTCAAAATTTGATTTCTTCTACTAAATTTCGCTGTGGCAGATGACATTTTTAGTTGTTTCAAATAAAAGACAGTTATATTAACAAAATTTAGTTGAAACTACCGGTATTTAGTTGTTACAACCTTAATACAAATGCATTAACTGAATTTTTGTTGCAACAACTGAATTTCAGTTGGAAATTAGCGAATTTGTTTTCTGTGTGTGTGTAATAAAACTATACAAATACTTTTATTAAAGGAATGTAATTATTCCATCACTTAAGATCCCTCCGTAAACAATGTGCAGTTGTTAATTTCCCGGGATGCCCAACACCGATTTGTGAAGTTTTTTGGCTGAGGCTGTGATCTGACAGTTCATTTTCTATTAACTTTTCGTTGCTGATTCTGAATCTGGGTTCCACTTTTTTCGATTTACTTTTTAATGCTAATTCGTAATCTGGATCCAAATAATGGATCTAGTTTCGTGATCGAATAAAATTTCGATCGTTACCAAACATTGGTATATAATTTTGAAAAAAGAATATCATTACTCCAAATTGGACTTTAAATACTTTCTTGGTAAACATGTCTTCATTTCTGATCAGCTAAACTGGTATTTTTCTTTTATTTTCGGAAATAAAAAATGAATGACGATAAGTTTTGATATAAAAAGCCGTAGTTTGGGACCTGGTTTTTTAGGAAATTCAGGTCAAAGTTTACAAAAATTGTATTTTTTTTTATTTTTTTTTGGTATGCGTCTCGGATCTGACCACACGATTTCGATTAATCTTTCACTGCTGCTTCTGAGTTTGGTATGCAAATTTTTCCATTACTTCAGGTTTTTGAAAAAACTGAGGGCAAAGTTAATTTTTTTGAAAAAAAAAATTTGAAAAAAAATTTCCGCGAAAATAAATTTTGGTAAAAAAAAATCCCCGGATTTTTTTCTTTTTATGTCAAAAAATATGTTCGTACTTGTTTAAATACCATTTGGTGTTCAATTATGTTCACATATGTCATCCAGAAGCCGAATTAAAGCATTTTGTATTTTTAGGTTATGTTGAATGTACTGAAATTTTTGAGGTGTGCTTACATTTTCGTTCATAACTTTTGAACCGCTGAACCGATATCGCTCAAATGCAATACCAAACTTCTCGGGAGAACTTCCAATAAATATGTTAAGTTTCAGTCATCTCTGTGCAATATTTTGTCCGTGACAGCATTTTCCACAGACAGATAGACAGACGGACAGACGGACATCGCTAGAATGTCTTAAAATCGATCGGGCATCATGAATATATACACTTTATGGGGTCCCAGACCGATATTTCGATGAGTTACAAACGGAATGACAAACTTATATATACCCTCTATCACTAAGAGGAGGGTATAAAAACAATATCAATGCGGAAACAAAAAATAAATCATACGCGCTGTTGTACAAAAAAAAGTAGCTGCTTTGCAATTTGGTGCACCACAGTACGTATGATAAATATGTTGTATTATATATTGCTTATACTCACTGTTGCCAGATTTGACGATTTTTCTGCATTTTGACGATTTTCTGCATTTTTACGATTTTTAAAAATAACAAAAACCTGACAATTTTTCCACTTTTTTAAATTTTTTTAATAGAATTTTAATATTCAATGAATATTTTATTGTTTATTGTTAGTTAAAAAAAAATATCCACCAATATTTTTGTACAAAAAGAGACAAAACAAACAAGTAAAAGTTTTACATTCTCATTAACATTCTCTTAGAAATACAGAACATTTTAAAATAATTAAGGAATATGCCGTAAAATAATATGTAAATAAATGAGTTTTTTCATATCACTTAAAATTCTTATAAAATGTGTTATCTTAAAAATGTTTTTTATGGACACATGTTTATTCGTTCAACTGTTGACAAGTGTGGACGTGTTTTTAGTTTACCTCCGTGATATTAATTAAATTAACAAAATTGTTCGTAATAGGTTTTGTGATATTTTCATGATCACGTCAAGGAAAATGGAAATAGTGTAAATAGTTTGGATGACCCTCCCCCGCCTCCAGCTTCCTTAAAAATCACCAGCGTTTCTGGTCTAGTAATTTAACAATTGCTGTGTTTTTTAATAAGTGGATTTATTTTCGGATTAATCTTATTTAGTTTAAAATAAATAAATTAAAATGCCAAAACAAATGTGGAATATTTTTTCCATAATCTACGATAAATAAGCAATTATTATCCGAAAAAATAATAAAAAAATCTGGAAAATTAAAAATGTTATAAATAAATCAAAATAAATCCAACTAAATTTTAGGATTTAATAAATCCGTTTTGGATTAATTTTGTTTTATTTATAACTTTTTTCATAAATTTGTTCATTATTTTTTCGGATTATAATTGCAAATTTATTATAGATTACGGAAAAAATATTTCAAATTTGTTTGAGTATGTTAAAATATTTTTTTTAAGCAAAATAAGATTAATCAGAAAATAAATCCACTTATTGAAAAACACAGCAAATGTTTATTCAAATATCATTTTTGCAATTCAAACAAATACTTTGTGAACTAACGCTAGCAAAATTGTTTTCTCCTGAATTGCACAGCCTTCTAATGCTCGTGCATCTCTTGATAAGATTTGTTACCCACCGAGTCAAAATTTTACTTAATGAATTTGTCGAAAAAATTCCTATCAATATTATACATGTATTTTCCCTTCAACTTTCCTCATTGGTTTGTATTACCAACGCGTCCAAATGAGTTTATAATTTGAAATTTTTTACCTTACATTAAAAATAGATTAATTTTTGTGTTTTCGAAGGATTCCAATTTTCTGATTTGCCTTCTGAGAACACTGCGCTCTATATCCCGAAATATTACCAATTTATGGCCCGCCCAAAGAGATTTACCAATTTATGGCCTGCCCCCAAGGAGTGCGTCTTCGAAGTCTTTACCAAGTTTTTGGTCTGTCTACAGAGCATGCATCGCTCCATATCCCGGAAGAATTACCAATTTATGGCCTGCCCCAAGAGATTTACCAATTTATGGCCTGCTCCCGAAAGATTAACCAATTTATGGCCTGTCCCAAGGTTTGCATTTTTGAGGTATTTACCAAGTTTTTGGTCTGCCTCTAAGCATGCATTGCTCCATATCCCGGAAGAATTACCAATTTATGGCCTGCCCCCAAGAGATTTACCAATTTATGGCCTGCTCCCGAGAGATTACCAATTTATGGCCTGCCCCAAGGACTGCGTTTTTTTTCCCGAAAGATTAACCAGATTTTAACTTGGTTTAGTAAACTGGCCTGCTTTCAAGGATGGCTTTGTAAAGTGGAGAAAGCTCAAACGGCTCACATTGGATCCTAGACGCGCATTTGAGAGCCAAACAAATGTTTAGTTATTTGCAATATATGCTCGTAGTCGCTAAGTAGACACCCTAGAAGAAAGAAAACCGTTCATAGAAAGAAAATCCATCGCTTAGTTTAGTCAGGACATAGATTCAAAGTAAGGACTTTTTGCATAAATTTGAAAAAAATAATTTTTTTGGAAGACTTTTTTTATTTTATTTTTTAAAACTACTTCCAATAACGCGATTTTCGTGAAATTAAGTGGAGATTGTAGCTATAACTAGTACCTTTGTTTCACATTTTATGGTTTTTAATATTACTCTTTGTAAGTATGAAATACAGCCCGAGTAAAAAAGATTATATATGTTTATATTTAATTATATAAAGACATCATATATATTCATATAGAATTTGATGCGAAAAATGAGTCGATAAAACCATATAAAGTTGCATTAAATTTGATATAATTTGATGTGATTTTAATATAATTTTATATGATTTGATGCGAAAATTGGCCTCTTTTTTAGAAAAATTTATGCAATTATATATAATTAAATAAAAAAAAATCCAAAAAAAACCCAAAAAAAAATTATATTAAATTATATATAAAGAACTTAGATTTTTTTTCATAAATTTTGCATTATATATAATAACATATAAAATTTTTAAAACAAATGTTTAAGGTTTAGGTTTGGAACTTAAAAAAAAAAAAAAATTCTGGACTTAGAAAAATTTTCAAAAGTTATATCAAATTATATATAAAGGACTTAGATTTTTTTTTTAATATACTCATATAAGATTACATATGATTCAGAAAAAAGTTGCATAAAGTTTTATATAAAATGTCTTCAAATATTTTGTTATATTAAATTATATAAAAAAACAGACAGAATTTTATATTTCATATGTAATTATATAAACTCACTCTAATCATATGTTATTATGTATAACTTAACATTTTCTTTTATATAATTTTATATAAGAAAAAAATACGAAGTGCAAATATATATAATCTTATATGATAGCAAAACAATTTACGTATAAATTTATCAAATAATATATGTTTATATAAAAATAAGTAAAATTATATATAATCTTTTTTACTCGGGAGGCTATCAAAAAGTGTCAATTTTAGAAAAATTATAAAAAAACAGTTTATATTTTGGATTGCAACTTCTGTGGGGAATGAAAGGGAATGGCGATTCTTTTTGTACAATAAACTAGAAGTATTACTTAATACTCCTGGGGTAGAAACTAGTGCAGCCAGTTGCAGCTGCGGTCTGGAATGAGGTTTAAAGTGCGGTCTATTTACGAAAAAAAAATATTTTTAATATGATTATTTTTTAAAATAATTTACTATTAATCGTTTTATTACAAAATTTAACTTAAATGATATATATTGTTAACAGTTAATCGTGGTTGCCAATAATTACTGATTTTCATACCCTACCACACTTTATTATGGCAAAAGGAGTTTCACCTAATGCTTGTAACTAACAAGCTTTCTTGACCACAGTTACGGCCAGAATAACTGGAATAGTAGAAGATATTATAAAACGGGTTGATATAAGTAATACTTCTGTGTATCAACGTAAATGAAAAAATCCATTCAGTTAAGTTTAGACTGGTTCCATTTAAAATAGCATAGGCAATCAGCCGATGGTGGTTCAATTAATTCAAAAATTAACATATCCATTCTTCTGATTTTTATTGAATTTCGGATTTTGTTATTTAATCGAAATTGTGAATGGTTCGCGTTTTATCGCTGTTCAAAGTTGGTATTTTGCCACAATTTTATGAGAAATACATAATGTTTAAATGATCGTATCTTTGGAACGCATCATCCGATTATCACGAAATAAAGCACAAAATAATGGTTATGTCCTCTACTTAAAATAGAATTTTGAAAAAGGATAGGATACTTAGCAAAAAGGATATTGAAATTAAAAAAATGTCCTTAATTTGCAAATATCTCAAAATGCGTATCTTTAATTTTCCTTTATTTTTTTGCACATATAGCCCAAAATGTACTTAACAACATACGAAAATCCCAAATTGGGGTGATAAGCGGTTTAATTGTAAACGCGGTTTCAAGAAACGCCTTATTGATTTTTGTTAATAACTATCGTTTACAAATGAAAAATAATTTCTGCCCACTAACCGCGAATAATTTTTTTATATGTATTTTTGATCGCTAAACTCAAAAATTTCATTAAAACAACATTTCGCGAATACATTTTTATACCCTCCACTCTAGTGATAGAGGGTATATATAAGTTTGTCATTCCGTTTGTAACACATCGAAATATTGGTCTAGGACCCCATAAAGTATATATATTCATGATCCTTGATCGATTTTAAGTCGATCTAGCGATGTCCGTCCGTCCGTCCGTCCGTCTGTCTGTCTGTCCGTTGAAAACACGCTAACTTTTGAAAGACATAATGGAAGCTCCTGAAGTTTGACATATATGTTGGGTATTTACCGGGTCAGGTTGGTATTGCAATCCGGCCAAATCGGTCCAGTGGTTCAAAAGTTATGAGCAAAAGAGTAAATTTCGGCAAAGGAATTTTGCGAACTTACGAGATTAAAACCACTCTAACTTTCGAAAGACAATTTTGAGGGTGCTGAAACGTGTTACATATCTCTGTCATTCCCCAAGTCTATTTGGTTTTGAATTTCAGTAAAATCGGTTCAGTGGTTCAAAAGTTATAAGCAAGGCTCTGAATTTCAGATTTTTTCACCTTAAACTGTTGAAAACTCGTTAAACAAGTTTTAAAAGCATGGTGAAATACCAGTTTTTTTTGTAACTTGTTGTTGTTTGTTTTCCTACCGTGGGGTGCAGTTTAGTTGTTAGACAAGTAAATATTTGTTATTGATTTTGTAACTGTATGTAACGGTGTATAGTAAGTATTTTTGGAAAAAAAATCAAATATTAGTTTGTTTTTGGTTTTTAAAGACGAGGCACGGTGATCCTCAGCGATGTTCAGGTTGAACTTTAGTGTCGACGAAAAGTGTAAGCGCAGTTCGATTTCTACATGAATAAATGTCACAAAACTGTTAACAGCGAAATCGTAGCTGATCGCATTCGCGAGATATCGCGAAATTAGTGTTTTTGTATTTTCTAAAATTTTGACAATGAAGTTTTTTAAATATCTTCAAAAACTGGGTATGCAGTTTTAATTGTATTTATTTACATGTCACAACACAGTTAACAGCGAAATCCTATCTTCTAAATTTCGCGAGAAATCGCGAAATTACTTTTTTGCTGTTTTTATTTTTGTTTTTATCTTCATATATGATTTTTTAAAATTTCATAAAAACATGGTATGCAGTTTTACTTGTGGTTGATCAAAGGTCACACAGCTGTTGACATCAAAATTGTAGGTGCTAAATTTCGCGAGATATCGCGTAATTATATATATATTTTTTTTTAAATGTTGTTTTTTTATTTTTAGTACCAAAAGGTACATAAAAATAAAATGTATTTATTCGGCCTTTATATATGTATATATATTCGATTAGAGTTTTATTCTAGTTCGAGGCCCAAAAATATTTCTATTTATGATATTGTCATAATAGAGTATTTTTAATTTATTGCTTTAAAAAAGTTACTATCTCATAGTATGTCTGTACTGATCAGTTTCATCCCCACTAAAGGAATCTTCAGCAGACTTTAGAGAATCATCGTTGGTCAATCAAACATCAAACCAGACATAATATTTGATATATTTCCCAAGTTATATGAGAAGTACTATTATGAAGGTCCGAAATCTGTTTTCCAACAAAAATAACTCTTTTAAAGCAAAAATTGTATATATTAAATCACCGTCGGTAACTATTAATATATGTGTTGCTGTTATTTTACATTGATGTTTGATTGACCAACGATGATTCTCTAAAGTCTGCTGAAGATTCCTTTAGTGGGGATGAAACTGATCAGTACAGACATACTATGAGATAGTAACTTTTTTAAAGCAATAAATTAAAAATACTCTATTATGACAATATCATAAATAGAAATATTTTTGGGCCTCGAACTAGAATAAAACTCTAATCGAATATATATTTTTTTTTTTTATTATATTTTAAACCCGGTTCTTTAGAAATGATAAAAAAAAGTGGTAAGCAGTTTGATTTGAACATGCTGGAAGAAATTAAAACTGCCCCCAAAAAAATTATAGCTGCTCACTTTCGCGAGAAATAGGGAAAAACAGCTTTTTGGGGTATTTCTTGTTTTGATTAATAAAAGAAGTTTCTTTAACATTGTTGAAAAACACGAAATGCAGTTTGACTTGCTATTGATCAAAGGTCATAAGGCTGTTAACATTTAAATTCTAGCTGCTTAATTCTTCGAGATATCGCAAAAAAACTCGCTTATCTACTATTTATTCATTAATTTGTGTTATTTGTGGTCTGTAAAAACATATACTTCAATTAACGACAAAAATGTGGTATGCAGTTTGAATTCGAGGTTATTAGAGGTGACAAAACTGCAAGCATAAAAATTATAGACGATCAATTTCCCGAGAAATCGCAAAATTACTGTACGAGCTTTTATAATAAATTACTTTTTTTTTTTTTGGTATCAAAAAAAAAAAAAATTTAAGTAACGACAAGTATATGGTATGCAGTTTAAATTGCCCGTAACTGAAGGTGGTAAAACTGCTGAAATCTATATATTGACGCTAATTTTCGTGAAAAATCGCGAAAAATTTTTCAATTTTTTTTTCATTTATTTTGTATTGTAATATTATTATGCACCACATAGGTCTTTTGTGTTAGCAGTTTAATGTCTTTTTATCATGTACAAATAAAAATGCATACCACGTTTTTACACCATTTCAAAAGAACATGCAAAATTGAAAAATAAAAAAAATAAATAAAAAATATATAAATAATTCCGCGATATCTTGCGACAGTGTACACTAGAGTGTCCCTTATTTTGGAAATGTTGGAAATCTTGAGACGGTACCCGCTCATTTTTTTCCTTTTGACTTAAAAATAACTCAGGAAAAATTTTACGCCCCTAGGACCACGCCTTCCCTACGCGACGGGGCCTTAAAGAGCGGGGCCTAAAAAATCATTTTTCCATACAAACCAAAAATTTTTTTTTTTGATTTTTAATTTTTTTGTTATTATTTATTTTATTACTTGGTTTGCTTATTCACGACAAAAAATTTGATTTTGGTGGGATAAGTCTTTCAGCGCTAAAAAATTTTTCGCAAAAAAAAAATTTGAGCCGCCGGGGTCCTGCAGTAAAAAATTTTTAAAAAATATTTTTTTTTAGTTTTGACCAGCAACGGTTTTAGTTGTTATGTTGCTTTTAATGATATATATTCCAAAAAAAAAAATATTCATACCTGTGACATCTTTATCTTTTTCGAAAAAAAAATTTTTAGCCGTAGGGATCCTACGGTAAAAAATTTTAAAAAAATATTTTTTTTTAGTTTTGAAAAGCAACGGTTTTAGTTGTTATGTTGTTTTTAATGATATATATTCCAAAAAAAATATTATTCATATTTGTGACATCTTTATCGTGTATCGAAAAAAAAATCAACAATGCATTTTGTACCCTTTTTTAGAACACGATAAAGATGTCACAGATACAAAAAATATTTTTTTATGAATATATATCATTTAAAGCAACATAGCAGCTAAAACCGTTGCTGGTCAAAACTAAAAAAAAATATTTTTTAAAAATTTTTTACTGTAGGACCCCGGCGGCTCAAAATTTTTTTTTGCGAAAATTTTTTTAGCGCTGAAAGACTTATCCCACCAAAATCAAATTTTTTGTCGTAAATAAGCTAAGCAAGTAATATAATAATTAACAACAAAAAAATTAAAAATCAAAAAAAAATTTTTTGGTTTGTATGGAAAAATGATTTTTTAGGCCCCGCTTTTTAAGGCCCCGTCGCGTAGGGAAGGCGTGGTCCTAGGGGCGTAAAATTTTTCCTGAGTTATTTTTAAGTCAAAAGGAAAAAAATGAGCGGGTACCGTCTCAAGATTTCTAACATTTCCAAAATAAGGGACACTCTAGTGTACACCTACAACTTTGATGTCAACACCTTTATGACCTTCGATCACGTACACATTAAAGTCAATATCAGCTTTCCACAACATTTGAAAAAAACCTAGAAAAAGTTGAAAAACAAAAATTGAAAAAAAAAGTTATTTCGCGATTTCTCGCGAACTAAAGAAGATAGGATTTCGATGTTTACTGTTTTGTGACCTTAAAATAAGTACAATGAAAACTGTATACTCAGTTTTTGAAAATATTTAAAAAACTTCAATATCAAAATTTTTTAAAATATAAAATCACTAATTTCGCGATATCTCGCGAATGCGATCAGCTACGATTTCGCTGAAAACAGTTTTGTGACAACTAATCATGTAGAAATCGAACTGCATTTACACTTTTCGTCGACACTAAAGTGCAACCTGAACATCGCTGAGGCTCACCGTGGAGGATGGTAAAATAAAATGAGGGAAATATGTGAAATATTTTTTTTTTTTTTTGTATTACATATAGGTATAAAACAACAAAAATATTTTACAAAGTAATTTTGTTACTCAAACAAAAGTACACTAAAAAAATATTTACACTCAAAAAAATTTTACACTCAAAAAAAAATGTTTTTTTTTTTTTTTTAATTTAATTATTTTTTTTTAATGAAATTCACACTCAAAAAAATGTTGGCAGTCAAAAAAATTTTACACTCACAAAAAAATTTGATTGATTAAAAAAAGTTTTACTCAAAATAATATATTTCTAATAAAAATTTGTAATGCAATTTTTTTAGAAAATTGCTATCAGATAACATTGTGGAGGGTATTCATAGATTCGACCAAGTCGAATTTAATTTTTCTACTTGTTGTTAAATGAATTTTTTAGCGTTTTTTGGAGGTATTTTAACTATTTTGCTTGTATCTTAAGTTCTGTTTAACTGATCTTCTCGCAATAAAAACCAAACTAAAGATAATCAAATTTCCAACAAATCCTACTTTCATCATTTTTTCATATGTTCATAGCTTTACGCGCAAATAAATTTTTTAGCGTTATTTGGAGGTATTTTGACTATTTTTCTTATATCTTTAGTTCCGTTTATCTGATCCTTTCGAAATAAGAACCAAATTAAAGACAATCAAATTTCAAACAAATCCTTCATTCATTATTTTTATATCAGTTCATAACTTTACGCGCAATAGGCAAACAAAGAAAACCATTTTTTTCTCATTTAAAAAAAAAAAATAAAAAACAGAAATCGTTACAAATTAGAATTTTTTTTTTATTTATCTTAAAAGCCTGAACATTTACAACAATTATAAAAGAGGTTCATTCAAATCTATGAGCAAATACCAAAGTTATGAAAAATTTTATGAAACTACCCTAAAAATTTTCCTTGTTTTTTTTAAACAGCTTAGGGCTGGTAACTCATCACAATATAATCAATGATTAAGGCTAATCAGTGTTTGCAAACGTCAAATTTATATGAAAATAAACTATGATTAGTATTAATCATTGATTAGCTTTTTATATATCAATATAATACCTTTAGTGCTTTTCTCATGTATTTTCATATAATTTGTGATAACTTCGGAGTAAACCTATTGATTTTCATCAAATCAACTTTATTATATTTCTAAATGTTCAGGCTTTGCAGATAAATAAAAAAACTTAATTAATTGCATAGATTTCTATTTCTTTAATTTTTTAACGATTTGTTAATCAAAAAACTTATATTAGTCATATGTTTGCCTATTGCGCGTAAAGTTATGAACTGATATAAAAATAATGAATGAAGGATTAGTTGGAAATTTGATTGTCTTTAATTTGGTTCTTATTTCGGAAGGATCAGATAAACGGAACTCAAGATACAAGAAAAATAGTCAAAATACCTCCAAATAACGCTAAAAAAATTTATTTACGCGTAAAGCTATGAACTGAAGAAAAAATTATGAATGTAGGATTTGTTGGAAATTTGATTATCTTTAGTTTGGTTGTTATTGCGAGAAGATCAGATAAACAGAACTTAAGATAAAAGCAAAATAGTTAAAATACCTCCAAAAAACGCTAAAAAATTCATTTAACAAAAATGTATTCGCGAAATGTTGTTTTAATGAAATTTTTGAGTTAACCCTTCTGCATCCCTTGCATATGTGCCCTTCCTATGATCCTTTGGGTCAATATGACCCAACATTAAAATGTAAACAAAATTCCATGTTTTAGTATAATCAAAAATAATGAAAACTAAAATAAATCAGCCCTTCCAGATCAATTATTAAAAAAAAAATAAAAACAAATTTGAAAAAAAAATAAAAACAATTTTTTTACTTTGAGCCAACACTTAATGCAATGCATTGTGTTGGTATTAGAAAATGGGTTATGAGGAGAAGGAATGACGGAGTAATTTGAATTTCTTCAAATTATACACATACAAAAAAAACTTTTTCAAATTACAAGGAAAGTTTCGTAATTTTACCATTTTACCAATATTTGATAGTTTGCTTGTTTTTTAACAAACAAATTTGAATCTAAATTTAATTTTTTTTTGAAATTATACAATTTTTTTGTAATTTTACAAATTTCTAAAAAAAATTTAAAAAAAAACTTGTAAATTCACGAGAATTCCTTGTAATTTTAATTGCGCCAAAAAACTGTAAACTTACAATTTTATTGGTAAAAAGTTGGTAAAATATTGTAAAATTACTAAAAATCTCATAAAATAGGAATTAGCAAAAAATCTAGTAAAGTTACGAAATCTCCTTGTAAATTTTATCGTGTCCAAAAATTTGTAAATTTACAATTTTTTTGATGAAAACCTTGTAAAAGTACAAAATTATTGGTTAAAAGCTTGTAAAATTACTAGGAATTCTTGTAAAATAAGAGGTAGCTAAAAAAGTAAAAATTTTTTCTTGTAATTTTACAAGGTATTTTATTTTTTGAGTGTAGCTGACTGAGTAGACTTCTGCAGGGATTTAATTTCCCATAGGGCTAGTTTGACTGATGAGGAACGAACTTTCTCTGTAATTCGTTGTGCAAGACATTGGATAGTAGACAACGAAAGGATGTGATCTGCTGGAAAGGCGCCCATCTCAGCTGAATACTTACCGTGGTTATATCTAAATAACAATGACGCACAACACATTCAGACTATGCTCCAATGAGCCAATAGAGCTGGATACTTTACTGTCGTTGATGAGCTTCAACGCACTCCTTTGCACCTGATCAGATGGACCTTGGAGCACCTGCCCAGATATGCGAGTTGTATTTCATTTTCGGTCGGATATAAATAGTGAGATCAGACGGAGTGAAGAAATTCTTGCACCGTTTTAGGAAATCAAGACACTTAAATGCTTCTTTCGACACTTGAAAAACATGTTTGTTCCAACGAACATCACATTGGATTTTCATGCCTGATTCCTCAATAGCTATTCCACCGATGGATACTGATGATGCTGATTCCACAAGCCGTCTGAGGGTCAACACATAACATTGGGCCTTACGAGCATTAAAATCGATCCTATTTGCAAGAACCTACTCGGAGGTTGTCGTAAGATCATGCTAACAAGTCCCCTGAAGAACGGCTCTACGAAACAAGAGTGAATCGGACTCCAGATAATTTACCAAGTGGTGATTGATCATGCTCTTCATGACCTGCGAGAGCGTAAAGAAAATTGCTATTGGGCGTTAGTTTTCTGGGTTTGTTACCTCACCCTTTTTTTGGGGTTGGCGGACCTTTGCGGGTTTCTCAAAATCCCACCCACAGTACGAGAATAATAAAATTTTGAATGATAAAATAATTAACGAGAATAATAAAATTTAGAATGAAAAACTATTCAATGAATGCGATTTTATTGATTCTTTGACCGACAAAATAATTGATCTATCATTCTGAATGAAAATGAACCCAATTCAATTATATTCAGAAGAAAAAAAAAATGGTAAAGTAGAACTAAACTTGCATTATCGCTTGTTGGGTCATACTGACCCAAAGGATATTAAATGTGTGTAAATCGTGTTTTTAAATGTGGAGGGGGGAGAACAAATTTAAATTTTATTATTTTCTTTTAAAACCATAATTTTCGCCCCTGTAATGGATAAATTAAAGTTTCACGTTGATATCTTATAACTAAATGTAAAAATTTTGCGTTTGAAAACCAAAATTGGGTCAAATTGACCCAAGGAGTGCAGAAGGGTTAAGCGATAAAAAATACATATAAAAAAATTATTCGCGGTTAGTGCGCAGAAATTGTTTTTCATTTGTAAACGAAAGTTATTAACAAAAATCAATAAGGCGTTTCATGAAACCGCGTTTACAATTAAACCGCTTATCACCCCAATTTTGAATTTGGATATGTCGTTAAGTACATTTTGGGCTATATGTGCAAAAAAATAAAGGAAAATTAAAGATACGCATTTTGAGATATTTGCAAATTAAGGACATTTTTTTAATTTCAATATCCTTTTTGCTAAGCATCCTATCCTTTTTCAAAATTGTGTTTTAAGTACAGGACATAACCATTATTTTGCGTTTTATTTCGTGATAATCGGATGATGCGTTCCAAAGATACGATCATTTAAACATTGTGTATTTATCATACAATTGTTGCAAAATGCCAACTTTGAACAGCGATAAAACGCGAACCATTCACAATTTTGACTAAATAACAAAAACCGAAATTCAACAAAAATCAGAAGAACATATATACCAATTTTTAAGACAATTAAAATAGGTAAGGCCGAAAAAGTGTTTTTTTTGTAGTCAAAAATTTTGGAATTCTTCTATAGAAAAAAAAAAATATTTTTAAATGTATTATTCTATTTTTTAATGCAGCCGTAACCGTACCCTAACGTAGCGTAGAGAGTTTTTGTTAGATGGGAAGAAGTGAGAGCAATTATTCTTCTTTGCAGAAGGTTACGGGATTTTGTATATGATTTTGACCGCTACGCTACGTTAGGTGACGGTAACGGGTAGCTAACCTAGTCTTTATTATTTTTCTTACTTCTATGTCAAGTAAAAACGTAAAGAAGTTTTGTTGGGAATAAAATTTCTCTAACTTAACAAAAAAAAAAAAACAAAACATAAATAAGAATGTTTTGTACTATTTTGCTTAATGAACATTGCATAGAGTTAACGTTAAGTTGACGCTTTTAGGCTAACTAAACCTTAATGGTCAAAATGTACGCTGAATATTTTAAATACGTTTAGGCATTTCTTATGAAAATGAAGTGTTGATTTCTTCAAAGAATCCTAATACCTGAAATGGGTAATGAAGTGTTGATTTCTTCTTCGAATCCTAACACCTATTGCTTACACGTTTAAGCTCTTAATTTTCTTTAGTTTTTCTCTTTCGTACTTTCTGCAGAAATAGGGTCAGACAGACGGAGATGCAGGCGGATATTACTAGGAAGTCTTTAAATCGATCAAGGATAAAAACAAAAACATATCGTTTACCGTAGAGATGGGCGCGTGAGTGGATTTTGACTCACACTCACTCACGCTCACGCAAAAAAAACTTATCACTCACTAATCACTAACGAAATTTTTTTTCACTCACTCACAATCACGTGATTGAAATTAAAATTTCTCACGCTCACGCGTAACTCACGCCAGATTCAAACACGCTCACGCATGAGTCTTGCAAGCTCCACTCACGCAATTAAATTTTCTTACAAAAAAAAAAAACAGCAAAATTTTTTTTTTTTTTGCAAGAAATGAAAAAATTCTAATTAAATAAGTAAAATCAAAAATTAAATCACGCAAACTCACGCCCAAATAAAGGTATTAGTTTTTCTTCGGTATTGGTTTTCAATTAAAATTGTTATTAAAGGGTATTGGTATTGAAAAGGTATTGGTACCCATCCTTGCTTTATTGTAAAAATTATAATAAATGAATTTGCTAACATTTATCACGAGTGGGAAGGTGTCCCTCAATGTCCCCCGGCTCCCTCCCCTGGTGCTCCATCATAGACTTGGCGAAGGAGTATTAATAATGAAATGGGGGCCTCAAATTAAAGCTACAATAATATCACCAGTGAAGCTTAAAATAGAGTGGGAGAGAAGGATGACAGAAAAGAAGGATTTCAATTGGAATTTCCTGAATTACAACATAACTTTTCTGTATTTCAATTGACTTTTTATAAATTACAACTTAGCTTTTCTGAAATTCAATTGGGCTTTTTATAGTTTTAATAGCATTCTCTATACAACAATTCTCCTAAAAATTCAAAAATAAAACTTTTTAAAAGAAGCTAATTTTAAACAAAACTATTTTGTATGAATAATTTTATGTTTCACTGTATAATAAATGACAAAATAAAAAAATACATTTCTTTTTCAAACACAAAATTTTCAAGAATATTTATTTTTTTTGTTTGAATAATACGTTATTTATTTGATATTTTTGTGAATAACCAAAATTATTCAAAAATTTTTGTTGAATAATAAGAAAAATTTATTTTTTTTTGTTTGAATAATCAATCAGAAAAAATTATTTAAATTTTTCGTTATTTAAATAATAGCAAATAAATATTATTCATTTTCAAAATATTTGAATAATCGCTTATTTGAATATTTTTTTAAAAATATTGTTATTTATTTGTTTCGTTATTTCAATCATAGCATACAGCACTGATATTAACCCATATAAGTTTTTTTTTTAAATTAAATTATATATGATTATATTAGGAAATTTTTACTCGGGATCAACTCTTTTTTCCAATATCAAATTACATGCAATTTACGGTTACATTTTTGGGATATTAATTATATGCAGTGAGCGTCAAAAGAAAGTGTACAGGTCTAAAATAGATATAATTCCTTAACGAAAAAGTTGACAATAAAACCCCTTATTATTATCAATCGACTATCATTTAAAAACGCTATAAAGAAAATTTTCCAAGCTTTAATTTAAGCTTGATAGCGTCCAGATTAAGGAAATATTAAATGTTATACAAGGGTCGAGCTGAAAAATGAAATTATCTGTAGACATTTTTTAGAAAAATTTTAAAAAATATTTCTAAGCTGATTTTTTTCAAGTTCAAACATTAAAAATTTAAAAAATAGTACAGTGGTTTAAATTCAGTTATCAACTCATTTTTCCAATGACCCAAACAAATGCAGTAAAAAAATATGCATTTTTTTGACCTCCAATTCTTTTGACCACCAATTTTTTGTAAACAAAGAAAATTTTTAATTATTTGCATAGCTCTTTACTATACACTTAGGTGTACTTAAATTAGTAAACAATGAAATCTTTTCTTTGTTTACAAAAAATTGGTGGTCAAAAGAGTTGGAGGTCAAAAAAATGCATATTTTTTTACTGCATTTAAAAAATTTTGATTTTTGTTTGGGTCGTTGGAAAAATGAGTTGATAACAGAATTTAAACTATTGTGCTATTTTTAAAATTTTTAGTGTTTGAACTTGAAAAACATCAAATGAAAAATATTTTTTTACAAATTTTTTAAAAAACGTCTACAAAAAATTTCAATTTTCAGCCCGAACCCCGTATCTCATTTAATATTTTCTTAATCTGGACGCTGTTAAGCTTAAATTAAAGCTTTGAAAATTTCCTTTATAGCGTGTTTTTAAATGATAGTCGATTAATAATAATAAGGGGTTTTATTATCATCTTTGTCGTTAACGAATTACATCAATTTAAGACCTGTACACTTTCTTTTGACGCTCACAGTATATCGATATAATAAAATATAATCATATATTTTACAAACAATTTATATTTTAAGCATAGTTTTTAAAATGTTTAAAAGTTTCATTGTTTTTTGTATAAAATTATGTTTTTAACAAGCCCAAGAACACTGAAATCGTAAATTAAAATGTTAAACAAATGATTCAAGATTACTTTTTGCCACATTAGTAAAAAAGTAATTAATATTTAAAATATGTCTATTAGACATTGTCTAATAATTATTACAATTTTAATTACGGATCTGTCATAAGTGTCGCGTCTGTTTATTCTATGGCATCAAATTATTGCATATACAGAATAAAATTGAATAGGGAAAAAACTTTAAAAAGTTTGCAATTTTGTTGGCAACTGTTACATATGGAATAACTTAAGTGCAAGAACAGAACAAGCTGGGCACGGAGGACGGTTTTCAATTAGACTGAAATTCACAACCTTTAAAAAATATAACAAGTTTTATTTCACTTCACTAGCGCCTGCCACCGGTTTTATCTGTCAAATTGTATGGAAATGGATTTTGTAAGCAATTTTAAATTTGCTATTACCGTTGCTGAACCGTTTATATGAATGACTTCGTTTGATGGTTCATGTAAATTTTTTAATTCCGAAATTTGGACGTCATTAGAACTACATTTGTTCCATCTCCGTAAGGTGGTTTTTGGAATCTAAAATTGTGGTAGTAACAATTATATGATATTTATATTCACTTAAAAAAATTAAAAAAAAAAAAATGGGAAAATTAGCTAAAAAAAAAATAAAAAAAAATCGCAGATCAAGAAACATTTGATCAGAACTATGAACGGTTTAAAGGTTCATTCATGAACTATTTTTTAAGAAAATGCCCCATCTTTAAGTAAAATTAAACAAAATTTTAGTTATGTCTTTTTTTTTGAGTCTTGATATTCTTACCAGTTCGATTGATTCGTTTTTCCATGGTTTATATATTTTATTTTGATGTGCTATTTCTGGTATCTATATATTAGAGCGACTCAAAAAAAAAGTGATTTAGTTACCCCTCTGAAAATAAAGCTTGATATGTTTTATGATGATTCCCAAAATATTTTGGTTCTAGCGTTGACCATCCGTGAGCTGGACCATTTTTAAAAAAGGTCCTTTTATCAGTTTTTCGAATTTTTTTATACTTTGCTCCAAGACGACAAAAATAAAATTTGGTGTCATCGAAAAGAGTTTTTGACGCAGCATCCAATGGTATATAAAACTTGACCACTTGCGACCTGCAAATTGCGATATTTAACTAAATACATATTTTTGTTTCGGGTTTTCATACAAATTCTACGTATTTGGAAATAATGTTCTGCTTTTCAAATTGAATCAATTTTAAAATAATGTTTATTTATTTTTTTTTGTAATTATTCACATTAAACGCGAAAATCGCGATATATTTTATATTTTTTCAAATATAGGCAATATGGGTATCAACATTTTTAATTTTTCAATTATAATAACCTGGTGATAAGTAAAATATCTGTTTTCAAATCTAGGATGCTGTGAGATAAATTTAAGTTTTTAAATATTATTTTTTAACAATGTTCTGCTTTTCAAATTGAATCTGTTTAAAAATAATGTTTATTTATTTTTTATTATTCACATAAATCGCGAAAATCGCGATATATTTTCTCTTTTTTTAATATAGGCAATATGGGTATCAACTTTTCTCGTTTTTCAATTATAATAATCTGGTGATAAGCAAAAGATCAAATCTAGGATGCTATGAGATATATTTATGTATTCAAATTTTATTTTTTTAGTTACTAACAGAACACCAGATTATTATAATTGAAAAATGAAAAAAATTGATACCCATATTGCCTATATTAAAAAACATATGTAAAATAAATCACGATTTTCGCGTTTTATGTGAATAATAAAAAAAAAATAATAAATTGACATTATTTTAAAACAGATTCAATTTGAAAAGCAGAACATTGTTAAAAAATTAATATTTAAGAACTTAAATTTATCTCACAGCATCCTCGATTTGAAAACAGATCTTTTACTTATCACCACACTCAAAATAATCACTCTGTTAAATTACAGAGATACTCTGCTGAGCCAGCAGAAAATACCATAGATTTCCAACCAGCAAGATTTTTTGTTATTTTACGAAGAAAACTCTGTAAAATGATTTCGATCAAAAAAAACTGTAAATTTACAGAATTATCTGTAAAATATTGATGAAATCGAAAAAAAATTTACCAAAAAAACTCCGTAAATTAACAGAGTTTTAGTTAAATGCATTTTATGAGTTAAAAATTTTACAAAAAAAACTCTGTAAATTTACAAAGTTTTAGTTAAATATATTTTATGACTAAAACTTCTCTGCTTCAAAAACATTAATAAAAATTAAATTAATTAAAAATTAAATATTGTTAAATTTCCAGCTTTAATGCTTCCAAATTTACCTTTTTATTTTTGTAAAAATTACAAGTTTTAAATGAGCAACTCCAACTTTACAAAATTTTGTTTTTCGGTCACAAGAAAATACAAAGAACTTTCATAAAATCTGTATTTCGACAGATAACTTTGTCAAATATCTGTCGAATTGAGATTACAGTCATTTTACAGAGTATTTAACAGAGTTATTATTTTGAGTGCAGGTTATTATAAATGAAAAATGAAAAATTTTGATACCCATATTGCCTATATTTGAAAAAAGATTAATAAATCGCGATTTTCGCGTTTTATGTGAATAATTACAAAAAAAAAAATAAATTAACATTATTTTAAAACAGATTCAATTTAAAAAGCAGAACATTATTTCCAAATACGTAGAATTTGTATGAAAACGCGAAACGAAAATATGTATTTAGTTAAATATCGCAATTTGCAGGTCGCAAGTGGTCAAGTTTTATATACCATTGGATGCTGCGTCAAAAACTCTTTTCGATGACACCAAATTTTATTTGTCGTCTTGGAGCAAAGTACAAAAAAATTCGAAAAACTGAAAAAATTACCTTTTTTAAAAATGGTCCAGCTCACGGATGGTCAACGCTAGAACCAAAATATTTTGGGAATCATTATAAAACATATCAAGCTTTATTTTCAGAGGGGTAACTAAATCACTTTTTTCTCTTCCATACAAGTTGAGTCGCTCTACTATATATACGTAGTATCCCGAGTAAAAATAAACATATATAACAATATATAATTTGATACAAACATAATATATCATATATGATTATATATCCCGTAGGATATTTTCTAAATTTTTTAAATGCAATCATATGCAGTTATATATAATTTAATCATGATTCGTATTAAAAGGTGTACGGTTGATATAATTATATAAAACTATATGAGGGTCAATACAAAATTTGTTTTTCTGTATAATTTAACATAAAATTATATATAGCTTATTCTGTTCCATACAAAACAATATATGTTTCCAATTAAACAAAAATTTTCTAAGTTTTTAGGCAAAATATAAGAAACTTTTTAAAATGTTCCTAAACATTTCCTTGCCAGGGCTAAGTATATCACCTACCTGTTTCGAAGCGTACCCAAACATTTTTTTTGTTTTGGAAAATTATATGTTTGGTGAATGTATCGTTGACCTGTGGTGTATCTCAACCCAAACTAAAAAACACCAGGATTTTATATGTTTTTATGCAATTAGATCTAATTAGATCCACCAATATATGACAATGTCTGGTCAAAACTCGGATGAAATCAAATCATATTTTATACAAGTTGATCTTTTTTAATGCAAAAAGATCCACCATTATTCGGATCAAATTGCGTATAAATATATATTGTGTTACATATCATTATATATTGCATCATATAAAAATTTGTACTCGGGATATTATAAAATATTAACATTAATTATTCATCTATAATTAAATTGGTTCATCAAATTTAACATACTTGAATATCTTTAAAATTTTTGGTAGAGATAGTCATTTCTTTAGTATGGCTTCCGGTTACTTCATTTTAATCTCTAACATGAAAATTACGTTTTTCCCATCTTTGTAAAGTACTTCTTGGAATCTAAGATTAATGCAGTAAAAAATTTTCATAATTGTGTATTGTTTAAATACACTGGTTTTAGGAACCTCAATATTATAGATGGGACATTAGACTGGCATTTTTCTATATAGCCATTTTTTTTCAAAATTTCATTCCGACGACCCTTTTTTAGAGTTTGACACAATCTTTAATTTAAAACTAATTTGAGCCAGATTCGATCATTTTAACCCGTGGCGCCCTTCGATCAAAGTTTTGGACTTTTGGAAAATTTCCACCAAAATTTTGGATTTTGAAAAATTAAAAAAAAAAAAATGTCGATACATTACTTTTATTAATTTCAGCGTGTTGAATACGAATATGTATAAAATCGGTCGAACAGGTTTCGAGATATCGCCATTTAAAATTTGTCAAAAAATTGCAATATGGGCGGTTTTATCCTACGTTTAAGAAATTTTTTTAAAAACTCTCAACATTTCTTTATTTTATCCCTTTCATAGAGCTTGATACAATCTTTCATTTAAGCCTAATTTGAGCCTAATTTGAGCCTAATCCGATCATTTTAACCTGTGGCACCCTTCGATCAAAGTTTAGGGTTTTTGGAAAAAGTTTCTAAGGCTGAGTTTTTGAGTTGTAAAATTTATTGGTTTAAGGTTTAAACTGAGTTAAAACCACAAATTCTGTTTTTGAGATGTGGTTTATTTTAAGTTTAACTCACCAATGATGGAGAGTTAAACTAAGGTACAAAAATGTCAAAAAAACACCTCTGATTTTCAAATATACTGGTTAGTATTGCCATGTTGTGTTATTTTATTCGAAAAAATGTGCGATGATGGCAACTATTCTAATTGGAAATGTGGCATTTGGTATGGCAATACCTTGTTAATCGACATTTGCTAAACTTGAACTGAAAAACAGAATGCTTGGTTAAACTTGGTTTTATTTTTATAAAGTTTAATAAAACTCCCGGTTAAACTAAGTTAAAGCGATATGTCAAAAACGCAGCCTAAGGAGCTAAAATTTTGATCGATGGACGCGACGGCTTAATTTAATCCGATTGACCTCAAATTTGTACCACATAAGTTTTAGACCTAGGACAATAAAAATTTGTCCGGATACTTGGTAAAATCGAAAGTTTACAAAAAAAAAAAATGCCAGTCTAATGGAACATTTATTGTTAAAAAAATTTCTTACTGATTTTTTTGAGTCATGTTTCCAAAGTTTAATCCGTTTATTTTGACCGCATGTTTCTGGCATCTACATATATGAATAAAAGTTTTTATTATTATACCTGTTTTTTGCAGCCCGGATTAAGATTAGGAGTAACTTTATTTAGTTATAAAAGGGTCAAATCAAGTTCAGATTTTTTTTTATATTTTTTTCTAAAATTACATACAATTAGTAAATGTAAACAGAAAAACAAATTAAGCTTTGTCCAAAATGTAAAGAATGAAAAAATAATTTAGTTAAATCCTAGGATTAACTCAGATTTATTTATACCATTTTACATTTTGGACAACGCTTGATTTTTTTCTGTTTATATTAACCAATTGGTTGTAGATTCAGAAAAAAAATATAAAAAAAATTCTGGATTTGATTTGACCCATTTTTTAACTAGAGTTAATCCTAATCTTAATCCGTTCCGCAAAAAACAACCCTATTGTCAATCATTTGCAAGTTAGGTGGCATTTACACCAGGTCTCACCCTGATTTTTTTTCGGTGGCAATAACGAATAACGTCGGCAGAATAAACTAAATAAAACACTTTTCGTCTATTTTGATGAATTCCAAACAAAGATTACGTTCGATTTTGATGTTTTATTGCCAGCAATTGCCAAATTGCCAAGCAATTATTGCTATATATCAATTTTTACGTTATTTCTAAGTTTTTATCAGTTGTGGACGAGGTGTTAGAAATTAAAAACATATCTTACCCCTTTAGACGTATTGTCATCACCCCCTTTCATTTTTTTTGATGAAGTTTTATGAATAAATTATTAAAATATATGAACATTTCCATCTAACTTTTGATTTTAAGGTTTAAAAAATATTAAATTTTTTTTTGAAGGCACATCAAAATCGTTAAGTACGCGTAAAAACATGCATTTGGTAAGTTCAAATCCGTTCGCGTGAAGAACTTTCATCTGACGGCGCGAAAGTTTTGGCGGTTTAAAGATTTAAATTGAAAACAAAAAATCTTAAAAATACAATTATTATTAGAATTTAACAACATCAACGTTAATTAATATTTCATACTATCCCCAATAAAAAACGGATAAATTTCATCCATTAACATGGATATACAATCAGATTTTTACGTTAAAAGTTTGTTTTAAAAAGTTGCTCTCTTAATGCTTGATATGCAATTTACGCGAAATCTATTGACGATGGACCAAATTAAAGGTCATATTCGGATTTAGCACCCTCAATTTAGTTAAGAAACTTGTGCATTATGCAAAATTGTGAATTTTAAAAGGTGATGCAATTTCTGATTAATGAAATTTTGAAAGATGCATAAAATCCACAATCTTCAAAATTTATTAATGCCGCTCAGTTTTGGAATAAAGCTTTATAAGTGCCAGCAATTGCCATTTATACAAATTAATTTCTATTAGCGGTTTGGGTGTGGAGACAAAATAGGCGCGTCTTCAGCGTACAGTTACATTAAGTCCCAATTTTTGCACACGATCCATAATACGCATTACAAGCAATGGTCTGACGGGTATATTTTAAATCTAAATTCTTTTCGCATGAAAATACAAGCAAAAGTTTAAAATCGTGAAATGTCAGATTTTTGCAAAACTTTTGCTAATCAAAATTTTAACACGCTATATCGATTTTATTATAAGAAATCAAAAAATATTTGGATCACGCGATTAGTAATATGGCCACTTTTAAGTAATATTGTAATAATTTTCTTCTTTCCGAATTAGAAAAAGACTTGTTGTTTAGTTTATTGATTTTATTTGATTAAAAAAACTTAATTCAAAAACATAACTTATAAATAACCTATGAGAAGTTCTTAACATAATCTAGAACTCTCTCTATGAGTGACTCAGTAGTTTCACTCAATAACTTAAAGTATTCAATGCATTTAGACTTAATTATAACTCCTCCCACATTCTTTCTCTCTGTATTAAAAATGCACATGCATATATTGAAGTTTGAACTCTTTCCAAAATCCAAACTTGAAACTAAAAATGAAAGTGTCATTGCACTGCATTTAACAAATCAAAACAAAAACAGAGAATTGGGTTATTGGTATCAAAGCGATGACCAAACTCATATATCGAAGTATGACTCAATATTTTGAGGAATTACATGAAAACAAAAATGCATTGAAATGTATGCAATTGTAGAAGTCATAGTATTTTCTGTTTTACGCTATACTGTGCGATTATTGAATATGTATTCAATATATATTCATTACACCCCACGCGTTTTAGAAAAATCATATAGTTTGTTGTTAAAGAAACTATAGGATTTCGAATAGTCGGTGGCCTTCAAAGTGTAAGTAAAATTTAATTGCTTTTAGTATTATCAAATTTCATACTTATATTTCCCTTTTTTTTTCATTGTTGAAAAAGAAAAAAAAATATGTGACTTGTGCCTTCTACATTTGTATACCTACATTAAATTTAGTCTAAAAAAAAAAAATTTTCGTTCTACTAATATCATTTTACAATTTAAGTGTTTTGGTTAAAAACAAATTTATATGGGGTTTTTTTTTTTTTTTACATATATTTTTTTTTATAATCTTCTTTTTTTTAAAATTTATTAAACAAACAAAAAAATTCATTGCACATATATCATGTTGCTTCTTAAGTGTTTTGTTATTGTACTTTTTTTTTTTTTTGTATTATACATTTGGTTCTTTTTTGTTTTTTTTTTTTTTTTATTTGGGTTATTTTCTGTTGTATATTTTTAGTAAATTTTTATGCACAACCCTTTCTTTGTTGTTTATGTTTATAGTTACATTTAAATCATTGATATTGATAATTTTGTACGGACCGTGGTATGGTGGTTCGCTTTTCTTTCTATTACCTACTTTAACTAAAACTAAATCCCCTATTTTTAATTCTATGCTATTTTCCTTATCTAAAGATTTTATACTTCTCTTATTTTTTACTACTTCTATCATGTTTCTAGCCTTTTCTAATGAATGTTTTAATCTCACCTTGAGTTCGTTCGCGTAATTTTCAAAATTGTATACCTTATCATCACTAAAAATATGTTCCCCTGGTAGTCTTGCTATTTTCCCAAAAACTAGTTCAAATGGAGAATATTCAGTGTCAACATGTGGCGTTATATTATAAGCAAATGAATAGTATGGTATCCAATCATTCCATTTGTCATCATTCACAAAAGATAAAAAATACTCGTTTAAAACTCGATGGTTTCTTTCAACTGTACCTAAAGTTTCATGATGGTATGGAGTTGAAAATTTTTGTTCTATTTTCAATAGACTACATATTTCCTTCATTAGTTCGTTTGTGAATTCAGTGCCTCTGTCTGATTTCAATGTTTTAAATATACCGTATTTTAATACGAGGTTTTCAATCAGTGCCTTTGCAATGGATTTGGCCTCTTTTGTTTCCATTGGGACTGCTATAATGTATTTAGTTAATTCACACTGCATTGTCAGTATGTATCGATAATTGTCAGAAGGACGTAGTGGACCAACTGTATCAATAACCACAGTACTGAAACTTTCTGTCGGTGTGTCTGTTTTACATAGTGGTTCTTTAGTGTGTCTTATTTGTTTGTTTCTTTGACAAAGATCACACGTTGAAACGTATTTCTTAACCATTTTAAACATATTCTTCCATATGTATTTTTGTTTTAATTTCAATAGAGTCTTTCTTACTCCAAAATGACCTCCGCATGGTGTATTATGATACAATTCGATTAGTTCATATTTTTTTTCATCATTTAAAATTTTCTGAGGATTTGTATATAAAAGAATTCTGACGTCATTATTTTTAATTTTATTAAATTTTTCCTTCATTTTCCCATGGGTTATTATTGAAAATATTTCGTCACCTTTTTCTAGTGCGAATGTTTTACAATTCAATCTGCTTAACTCAGATGACAGCTTCTCCAAGATACTATCTAGATAATATGGATTATTACTACATCTTACGCGCGTTTCGTTCACAGAATGATTGTTTTCAATTTTTAATTCTTTAGTCGACTTTTCTAATATAAATTTCAATTTTCTCGCAAGTTTTATTTCATTTATGGATGTACAGTCCCACATTTTGAGTTGATCAGGCTCAGCAGGTGATGATTCATCCTTTTCCTCATGTATAGCTTTATTGTGTATCATTTTATTTTTCATTCCTCGTGTTATCACCAGCGATTTTTTTATTGATTCGTCAATTACGTGAGGTATCATGGTTTTTAGTACATCAGAGTCCAAATTTACTCTAGAAAGTGCGTCTGCGTTTGTGTTGTTAATCCCTTTTTTGTATATTATATGAAAATCGTAGTCAGACAATTCTAACCGAATTCTGGTTAATTTGGAACTAGGGTTCTTATGAGAAAACAAAGATACTAGTGGACGATGGTCAGTCACCACAATAAATTTTCTTCCATATAGATATGGACGGAAAAATTGTATTCCCCAGTATATACCAAGTAATTCTTTTTCTATTACCGGTTTGTTCCTCTCATGCTTATTCAGAGAACGACTTGCAAAAGATATTGGTCTGTCAATTCCAATTTCTCCTTGTGATAGTATGGCTCCTAAAGCAAAATTAGATGCATCCGTTGTCAGTATGAATGGCCTTTCGAAATCAGGATATTGTAAAATTGGTGGACTAATCAATTTTCCTTTTAAAGTTTCAAATGCCTTTTGACATTGTTCTGTCCATTCAAATTTTGTACCTTTTTTTAACAAAGCATTTAAACAGCTTGCTACGTCAGCAAAATTCTTAACGAATCGTCTGTAATAATTGCAAAATGCCACAAATCTTCTAACATCATCAGCACTTTCCGGAACTGGATATTTATTTATAGCATCAAATTTTGAAGGATCGGGTTTGATTCCATTAGGAGTGATCAAATGACCAAGATATACCACCTCTGGTTTCAAAAAACAACATTTGCTCGGATTTAGTTTTAAGTTGTATTTCTCCAATCTATTAAGAACTTTTACCAGATTTGTGTTATGATGTTTAAGACTACATCCAAAAACTATAATATCATCAACATATAAAAAAGCTTCAGACTCTAAACCCGATAGAGCTATAGTCAGCATGCGCTGAAAACTATTTGATGATATTTTTAGACCAAAAGGTAGCCTAGTATACTGGTAATGACCATTAGGTGTCGAAAATGCTGTACATGTTCGAGACCGTTGATCAAGTTCTATTTGATGAAATGAACTAGTCATATCTAACGTTGAAAAATATTTGGCTCTTCCAAGTTTATCCAATATGTCGTCTAAACGTGTTAACGGAAATTTATCATTGACGATTTTATCATTCAGTTTTCTAAAATCAACAACCAATCTCCATTTTTTTAGATCTGTCTGTCCCTTTTTAGGAACTAACAATAGTGGAGCATTGTATGGACTAATTGATGGTTCAATGACGTTACTTTGTAAAAGTCCTTGCACTTGAGAATTTATTTCTTCAGTGTGCGTATGTGGTAAGCGGTAGTTTTTTATATATACAGGAGTTTTATCGTGTAGATTTATTGTTTGCTTATAAAAATTATTCGTTGTTAAATCTTCGTCGTCCAGATGGAATGTTGATTGAAAATTTTTTAATATTGTTACTAATTCTCGTTTATTCGTATCATCTAGATCGTCAAGTTTTAGATTCTTCAACAACTTCTTAAATCTTTCATCTGTATATTTCTTCTTATCTACATCCCTTACTACTGAACAAATTTCATAGTTTCGTAATGGGACGGTTTCCACCTTCATGTTGTCCACGACTATCGCTTCATCCGTAACGTTCAACAATTTTACATGTTGGTATCCATTTTTGGGTATAATTGCATTTGCCAAGTAGACACCCTTAATAATTTCTCGATTTAACACTACTGCATCTTCTTCCAATCTTATAGTGAAAGGTAAAATCATCTCACTTCTTCGTGGTATTATCACCTGATTGATATTGAAAGCACTATCATGTATTGGTATCGTGATACATTCACCGTTTATGTCGAATGTTATGACGTATCTATCATAGTCGATATTGCATTTGTACTTTGATAGAAAATCTCTGCCTAGAATTCCATCAGTGCCAATTGGGATACTATTCGCAACTAATTGCACATTTTGTTCAATTATTATGTCATTTATATTTATTTTTATTATAGTGGAACCAAAAGATTTTATAATTTCTTTTGAAATTCCGGTTAAATTGCAATATTCATCTGGATTTTCCTCATAACGATATAAAAATTTTTCCTTACATAGTGAGACATCTGCACCCGTGTCTATTAAGAATGTAAGTTGATTATCCGCATCTAAAACGTTTAATCTTACGTAATTTCTGAGGTTAGATGATATGCTAAATATTTTATTACTGCTTATTGGGCTGCTTCCGAAGATACTGGTCTTGCGATCTCCGGAGTTTGCGCGTTTCCCTGGTTTTGTACCTGGTTTACGTTTCGGTTCCTGTTGTTATTTCCATTGTTCCTATTATTTCCTCTGTTTCCATTACCATTTCCTCTATAATTGTTGTTATTGCCATTGTTGTTATTATTATTGTTGTTGTTGTTGTTATTCTGGTATCGGTTGCTGTTAGTGCTATTATTCTGGTATCCGTTGCCATTATTGGTATTGTTTCTGTAGCGGCTATTACCTCTATTGTTGTTGTTATTGTAGTAGTTACCATCTCGGTTACCATAATTGTTTCGACTACTGTTGAAATTACCCCTATTATTATAATTGGAATTCCCATTCAATCTATGGTTTCTTCCCAAGTTTCTATTATTTCCTCTATACCTATTGGGTTGAGAATTTTGGTAAAATACACTTTTCTGTTTCACACGAGAGGCAGCCCTCTCAGCTATTTTAAGTGCGTCAGTAAATGTCGTAACCTGACTGGCGTCAATAGTGGAAATTACTTGCTGGTCTTGTAAACCATTTATAAAAGTATTAAAAGCTATTTTGTTGTTGGTGTTAATCACTGTTGCTCTATTGGCTTCCCCCTCTTCGGATATCTGAATTTCGTTTAGTTCAGAAACAAGACTCTCAATCTTCGTAGAGAAACCGGCAAGGTTGTTATTCCGTTGCGTCAATCCAGTAAGTTCATTTAAAATGGTATTCGAGCTTTTCATTGGTTTGTATGCCTTTTTAAGTGCTCTAATCAATTCCGCGATTGATGTGGGCACCACATCTTGTTTAATTCTATTTTGAACTTTAAGGTCCAATCTAGATTTAAAAACAAAATTAAAAAAATAATTTTTCTTTTCCTGGGGAATGGTCTGTTCAACCATTTCCAGGTTTGTGGTAAAACCATGAAGTTCCTCCCTTTTACCAGAAAAAATTGGAACCAATTTTGTAACGGCGGATAGTTCATTTATTTCCATGTTTAATACTATAATTCCCTGTCTTTTTTCCGAATTACTTTTCTTTTTATTATGTTGTTCTAAAACTTCTATTGTCTCTGTTCTTAGTTTCTTGAATTTGTTCAAAGTTTTCTGTCCAATATCACCCTCAATTTTTTCGCTAACCAAAATATCTTCCAATTCCCTACTTAAGCTTTCTATTTCTTGTAACTTCGCGTCAATTGTCTCTTGAGAATAAGGACGGTTCAAAGATTTCTTCGCATTGGCTAATAAAATTTCTAATGATTGAATGATTTTCTCCATGTGAGAGAAAAAAAATTGAAAAAATTGTAAAAAAAAAATTTATTGTTTGGATTTCACCCAAAAAAAAAAATTGATTCAATTAATCGCGAAAAAAAATATTTTATATTATCCCTTTTTTCTTTTGTTCTTAGATGCTACAATTTCAATATATATTACAAATTTTCTTATTTATTAAATTCATTTTATACAAAAAAAAATGTTTAAAAATTTCATATTTGTTATTTTTTTTTTTTTTACTGCAACAGTCCAGCCCTTGCTTGCTGTCTTCGTATTTGTTTCTTTACGTATCTTTTCAGGTATCGTACAATCACCGCTAGCGTGACACCCACGCATATAAGTATTATTACTTTGACACTCACGCTTACTGCTGTTGGAGCGTTAGCCGTGGCAGAAATCACCTCGTTAATTTTAGTTTGAGTGCTGCCCATTACTCTTAGATTTCCTCTTCTTTTTTTCTTCTTTTATCACCCGTTTGAGGTTTGATATTTTGTTCCTTAGAAATATCTTTTCCTTTTCCTCCTTGGTGTAAGATAATACGTGTAGAGCCACACGTAGTTCCTTTTTGTTTCTATTTATGACACCTCCTCTAGATTTCTGTAGATTTGGTAGAGGGAAAATCGGGATTTTGGGTTCTTCTTGGGGATTTTTTATGATTTTTAATATTTTCGGTTTTGGACCGAGATTCAGTATCCTGGGTTTTTCTTCTTCAGGAATATCTTTTAGCAGGTTTCCCCAGCGTTCCTCTGCTTTCTTTACCTCTTCTAGGATCTCCTCTAGCGATTGCTCCATTTACCAAAAGAAACACGAAAGAAATACAAACACGAAAAACACGCACAAGCACTGAAACTTAAAATCCAAATATACTAAAAGAATCAACTAAGCATAAGCTGTGTTTGTTGAAACCTTCATGTATAGATGGTTTTTTTTTTCTTTTTTTTTTTTTACACCGAAGCAACAGGATAGTTAAGCATTTGCATGCTATTTGTACTATCTATGCTTCTAAGCAGTGGGATAGTTTAGCATTTGCATGCTATTTGTACTATCTATGCTTTTTTTTTTTTATTATTATTTCGGGAACAGCAGGATCAACTTTGCAGCATCAGTATTAGCAGGATCACAGGAAAAGTTTCAGGATCAGCAATGGTAAGATCAGGATCACGGGAACATTGGCAGGATCAGCAATTGGAAGATCAGGATCACAGGAACAGTGGCAGGATCGCCATGTAATATATTTTTCTTCTTTCCGAATTAGAAAAAGACTTGTTGTTTAGTTTATTGATTTTATTTGATTAAAAAAACTTAATTCAAAAACATAACTTATAAATAACCTATGAGAAGTTCTTAACATAATCTAGAACTCTCTCTATGAGTGACTCAGTAGTTTCACTCAATAACTTAAAGTATTCAATGCATTTAGACTTAATTATAACTCCTCCCACATTCTTTCTCTCTGTATTAAAAATGCACATGCATATATTGAAGTTTGAACTCTTTCCAAAATCCAAACTTGAAACTAAAAATGAAAGTGTCATTGCACTGCATTTAACAAATCAAAACAAAAACAGAGAATTGGGTTATTGGTATCAAAGCGATGACCAAACTCATATATCGAAGTATGACTCAATATTTTGAGGAATTACATGAAAACAAAAATGCATTGAAATGTATGCAATTGTAGAAGTCATAGTATTTTCTGTTTTACGCTATACTGTGCGATTATTGAATATGTATTCAATATATATTCATTACAATATTGCGAATGTGCCTCGCAAAAAAGTGGATTTTTGATGACTTTCACGTTTTGTCTCTCAACCTTTGTCTAGCTAGTACTCCGCTCCTATTGATGGCACATTCATGAGACTGGTTTTAAACTGTAGGGAATTACGACAGCTATTATTCTTCGTATTAGCTTTTGAAAAGTATGAAGCGGCGCAAATTTCCTGATCAAAAAACGACGAAAAATTTATAATGAAGAAATTTTAACTTCAAACCGTTACCACCAAATAACTTTTTTATTATTGATGGCACATCAAATTCATAAATATGTCTTTTTTGAACAAGTACAGGGACCATATATTCTAAATCTTTGAAGAATACGTTAGACGGCGCAAGTACAATAGGCCAAAGAGTACATATTTTTTATGAAATTTCAATCGACTTTTCCACATTTCTGAAGTTTGGTTGTCGCTAACTACCGCAAATTAAGATGTTTGGCCTTATGTGTTTGCAAGCTAATTGTATTAGGAGTCCTTTATGTATTTCTATCAGTAGATAGCCATTTGAATGCAAATAAAAAAAGTTTTTGCCAAAAATCCAAAATTTTAAAGAAATAAAAAGTCAAATGGAAATGTCCATATATAGAACAATTTTTCGTTTTTATGTTTATTGTTATTTTACGTTGTTTTAAAATGGCACCTTTTTGTATTTGCGAATTTTTATACCCTCCAACCACAGTATGGGGGTATACTCACTTTGTCATTCCGTGTGTAACGCATCGAAATATCGGTCTAGGACCCCATAAAGTATATATATTATTGATCAGTGATCCATTCTAAGACATTCTAGCGATGTCCGTCTGTCCGTCCGTCCGTCCGTCCGTCCGTCTGTGGAAGACACGATACAGTCCAAAGTAAAAGAGCTAGACTCCTGAAGTTTGGCACGAATATGTCTTATGGTATTGGGCTGGTCAAGTTCGAACATGGGCAAAATCGGGTCAGGGGGAAAAAAGTTCCCCTCTTTAGAACTAAACAAACCTCTAAAAAAAAGTAATTTTTTATAGGTTTTTTGTACTTTTGCTAAGCAAACGAAACATTTTTATGTCAAAAGAAGTTCAAAGTCTCTCAGTTGGATCCAGGAAGGTTGTCTCCCACCGCCGAAACCACGCAAAAAAAAAAATTACGCCCCTGTTTTTTTTTTTTTTTTGAACCGTGTTGGAGGGTATAAAAGATTCGGCACAGCCGAATTTAACACTCTCACTTGTTTTTTATTCAGTTTTTTTGTTGTTTTATATTCTGTTTTCGAATTTGAATTCTCTTGACTGCAAAAACTTAAATATATAAAGACTAGGCAATAGTCAATTCTTTTTGACGTTTAAAGGTGGTGTTAGTTTTACAAATGGTATCTGGGAAAGCTGGAAAATTTGTTTACCTTTTATTTTTCGTTTAATTTTGCTGGTTGTTTTGATTTAATTATATTCATTTCGTTTTTTTATTATGTATTTTTTTATTTTCAAGTGACACAACAATAATTTTCATTCATAATTTTAAAATTTTTTAATGTTTATTTTTCGTTATTCCCAAATCGTTCCCAAAAAAAAGATTGCCATCTATATATAACGACTTCGTTATTACTGACACTACTATTCATGAGTTACCCCTGCTTGACTGCTCAACAGTGATGATAAAGTCGGTACAATTGTACATGTGTCAGTACAACATAAGGCACCCATACATTGTCGACAAGTTGGATGACCAATGTAATTTATGTTATTGCTTTGCACATTTATGTAAACTTGTTAAGTTAAAATAAGTTTAAGTAAACTAAAGCCATGTTTTCGGATAAGTGTATGTATATTAGGGTATTCAATTAATCGAGGTTCTGGTTTAATCGGTTAATCGAGCAAATAATTAATCGGGATAGAGATTTAATCGGTTAATAATCGGTTAAATTTGAATTATTCGGTTAACCGAATAATTCAGGGGGCACGTGCCCCCCCCTTTTCGATTTGAAAATTTTTAAAAATTAATACACTGCAACGCATTGTGCAAAAAATACACAGGTATCAAAATATTTTGGTTTTTAAAGAAAAGATTTTAGTTTTTTTATAAAAACTCAATAGCGTAATCTTATTTAAAAAAATATGTTTCAGTAACACATAAAATGGTGTTATCTAATAAAAGTTATGATCCTCATCATAAAAAAAAAATCTAAAAAAAAATTTAAAACTACAAGATTCTAAGATTAAATTGTGAGTTTTCTGAAATATTATATCTATAGGAGATGCTCAGATTCTGAAAACATTTTCAGATTCTAATACATTTTTTCTTCAGGAAATTTGTTATATTTTGGGATTTTTTTTTCTTTTTGAAAAATTGTTAGATAAAACATTTTCTCTATAGAAAATTTTGAAATTATTAGTATTTTTTTTAGATAAACTATCAGATTCCAAACTATATTTTCCATAGTAAAATTTATATTTATACAAAAATATATCAGATTCTGAAACAATTATTATATAAAAACTTTTTAGATGCTGATAATTTTTCTTTTAAAAAAAATCTTAAATTTTGAATCTTTTTTATAGAAAAATCATCACATGGTACCACGAACAAGCTAAAATCTTAAACAGCCCGATCACCAGACTTTTAAATGAATATGAATTTGGAATATCTAACAACAATTTTTGGATATAAATCTACTATTTTCAATCTAGCACTTTTTCTGGGTTAAAATTGCACAAATGAACAAAGTTTTGTAACTATACTCAAAAATATTTAAACCTCAAAAATCTGCCCAAAATACACCCATTTTGATCCATATAACGATCTGCTGATTTTAGCAGACGCGGTTTGCTAAATTGCTGTCTGGATAATCTAGTCAGCAGAAAAATCTGTCAAAACAGACATTTTTATGGTTCTCACTTATAACTCTTACGTGAAGCAATAAATACGCTGGGGGGGGGGGGGGTGAACATGGGTTAAATAGGGGGTGTAGTCATAGTTAAATCGGCGATGACTAAAAAAAATTTGAAAGTTGTGCCCCCCCGTTTTCAAATACCTGGATACGTCGCTGAATACCTCTATAATGTTAGCCCAAATAAAGAATTTTTGTATGGCACCCTAAAAATTAGCCCAATCCAAATTGGGACAAATTCAATGGAAAAAAATGTCAAAAAAACAAAGCAATTTTTATAAAAAGGAAAAATTGACCCAAACTGCTTAAGTCCCTAGACCCCTAAAAGAGTTTCAAATTCGGTACTAAAAATTAGAAATGGGCACATGAGCAGATTAGAGCGTGATTCACGTGATTCACGCGTGATCATGCGTGAGTGTGACCGAATTCAATTTTTCTCACGTGATTGTGAGTGAGTGTGAGTGGAGAACAAAATTGCGTGAGTGAGTGTGCGTGAGTAAGATTTTTGCGTGAGTGAGTGTGCGTGAGTCGATTTTTTTGCGTGAGATTGCGTGATTTATTTACTCTTCATATTTCCTTTCGTCCCAAAAAAAGCATCAAAATAATTGTAAAATTTGGCTTAACTTAAGATTTCGTCCCGAAAAAGCAAAGAAAAGTGTAAAATTATGCTGAACTTTAAATTTAGCTGAAAATTTTTAAAGATTTTTGAAATTTTAGTTTTTTGAAATTTTTTTTTGTATAAATAAGAGTTTCGTGAGTGTGAGTCAACGTGAGTGTGAGTGAAGCTTGCGTGAGTGCACGTGAGTGTGAGTTGTATTAAATTTACTCACGTGATTGTGAGTGAGTGTGAGTAGAAAAAATATGCTCGTGAGTGAGTGTGCGTGGTTCAAAAGTTCCTGTCGTGAGCGTGAGTGAGTGTGAGTCAAAAATCACTCACGCGCCCATCTCTACTAAAAATATCAACAAAAAAATTGTTTGGTTTCCAAATTTGTTTTCTTTTATTTTATTGCAATAATTTCATCGGTCGATATCTCCGTAATGAAAAAAATATCTAAGATGTTTCCAAAAGTATTTTGCAGAAAAATACATTTTAAGATGTGCTGAACTATTTATACATCATAAAATAATTCGTAATTTTATAGCGTCACGAACATTGCGAAATTTAAGTTTATGTAGTATTGTCAATCAAAAATCTAAATATCTCAAGATAGGATAGATCAGTTCTAAGGTCAGATTCGTATTAGGCGCATGAAAAACTATTAGAAAAATATCTACTGTTGGCATGTATAAAAAAATTGGCTAGGGTTACTAACAAGGGAAGTCTCCCTTGTGTCACCCGCGGATCTTTATGGAATTGATTTTATTTTGTAGAACAGAAAAAATAAAGGGACACGTATTTTTTTTTGCGGGCCAAATTCATATTTAGGAGGTAAAAAGGAGGTGGGAAGACAAGGACATTTTTAAGTTTTTTTTCGTTTATCTCCTATATTATGCAAAGAAACCTAGTCATGTTACATACCAAATGAAAGGTCTTTGGAAAACCTATCGACGTGTGCTAAGAACGTGTCCAAACATGCACAACTTTTCGTCATATTGAGTAAAATACCTAAATTTTAGGACATTTTTGTTAATAAATCGAAAAATATTAACTTCTTTGACCTGTTGTTAGCACCACGAGATAGGTATTTTTAATACCTTTAATCTGATACCACACATGTTTATATTAATTGCGTAAATCGTAAGAAACTGGAAAAGATCAACTTCCCCCCATACAAATCGATCCCCATAAAAATGAGTTTGGGCCTTTAAAAAAAAATACGTGTCGAATTAATTTTCGTTTTTAACAATATATATAAATTTCATGAAGATCGGAGGGTGACATCAGGGAGACTTCCCTTGTAAGTTTTTTTTTTTTTTTTTTAACCGAAATATCTTTTTAGGACCTCGATAAAATATTTAATTGACGACGTTTTTACACATTGCTAAAAGAGAGTTTGATAATTTTTGTAGACCTTTTTTTAAACTCAGAACCGCAATTTAAACTAAAAACAAAACATCGAAAATAAAGCAAAAAAAAATGGTAAAAGTACTAAAAACAAGAAACTTCGGTTAATCGGTTAATCGACACAAATTAATCGGTTTATTTGTTATTTGAAAATTGTCAATTTTAAATTATTCGAACAGTTAATCGACCAAAATTAATCGGTTAACCGATTAACGGTTAATCGATTGAATACCCTAATGTATATACGCTTACCCATACAAATTTTAAATTATCGTCGCTTATTTTTAGCGTATATAATTATCGGAGTTAATTTTAAGCCTCGATAAAAAGTAAAGCCAATTTTTAATTTTTAATGAAATAGCATAGACACAACCCTCTTTTCTTGTTATATTATGGATATAAACCTTTTTTCTTGTTTGTCTTTATAAGTTTTGACATACAACAACAGTGATGCCAAGTACATTTTGTTAAACGTGGATGCGTTTTATACGGCGTTCACACTTGCTCTCTTGAAGTGTTCAAGAGTGAGATGTTTAAAAAAGTCTTTGTTCTGTGTCCATTACGTTTTACTTCTGCTACTGGTGTTTTGTTAAACAACTTGTTTAAGGTCACTAGTGTGAATGCCATATTAAGTAAATTTTTAATTATTACTGCATTAAATTTCATTAAATTACCTTTCCAAAAAGCTTAAAGAAATTCAAATCGGATGAAAAATAAGTATTTTACGCATACATGCCCCAGACCATTGCATGGTTTTTAAAGCCAAAATTTGAAAATTTTCAAAATTTTTAGGCAAAAAAATAAAAAAAAATAAATTTTACTTTATAATTATATTAAATACATGTTATAGATAAAAACTAACAGATATGGTAGTCTAACTTTTTTTTCATTCGGCGTGGGTAGTGATATAATTTCCGCGGATTCCAAAGAAAATGAGTTTTTCTAAAATAATTTAGCAAATATGGGAAACAATTTTCTGTATTGTATTATACGAAGTGAAATACATAAATTCTGTAAATTTTTTGAGAATTCGGGCTTCTTTAACCCCTTTTTGTCGAGGTGAAATGACAAATTTGAGACGTTATACATTTCTATAATACAAAATATCTGCATATATCCGATTTCTCAAAAGTTACAGAATTTACGCTTTACACTTCGATCCGCATAATAGAGCACAAATTTTCAAAAATTTGCTTAATTATTGTAGAAAAACGCATTTTATTTGGAATCCGCGGAAATTTTATCACTACCCGCGCCAAATAAAAAAAAAGCTTGACTACCATATCTGCTATTTTTAATCTTAAACATGTTTTCAATTTGATCATAAAGTAAAATTAAATTTTTACTATTTTTTTGCCTAAAAAGTTTGAAAATTTTGAAATTCTGGCTCTAAAAACCATACAATGGTCTGGGGCATGTATGCGAAAAATGCTTATTTTTCATCCGATTTTAATTTTATTAGTCGTTTTGAAAAGGTAATTTAGTACCATTTTCATATTATTTCACAAAAAATTTAACAAAAAATATCAAATACCAATGTTTTTCCAAAAACTAGAAAAAACGAGTTTTTCGTTCTTATAAAAATGTCCCAAAACTTCAATCCATTTTCGGCACGAGTTATTTTTAGCCGATTGTCCCCAAATTTTGGCTCACTCATTTTTAGATACTATAGAACAATATAGGACCCTACCAGGTATAAAAAGGTGATTTCCGTTTTTAAGGACACCTCTAATGTATATATGTATATTCGATTAGAGTTTTATTCTAGTTCGAGGGCCAAAAATATTTCTATATATGATATTGTCATAATAGAGTATGACAATTTTATTAAATTAAAAAAAAATATGAACATTTTTCTAATGTTATATCGAAAATAAAGGACCCGAGTAAAAATTTGTGTGTGGAGCAATATATATTCTTAAGGCCTCTACAGACGATGTAAATCTGCATATATTTTTTCAGTCCAATTTATATACAGTATTTTTATGTATGCCATTTGTAAGAAAACGTCAAAAATATTGAGCATAATATTGCGTCGTCTGTAGGTACTTTTATATTAGTTTCGATATGTTGATAGATCCGAGATTTGAAAGAACAGCACTGATCCGAAAAATGGATCGCTAAGATTAGATCAGTTTTAACCGGGGGGATACAATTTCATCTGAAAAAGGGGTTTTTCAAATTAAATCACAATTTCATCCGAAACATGGGGGATTTTATTAGATAAAATTTTATACGAAAAAATATTCAAAAATATATATTTAAAAGAGAAACGAATTCTCGGTTATAACGAACTAATTCTAAAGTCCCGACGTTTTGGCAACAATTTTCACACAAAATACTTCTTTTATAACGAACTCGGTTATAACGAATCCTTGGTTAAAACGAACTACTTATTATGGTCCCACGAACGCAATTTCATGTATATTTACCTTTTTATAACGAACTCCCATAAATATTTTGAAATTGGCAGCAATTATGTTTACCAAACTCACAAATGGTTAGAAATTGTTGGTTAATATTATTATTTTGATCAAATTTATTTATATTTTTAATGTTTTCTTCTCAATAAGTAGTTTACTTTCAAAAAAACGTCAAATAAAACAAAATTGGAACATTTTGTTTTGGAAATAAAACTAGGTTGATGCAAAATATACCCCGCTTATAGCGAACTTCGCTTATAACGAACCATTTTTACTGGTCCCCCAGGGTTCGTTATAACCGGGTTTGACTGCAATTTAAAAACTTCCAATTATAGTTCATAAATTTCAATTTATAATTCAAAAAATCGAATTATATTTCAAATTTATATTTTTAAAAAGAACGTTTTATAAGCCGCACAAAAGTAATTGCTGCTTGGGAACTCATTAAGAATACCGAACTTGCTAAAAATTAAAAAAAAAAAATATGACCCTGACCTCTGACCTCTAAAAAGTCGAGTGTGGTGTTCAAACCCGTGGGGACGTACAACGTTTGGGATGGGCAGGGGTTTAAAGTTAAAGTGGATTTTCTTAAATATTTAAAAAACTACTTATCCGATCAAGACGGTTATGGTATCGTTAGAAAGGGTAATTAAATACATTTCCAACGGGGTGCAATATGACGTAGTTTTATTAACCCTTTAAGTGACAAAATTTGATTTCAAAAAATTTTAACTAGACTTTTTTTACAAAATGCTTGTTATTTCAAAATTGCACGTATATAAACATTTTTTTTGTCTGAATAAGCATGTAGCCAAGATTTTAAGCTTTCACTTGCGCTAAAAAACGGCGCTGTAAGTCTAAAACTTACTGAGATATTAAGGGCCAAAATTTGTTTTTTTTTAACTTTTTTCAGGTTTTTTGTTAAAATTGTATTTGTAGAAACATACAGACATCTGACAAACTCCATTATGGGGATTATGTCTTCTATAATAGTTGGTCATAATCCCCAAAATTAAATTTTATTTTTTTTTTACTTAAAAGTTTTTCTGCGTAGACGGCCTTTGGCCGGGCTTAGGGATTACAAACTCCATGCATAAAACCCACCCCCTCTGCAGAAAACGGGGATTATCACCAAAATTGCTTTGGACTTACTCTCCATGTGAATGGGGGTTATGACCGAAAAAAGTTCGGTCGTAATCCCAACAAGGAACGTACATAATCCCCATTGGGATTGTGACCGTTTGAGAAACGGTCATAGTCCCCACAACTATATTTTGCCCGGTTAAATTTACTTTATGGGGGGTGTCATGTTATACCGTTGGAAAGGTCTTTAATTCACCTCTTTAATGATACCACATTCGTCTCGATCGGACTAGTAGTTTGTCAGATATCTGTATGTTTCCACAAATCAATAAAATTTTAACAAACATCCTGAAAAAAGTAAAAAAAAAAAAATTACAACTTTGACCCCTAATATCTCAGTATGTTTTAGACTTACAGCGCAGTTTTTTGACGCAAATAAAAGCTTGAGGTCTTGGCTACAATCCTATATAGACGAAAAAAATGTTTATATACGTGTGATTTTGAGATATTAAGCATTTTGTAAAAAAAGTCTAGTTAAAATTTTTTAAAATGAATTTTTGTCGCTTAAAGGGTTAATTAAACTAAGTCATGTTACACCCCGTTGGAAAGCTCTTTAATTACCCTTTCTAATGGTACCATAACCGTCTTAATCGGTTAAGCAGTTTTTGAAATATTTAAGAAAAACCACTTTAACTTTAAACCCCCGCACCTCCCAAACGGGGTACGTCCCCACGGGTTTGAACACCATACACGAAATCTAACAGTCCAAGGATTAAGGTCATATATATTTTTTTTAATTTAAACAAAGTTCGGTAAACTTTATTTATGCCGTAGTATCGAGTACCCAATTCAAAAAGTATTGAGAAGTATTGGGTACTGAAAAGTAGCAGACTTTTACAACCCTAGTACATACATATTTTTTCTTTGCCGCCATTTTACTTACACGCGTCGTAGAAATAATTTCTAATTTTCTAAGAAATTGAAAAAAGTTTAGAAAAATATAATAATTTTTAAAAACTAATAATAAAAATTAAATAAATTAAAATAAAAAAAAGTGAATTAAGGCCATGTTCACACTACAAGAACTTACCATGGTAAGTTGAGATGATTTTGCAATTTTTCTTTATTCTAGTACAATTTGAGATGATTTTGTAAATCACTATGTGATTTTGTTCAAAGGAAAATCACATAGTGATTTTAAAATCACGCTAGTCTGTATACAGTATAAAACATTTGATTAGCGTAAGTAGAAAATATTCTTTAATTATAAATAAATGCGTGATTATACCCAAGCCTAAATACGAAAAAAGTGGTGATTCTGCTGGAAATATTAGCGTGCGTATGAATTTATCAATGCAAAAAACGAAGAGTCGGATTCCGCTTTAACACATTTCCAGTGTGTTCCTACAATTTGCTTATTGAAACATTTTCTATTATTGGTATTTCGTTAAAAAACTATTGGAGAAGTCGTTTGAATAGGCGAATTGGATGAACACACTGGAAATGTGTTAACGTGGAATCCGATTTTTTGTTTTTTGCTTTTGTAAATTCACCACCAGAATCACTAATGCTCTCACGTATTTAGGATTGCATATAATTAAATATAATTTGGAGGCTTGGCTTTTTTATACCCTCCAACCACAGTATGAGTGTATACTTTGTCATTCCGTTTGTAACGCATAAAAATATCGTTCGGAGACCCCATAAAGTATATATATTATTGATCTATGATCGATTCTAAGTCATTCTATGAATGTCCGTCCGTCTGTATAAAACACGATTCAGTCCAAAATAAAAGAGCTAGACTCCTGAAAATTGGCATGAATGTGTCTCATGGTCATAGGCTGGTAAAGTTCGGATATGGGTAAAATCGGGTATCAAAGATTCGGCACAGCCGAATTTAACACTCACTTGTTTTTAATCTTTTCAGGATTTTTGTTAAATTTTTATTGATTTGTGGAAACATGCAGACATTTGACAAACTATTAGTCCGATCGAGATGAATGTGGTATCATTAGAAAGGTGAATTTAAGACCTTTCCAACGATGTGTAACATGACACCCCAATAGAGTGATTTTAAATGGGCAAAAGGCTTGATACACAAAAAAACTTTATTTGTAATCCCTAAGTCTGGCGGAGGCCGGCTACGCAGAAACAAAATTTAAAATCCGATTAGTAATTTGTCAGATGTCTGTATGTTTCTACAAATCAATACAATTTTAACAAAAAACCTGAAAAAACTTAAGAAAAACAAGTAAAAAAGTTAAATCATCATGAATATACTTATATGGGGCATTCCAGGGTAAATCACTCAATTTTAGACCCGACCCCTTTTGATTTATTTTATTTTTGGAAATGTTTTAGTACTTATTAAATGCAACTTGAGCACCAAATTTCAGCCTTCTATTTCAAGATGGTGTTGAGGAATCAATTTTTCAAAATGACGATTTTTTCAAAAAAATTAAAAAATTAAAATTTTCAATTAATTTTGACCAGTTACAAATATAGATATCTTAAAAAAAGTTGGACAACGTTTTGTTGGTATTTAAATGTAGTTTTAGAAAAAAATATTCGAAGTAATTATCCCTTATTTTTTAACGTTTAAAAATTAAAATCGACTTTTTGAAAAGTCCGAAACCTTCGATTTTTTTTTAAAAACGTCTAAAAGTTCTACTTTAAATTACGCAACTTTTAAGCCATAATTCGAGATATGATCGCAATTTGTTATATATTTTTTTAAATTTTGAAAACTGCACCTTTTATTTTTTGACTCTTATTTATTTAATATGGTGCTCCAAAAAAATTAAATAGGTAAATACTGACCCTAACTTACCCTAGATATATTCTATTCGAGGTAAAAATACGTCTCACAAAAATTAAGAACGATCGGACATGGGTAAGGCGTTCCGCATCGGCCTTGAATTTTAGATAACGGATTACAAGGAAAAATATAAATTTTTTTCTGTTTTCATATTTTTTTTGGTATTTTTAGTTAAGTTTCAATTAAATTCAAGTGGTTACAGAATTATAATACCGAGTAAAATGCCTCTCTAATAAGGTACCAAAGACTAAAATCGGTTGAAAATCAGCCAAGTTATAACAACTTCCCCAGGCATCTAACGTATGGCAGACCACTTGATTAAGCAATACAATCCGATTTTTGGAATTCATAGAAATTTTCTATTGTAATAACATTTTTTTATTCTTAAAGTTCAAATGTATTTAGATAACAAGTATTTTTGATATTGTGTTTTGCTAACATGTTTTAAATTAATGCTAAAAATGTCTGCATTTTCAACACCCTTTTGAAATATCTATTTTAAAAATTATTTTTTTTTTTGTTTTAAAATTTGGAAAAACCAAAAAAATATTACACTGAAACATGAATAATGAAAAAATGTTATTACAGTAGAAAATTTCAATAAATTTAAAAAAAGAGACTCGTATTCTTTAATCAAGTGGTATGACACACGCTAGATGCCTGGGGAAGTTGTAATAACTTGGCTGATTTTAAACCGATTTTAGTTTTTAGTACCTTATTAGAAAGGCATTTTACTCCACATCATAATTCTGTAATCACTTGAATTAAAACTTAACTTAAAATACCAAAAAAATTGCGGAAACAGAAAAAAATTCATATTTTTTCTTGTAATCCGTTTTTTAAACTTCAAGGACCATGCTAAACGCCTTACCCATTTCCGATCGTCCTAAATTTTTGTGAGACGTATTTTTACCTCGAAATAAATATATGTAGGCTAAGTTAGGGTCAATATCTACCAATTTATTTTTTTTGGAACACCATATAAAATAAATCAGAGCCAAAAAATTAAAGGTGCAATTTTAAAAATTAAAAAAAAAAATAGAAAGAATTGCGATCACATCTCGAATTATGACTTTAAAGTTGCGTAATTTAGAGTAGAATTTTTATAGTTTTTTACAAAAAAATCAAAGGTTTCGGACTTTTACAAAAAGTCGATTTTAATTTTTGAACGTCAAAAAACAAGTGATAATTACTTCGAATAATTTTTTCATATTTTTTTTCTAAAACTACATTTAAATACCAACAAAACGTTGTCCAACTTTTTTTAAAATATCTATAGTTTTTAATGGTCAAAATTAAATAAAAATTTCAATTTTTTAATTATTTTGAGAAAATCGCCATTTTGCAAAATTGATTACTTAACACCATCTTGAAATAAAAGGCTGAAAATTGGTGTCCAAGTTGCATTTAATAAATACTAAAACTTATCCAAAAATAAAATAAATCGAAAGGGGTCGGGTCTAAAAGTGAGTGATTTGGCTTGGAATGCCCCATATACTTTATGGGGTCCCAAACTGATATTTCGATGAGTTACAAACGGAATGACAAACTTATATATACCATCTATCACTAAGTGGAGGGTATAAAAAAACAACAACTTGACCCTTAATATCTCAGTAAGTTTTAGACTTACAGCGCCGTTTTTTGGCGCAAATGAAAGCTTAAAAACTTGGCTACAAGCCTATATAGACAAAGAAATTGTTTATATAAGTACGTGCAATTTTGAAATAACAAGCATTTTGTAAAAAAAGTCTAATTAAAATTTTTTTCTATCACAACGCAATTTTGGCGCCAAAGTTTTTATATATTTTTTTAACTCATCTTTGTTTTAAATTTCTACCGTTTTATGTACAATTTAGCAAGACCGAATTTACATTAGGCAATTTTAATTGCGGCAATTCTGATTTTGTTGTGTATCAGAAAAAAAGAAGAGTCTTACGTCTCCCTCTGGTACACAATAAAATCAGAATTGCCGCAATTAAAATTGCCTTATGTAAATACGGTCTAACGGAACTATTTCTGCAAATATAAGTGTATAATAAGTTTATGTCAAAATTCAAATGATTTTACATAAACTGGTGTACTTGTATTTGTAGAAATATAAATGCAATTTTAAAATTTCTCCTTTTTTATATACAGTAGTAATTCAGTTTTGTAGAACATATACATGCAAGTTTATGTAAAAATCAAATGATTTTATATACTTTGTGTATTTGTATTTGTAGAAATTGAAATGCTGTATTATAATTTTAAAAACGTGTTTTTAATTTTATTTATTAGGAGCACTCCAACGAAAGAACATGACGCCTGGTAAGTCATTTTATTATAAATTTATTTTAATATTTTTTTTTTTCCAATTTTGATATTAATTTTTATTTCAATTTTTATTTTAATTTTTTTTTTCAATAGGAAACAAAAAGAATAAAAAACATGTATTGGCTCTGGAGGAGCAAGTACGGGATGCACGGGAAGCAATACAAACTGAAGTAATTATAAAAAAAATAATATTTTAATATTTTAATTAGAAAAATTTTATAAAAACTTTTAATTTTTAAATTATATTAAATTTATATTTATCTTCCACAGAACGAAGTGACGCCTCCTAGGTTATTATCAAAAAAAATAAAAAAACGGCAACCCGAGCCAGAGCCAGAGTCAGAGCCATCACCGCCACCATCACCATCAAGAACACCATCACCCGAGCCATCAAGGACGGTCGACTTTATAAGGATGTGCAGAACTCAGAAGCAAGGACGGTCGACTTTATATAAAGTCGACCGTCCTTGATCACATGAGCCATCACCCGGGCCATCACCCAAGCCATCACCCGAGCCATCACTCGAGCAGTCACTCGAGGCATTAACACCAAGGGTTTCACAACCAATGGCCAATAACAGCAACAATGGGCAACAACAACAAGAAGATGTTGCTAGCCTAATCGAGGGACGAATAAATAATGCCCAAGTTTTTGGTCCAAATCTTCCAGGAGAAGAGGTAAGGTTGTTGTTGGAAAATTGGAAATTGTTGGAACATTTTGAAAATACATTTAGAAAATTTTGCAAAAAAATTGTAAAAATGTATTTTCAAAATTGTCCGAATGTATTTTCAAAATTGGACACATTTTCCAAATGTGTTTTAAAATTTTCCAAATGAGTTTGCGAAATTGTCTAAATGTGTTTGCGAAATTGCCCAAATGTGTTTGTGAAATTGCCCAAATGTATTTTCAAAATTGTCCAAATGTATTTTCAAAATTTTCCAAACGTATTTTTAAAATTTTCCAAATGTATTTTCAAAATTGTCCAAATGTATTTTCAAAATTGTCCGAATTTATTTTCAAAATTTTGCAAATGTATTTTAAAATTTTTAAAATGTGTTTTAAAATTTTCCAAAATTGTCCAAATGTATTTTCAAAATTGTCCAAATGTATTTTCAAAATTTTCCAAAAGTATTTTCAAAATTTTCCAAATGTATTTTCAAATTTGTTCAAATGTTTTTTCAAAATTGTCCGAATGTATTTTCAAAATTGTGCAAATGTATATTAAAATTTTCCAAATGTGTTTTAAAATTTTCCAAAAGTGTTTTCACAATTGTGCAAATGTTTTTTAAAATTTTCCTAAAGTGTTTTTAAAATTGTCCAAAAGTATTTTAAAAATTGTCCGAATATATTTACAAAATTTTGCAAATGTATTTTAAAAATTTCCAAAATTAATTTTAAAATAGTTAAATCATATTTTAAAGTTTTTCGAAATTGTCCAAATGTATTTTCAAAATTGTCCAAAAGTGTTTTCAAAATTGTCCGATGTATTTTCAAAATTGTGGAAATGTATTTTCAAAATTGTGGAAATGCATTTTAAAATTTTCCAAATGTGTTTTAAAATTTTCCAAATGTGTTTGCAAAATTGTCCAAATGTATTTTAAAATTTTCCAAATGTTTTTCAAAATTGTGAAAATGTATTTAAAAATTTCCAAATGTGTTATAAAATTTTCCAAATGTGTTTAGAAAATTGTCCAAATGTATTTTCAAAATTGTCCAAATGTATTTTAAAATTTCCAAAATGTATTTTCAAATTTGTCGAATGTATTTTAAAATTTTCTACATGCATTTTAAAAATTTCCAAAATTAATTTTAAATAGGTCAAATAATATTTTTAAGTTTTTTAAAATTGTCCAAATGTATTTTCAAAATTTTCCAAAAGAGTTTTCAAAACTGTCCAAATGTATTTTCAAAATTGTCCGAATGTATTTTCAAAATTGTGCAAATGTATTTTAAAATTTTCCAAATGTGTTTTAAAATTTTCCAAAAAACTTTAAAGTATTATTTGACCTATTTAAAATTAATTTTGAATATTTTTAAAATACCTGCATACATGAAAATTTTGAAAACACTTTTGGACAATTTTGAAAATACATTTGGACAATTTCGAAAAACTTTAAAATATGATTTGATCATTTTAAAATTAATTTTGGAAATTTTTAAAATACAAGTGGAAAACTTTTAAACACATTTGGACAAATTTGAAAATACATTTGGAAAATTTTGAAATACATTTGGAAAATTTTGAAAATACATTTGGACAATTTTGCAAACACATTTGGAAAATTTTAAAACACATTCGCAAAAATTTAAAATACATTTGGAAAATTTTAAAATACATTTGCAAAATTTTGAAAATACATACGTACAATTTTTAAAATACTTTTGGACAATTTTGAAAACACTTTTGGAAAATTTTGAAAATACATTTGGACAATTTTGAAAACACTTTTGGGAAATGTTAATTTTGAAATGCTTAATTTTGAAAATACATTTGGACAATTTTGAAAATACATTTGGACAGTTTTGAAAACACGTTTGGAAAATTTTAAAACACGTTCGCAAAATTTTAAAATACATTTGGAAAATTTTAAAATAAATTTGCGAAATTTTGAAAATACATTGGGACAATTTTTAAAATACTTTTGGACAATTTTGAAATCACTTTTGGAAAATTTTGAAAATACATTTGGACAATTTTGAAAACACTTTTGGAAAATGTTAAAACACATTTAGAAAATTTTAAAAAACATTTGCACAATTTTGAAAATACATTCGGACAATTTTGAAAATACATTTGGACAGTTTTGAAAACACCTTTGGAAAATTTTAAAACACGTTCGCAAAATTTTAAAATACATTTGGAAAATTTTAAAATAAATTTGCGAAATTTTGAAAATACATTGGGACAATTTTTAAAATACTTTTGGACAATTTTGAAAACACTTGGAAAATTTTGAAAATACATTTGGACAATTTTGAAAACACTTTTGGGAAATGTTAAAACACATTTGGAAAATTTTAAAATACATTTGCACAATTTTGAAAATATATTCGGACAATTTTGAAAATACATTTGGACAGTTTTGAAAACACGTTTGGAAAATTTTAAAACACGTTCGCAAAATTTTAAAATTTTGGAAAATTTTGAAAATACATTTGGACAATTTTGAAAAACTTTAAAATATTATTTGACCTATTTAAAATTAATTTTGGAAATTTTTAATATGCATGTGGAAAACACATTTAAAAATACATTTTGAAAAACTTTAAAATATAATTTGACCATTTTAAAATTAATTTTGAAAAACTTTAAAATTTTATACAATTTGAAAATACATTTGGAAAATTTTGAGAACACTTTTGGAAAATTTTGAAAATACAGTTGGACAATTTTGCAAACACGTTTGGAAAATTTTAAAACACGTTCGCAAAATTTTAAAATACATTTGGAAAATTTTAAAATAAATTTGCGAAATTTTGAAAATACATTGGGACAATTTTTAAAATACTTTTGGACAATTTTGAAAACACTTTTGGAAAATTTTTAAAATACATTTGGACAATTTTGAAAAAACTTTTGGGAAATGTTAAAAACATTTGAAAATTTAAAAATATATTTGCACAATTTTGAAAATACATTCGGACAATTTTGAAAATACATTTAGACAATTTTGAAAACACTTTTGGAAAATTTTAAAATACAATTTTACCGTTTTAAAATAATTTTTTAAATTTTTTGAAAATTTTAAAAAATATTTGAACAATTTTTAAGGTGACATGACATAATCCCCACGGACATAACCCCCATTTCCGTGATTATGACCAAAACGAATTCGGTCATAATCCCCATAACGGAAAAAAATTTGGACATAATCCCAATAAAAAATGGGCATAATTCCCAATTTTATGGGGACAATGACCATGTAAAAAGTGGACCTAATCCCCATTACAGGGATTATGTCTACTATACTAATAGGTCATAATCCCAATAATTCTGTAAAAATTTTTTTGTCTTAAAAGTTTTTCTGTGTTGCCGGCCTTCGGCCGGGCTTAAGGATTACAAACTCCATGCATTAAACCCACCCTCTCCGCAAAAAAAAGGGATTATGACCGAAATTGTTTTGGACTTTAGTCCCCATAATATGAATGGGGGTTATGACCGAAAAATTTTCGGTCGTAATCCCAACAGGGATGGGACATAATCCCCATTGGGTTTATGACCGTTTTTGAAATGGTCATAGTCCCCACAACTAATATGGGGATTATGTCCGTAATGCAATGGGTCATAATCCCATTATAAACTTTTTATTTATATTTTTGAATTTCTGAAATATAATTGCAAATTTTTAAAATATATTTCATATTTTCTGAAATAAAATTAGAAATTGTGTAGTAATGAGCTCATATTGCGTTTTATTTTCAGCAAAATATAATTCAAAAATGTTTTTTCATTTGCAAAAAAAAATTGTACAGATTGTTCCTAAACTTCTTTTCTAGTGCATTTAAAAATTTTCTAAATGCTTTCAAGAAATTTGCATGTGTTTTTCAAATAATTTTATTTCCATTTCATAAATGGATTCTAATTCAATTTTGAATAATTTTTCAGATGGTAAATATTGGAAATCTAATTTACTGCAAAAGGGGAATCTTTGAGAATACCCTCGGGGCATCACATCGGGCAAGTCATGTTGCTCGAAAGCTTATTGAGGGGGAGTTCCCCAAGGAAACCATTATAAATTCCACCCTTACTGGGATGTCCCCACGGGCACAAGGGCGGCAAAGGCAACAACAGCAGGTTGTACCGCTTAATTTGCGGGCCCGAAATGCCATTGTTGGTAAGTAATTACACTTATAAAATATTTATCTACATTTATCTAAATTTTTTTTATTTTTTTTTTCAGACTTTTCAATAAAATTTGCCAAAAAAAGGGGGTGGACGGAGCAGTGCCGTAAAACCATCGAGCGCTCCATGAGTCAACGAATAGGGGAGCTTAAAAGGATGGAGTACAAAAAAACTGACCCAGAAACTGATAGCGATGGTGAATGTGAAGGCGAAGAAAATATGACTCCGTCAAAAAAACCACATAAGTAATTATATTTATTTTTTTTTTATTTTATTAAATATGCCACATCGATTGCGCCAGTTGTTGGTTTAAATTAATTAAAATCTACCAAATTTGTTTTGCTGAATTACGTAAGTTTGTACTTTAAACAACTGAGGTAATTTATCCAATAACACTTTTATCGTAAAATTATACACAATTTGTTTATTATTTTTTTTATTTATTTGTGTATACACACAGATTTTTTTACAAAATAATAAAAAATAGTGTATGCTTTTGGGATAATTCAATCTATTAAGTGTCAGTTGTTTAAAGTACACACTTATGTAATTCTGAAAAAAACACATTTGGTAGGTGGTATCTAAATTAAACCACAAACTGACACAATTTCTTTTTTTTGTTACCCGGTGAAAAATGAGCATATATGGATACATATATGTAAATATATGGATGCATATATGTAAATATATGAGCATATATGTTCATATATGAAATTGTATGCAGTCATATATGATAATATTTGCAACATATATGTCCATATATGTAAAATGAGGGCATATGCCCATATATGACATATATGGACATATATGGAGCATATATGTCATATATGTTCATATGCCCTCATTTTACGTATATGGACATATATGTTGCAAACATGATCATATATGCCTTCATACAGTGCCATATATATTCATATATGCTACATATATGGACATACATGACGCTGTATGAACGCATATATGATCATATTTGTACCATTTTTCACCGGGTACTTAAAAAATAAGTATAAAAAAATAATCAATATTTTTTTTTTTGTTAACCCGGGTGAAAATGACCATGTATGTTCATATATGATGCATATATGGATGCCCATACATGTGCATATCCGTAATTTGAGGGTACATGTACATTAATGATCATACATTGTCATACATGAATTTGTATGTAAAATTTTTTTCTGTATTTTTTTTCCATAAATCGTCTATTAATTGAAATTTTTTCAAATAAAAATTATTTGTACTAATTTATGACACTGATTTTTTAATAAAAACTAACGAATATTTTAAAAATATACTTTGGACTTTATGATACTTTAGGATAATCAAAGCTTCGAAGAATTAACCATGTTTCGAATGAATTCACAAATAAAATACATTCGATTTTTATAGTCACTGAATACAATTATCTTTAAATATCAATATTTCTTGGAATGGATTCGATTTTTGCCATTAAATAGAATTCTTGTTTATGAGAATTTTAAAAACTGAATGCATTCTTTATTTCATTTATTTATTATTCATGAGACTTTTAAAAATCGAATTTATAAAAACTTACGCATTCAATTTCAAAGTCGAATGAAAACGAAACCGAATTCATTCTATATTTTAAAATCAAATGTACACTCTAATTAAAATGATTTCAGTTTCCTACTATAAATTGGGTAAATTTACACAAATTGCGTAATTCTACTTAAAAATATGGGAAATTTACTCAATTTATAGTAGTATATTTTTTAAATTTGTTGAAATTTACCCAATTTATAGTAGGAAACTGGACTCATTTTTTTAGGGTGTAAATTCATTCGATAAATTGCATGGTTGGTTACCGTTACCCTTATTATACCGTTACCGATTCAAAACCCTTTCAAATCGAATACCGTTACCGTTACCGATACCGCTAAAAATATTTTTAGAATACCGTTACCCCTACCGTTACCGTTATAATTATTAGAAGTTACCGGTATTGTACCGGTATTCAAATTTTTACCTGTTTTAAGGGATTTTAACGAACAAAAAAATAAAATCAAATTGCTAACATAATTTTAAATTTATAATTTGCAAATTATCATAAAATAAATGACAAAAATAATAATCATATCAAATCTATACTGGTTTTTGGGTCTATAAAATATTTTTAGCTTTCAGTTCTATCTTTTTTCAAATTTTTAACTAAATTAATAATACCGGTACGTACCGGTTTGGTTGGTTCGGTACCGGTACATACCGTTACCGAAACGATTTGAAAACACTTACCGTTACCTTTACCGAAATAAATAAAAATTAGATACCGTTACCGTTACCCTTACCGTTATTCGTTTCGGTAACCAACCTTGATAAATTGTGATTGGGAAATGCAATCATTAAAGTTTAATTCAGAACACAAAATCTTATTAAGGGATGAAGTCCTTCGCAGCTCTGACAGTAATACCGTCAGAGTGTTCGAATTTTCTTCTAAATTTGGTTGTTTACGTTAGTGCCGTTCATATTCGCATATAGAATACAAAAATTATAACCAATCTTGATGATGTATGATCATTATTGTCCAACCGAACGACTTTTTTAGACTGAACCCATACATGAACTTCGTCCAATTTTGCAAAGTTCTGCCGAACCAAACCTTAAAAAAAAAATGTTTAAGACATGTATGCTATGCAGATGCATACACAGATAAAAATGAGTTGTTAGATCAAGCACGAAATTCACCAGGTTGAGCATTATTTTAATTAAAAGTCATCTAATGAGGAAAATTGTTGGATCAAGCACGAAAATTGTAGGTCAGTCATTGACTGTTCCTTGATTAAACCAATGCTTGATTTGAGTAATTTGTTAATTGTTATTTTTCTGTAATTTTTGATTAAACCAATGCTTGATTTGAGTGAGCGGTTAATCAATAATTTTGTGTTATTTTTGAGTAATCCAATGCTTGATCTGAGTGAATGGTTAATCATTATTTTACAGTTGTAGTGTTTTTTGTCAGTCTTTTCAAGTCTTTTGTTTAAATTGTTTTTTTTTGTGCTTTATATTATTTTGTTTATTTTCGTCTTGTGTGCGTGAAAGTACTTTTCTATTTGACGACTAACTAAAACTAAAACAAAAAACGCAACAGCGTTCATCGCATTGTTACTCAAAGCCTACTATGATGAGTTTTTTTGTTTTTATGATTTTTTTTTGTGAATTTTTCAGATTTGAGCAAATGGTTAATTGATTCAAGTAAAATTTAATTAATTGTCAAATTTTAAGCTGAGCAAATATTTAATTGTTTTTTTCCATTGAATATTTTTTTCTGTGTAGCATATATGAAGGAGTATGACTTATACCTATCCACACATAGTTGCGTACATTTACATATATGGAATATTACATTACTTGTGTATGTTCATATATGTTCCCATATATGACATACATTTCCATACATTGTTCATATAGTATCATACATGGAATCATGTATGAGCGTGTATGAACATTAGAGTGTCCCTTATTTTGGAAATGTTGGAAATCTTGAGACGGTACCCGCTCATTTTTTTCCTTTTGACTTAAAAATAACTCAGGAAAAATTTTACGCCCCTAGGACCACGCCTTCCCTACGCGACGGGGCCTTAAAGAGCGGGGCCTAAAAAATCATTTTTCCATACAAACCAAAAAAATTTTTTTTTTATTTTTAATTTTTTTGTTATTAATTATTATATTACTTGGTTTGCTTATTCACGACAAAAAATTTGATTTTGGAGGGATAAGTCTTTCAGCGCTAAAAAATTTTTCGCAAAAAAAAAATTTGGGCGGCCGGGGTCCTACAGTAAAAAATTTTTAAAAAATATTTTTTTTTAGTTTTGACCAGCAACGGTTTTAGTTGCTATGTTGCTTTAAATGATATATATTCCAAAAAAAAAATTATTCATATCTGTGACATCTTTATCTTTTTCGAAAAAAAAAATTTTGAGCCGTAGGAATCCTACGGTAAAAAATTTTTAAAAAATATTTTTTTTTAGTTTTGAAAAGCAATGGTTTTAGTTTTTATGTTGTTTTTAATGATATATATTCCAAAAAAAATATTATTCATATTTGTGACATTTTTATCGTGTATCGAAAAAAATCATCAATGCATTTTTTACCCTTTTTTAGAACACGATTAAGATGTCACAGATACAAAAAATATTTTTTTATGAATATATATCATTTAAAGCAACATAGCAGCTAAAACCGTTGCTGGTCAAAACTAAAAAAAAATATTTTTTAAAAATTTTTTACTGTAGGACCCCGGCGGCTCAAAATTTTTTTTTGCGAAAAATTTTTTAGCGCTGAAAGACTTATCCCACCAAAATCAAATTTTTTGTTGTGAATAAGCAAACCAAGTAATATAATAAATAATAACAAAAAAATTAAAAATCAAAAAAAAAATTTTTTGGTTTGTATGGAAAAATGATTTTTTAGGCCCCGCTCTTTAAGGGCCCGTCGCGTAGGGAAGGCGTGGTCCTAGGGGCGTAAAATTTTTCCTGAGTTATTTTTAAGTCAAAAGGAAAAAAATGAGCGGGTACCGTCTCAAGATTTCCAACATTTCCAAAATAAGGGACACTCTAATGAACATACATGGTCATTTTCACCCGGGAAATTCAATTTAACAGAAATCTTAAGATATTTTTAAAATATTATCAGTATTCACTTTTGCGAAATGAAATTCGTACTTGTTTCGTTAAATATTCGAAAAATTTACTTTATATTACAAAAAATGAAATAAAATTTTCAACATTTTTTTCGAAATTTTGAAAATGTTTTAAAATTTGGTAAAAAATATTTTTTTTTTTCTAAAATAAGTGATTTTTGAAGAAAATTTATAAAAATATTTATTTTACTAAAATAGGTATGATATACACTTTTCTTCGTGAATTTTTCGTCTTGATAAAGAAGTTGGAAAAAGTTCGAATACATTCAAATAGGTTTTATAATACGTAAAAAAAAACATTGTGTTATAAAAAAATGGAAATAAAAAACTTCAACTTCGAAAATTCCATATAGTTGTTATTCTTTTACTCATATTTGTTTCGCTTACGCATCTTTTACAAAAATAGTCGAAAAAACGTGTACATCATATCACCTTAACGTTCGTAAAAAAATAAATCTCATTTTTTACAAAAAAAAGTCTAAAAAACGTGTGCATCATATCACCTTAAAGTTCGTAAAAAAAAAAATTTTGTAAAAACAAAAAAATATTTCGTACAATGTAGTACATTTTTTTGTAAAAACTTAAATTTTTTTGGTGTATAAAAAAAAAACAAATTTCAAATTCCAATTTGATATATGAGGCATTCCACACCAAATGTCCCGCTACAGAAAAACATGTGTCCCGTAAATTTCTGAATAGGTTGTTTGGATAGCCCTATATGTAACTAAGAAAATTGCGTTTTTGGTTTTTCAAATTTTCGAAAACTGGGCTTAGGAGGCGTGGTCAAATATTGGAAAAATGGTAAAATTTGTGGCGAGTTGCCTTGATTAAATATTTAACACATTAAAACGGAATGCACCACAATGTCAAAAACTTACGTTCTTATATAGTTTTGAATGGGCTATCGATTAAAATTTTTTTTTTTGGAAAATTTTCAGAATCCGTTCTGAAATTTTCCATTTTTTAAAAAAGTCAATTTATCAAAAATCCGGCCACTTTTTTTTTTCTTTTTTATTTATTTTTTTAAAAGTTTAGATGTTTGTCCATCCACACAAAAAAAATCAGAAACACGTTCATCTTTTTTTTCGAGAAAATCGCATTTGAACTTTAAATTTCATAACAATTTTGTTATATGCCATTTACATATACCCCGAAATCCACATAAATTTGGATTTCAAATCCAATTAAAATCTATACCGTTTACATATGCTTTTTTGACATTTAGCGGGATTTTGTTTGTACTAACTCTGTATTTTCTTTTGATTTGTGTACAAGGTTGTTAGTTGGGAAATTACCCAATTTTAAAAATATTTCTAAAAACAATGATTTTTCTTTGCCGGAGCCAATATTTTCAATCCCACTAGTATATGTTGGCACCACAATATCAAAAAATGTGTTTTTATGTAGAGCTGCTTCTTTAAATGCAAGAAAATTAACATTTTTGCCAAGTTTGGGGCCGCCACCATTGAGTGTTTTTCTTTGTTAGGAAGACCAAATTGGTCAACTAAATTGTGCGTTTACCATTTGCAATGGTAAATTTTAAATGAAACATTCTTAAATATTGTTTTTATTAATCTTTTAATAGTTTTAAAAAAAATAAATTTTAATTGTTTTTTTACTTTATAAAAAACAACAACAGCTGATAAAAAAATCATGTCCAGCGTTGTAAAAAAAGCATTAGGGATGATTATTTTTGGAAAAACCATAGTTGTACAATTAAGTAGTAGAAATTTTTTGGGATTTTGAATTGCGATTTTACGATTTTCCCAAAATCCAAGTTTTTTTTTGTATGGGATTTGACATTTGAAATCCAAAAAAGTAATGGGATTTACTTGGATTTTCATTGAAATCCCATTTTTTCTGGATTTCGAGGTATATGTAAATAGCATATTAGTCAGTTGTATTTTTACCAAAAACTTAGTTAAGTAACGCAAAAGTCTTGGTCTTGACCAAAAACTTTGCTCATAAGTATACATTTTTTGCGTTTAAAAATTTTGATATAATAAATGTCTTAGAATTTGAGAATTTTTCTTTAGTAAAAACTCCCTTAAAATCTAAGATTTTTTATAGAAAAAAATGTATCAAAATCTGAGAATATTCTGACAATTTTTTGAAAAAAAACATGTCGCAAAAATGTCTTTAAATCTGTGAATTTTTTATAAAAAAATGTCTGATACATTCTTAGATTAAGAGGTATTTTTCCTATAAAAACGGTTCCTGAATGAAACCTAAAAGTGCTGAAATGTAACCTGAAAGTGCAATGGTTTTTTTGAGTATGTATTTGTGGTAAATTTCAAAATCATCGATCGAATACTTTTGCAAAAACCGCGTTTGAATTGCAAAAAAATCAAATTAAAGGAACAAGATTGATTTTGATATCCTGATATCAAATTATCTTACCAAATATTTTAATAGTTTAACATTTCTCCGATATTTGCCTTCGAATATTCGAATCTGCTAATTTTAGCGTGTTTACCGTTCTACGGTTACGTATTCGCAAGTTAGCGCATTCTATTTTCGAGATATTCATTTTTGAAAGGTTAAAAAAATCTTATTTAGAGCTCTCTGCTACGTATTCTCACAGACGTAAGACCCATAATAAAGGACCTGATTCCAAATCAGCAATCCAAATTTATTGTAGAACCCCAGCAAAAACATGGTAATGAGTTGTGAAAAGTAATCATTACCAAGTACATTATTTATAATGAGTACCCATTACCATTAACATTATTTTAAGCCCAAAAGTAACTACTTCTCCGTAATATGTTATAAAAGCACCTCTAAGTAATAATATCTCCTTGCACTTGCAGTTTTTAACCTTTACAATTCAATTAACTTAAAAAGTACTTAAAAACGTAATAAAAATTGCGCAATTTTGAAGTTTTAGTAAAAACAAGTTAAATTTTAAAAGTTTTAATTAACTAATTATTTTACTTCTTATTGGTAATGGGTTTTTACTCCTTATTAGTAATCCGAGTCAGTAACTACTTATTTATCTCCATACTCTTCACTACTTATTTTTGTCTCACGCCCTTGTTAAAATAATTAGTGTTTCATTCAATAAGTAACTACTTATTTACATCTGTTTCGGATTACAAAACCCATTACTAGTAATGCCAATTTTTGCTGGGACATTTCGTTGTCGAGATATTTGGACTTGAAATTTTTATGAATTCCTTATCGCTTTTTACGGCTCTACTGTTACATATTACTGCGTTGGCTCGACATTTTAGGGCTGGATTTTTGTAAAATGGATCTCTAGATCCCAAATACGTTATTACATTTTTGTATGGTGCTTCTGTAAATTTGTTTATGAAAATTTATCTATTTTTATTCAAATAAAAAATAATCAAAATTTTTTTTGCCAGTTAAATATTGTCCCAATTCGTTTTTTAATATTTAAAACTGCAGGTTTTTAATTCAAACCCTATTTTTTAAAAAAGTGCTAGAATGAAAATTAAAAATTAAATACGAAAATTTTTCTTTCGAAAAAAAATCAAAATCTAAGAATTTTTTTTGGAAGTTATGTCTCAGAACCTGAGACTTTTAATATGGAAAAACTCCCTTAGAACCTCAGAGTTTGAAATTTTGTGTAGAAAACTGTTTTCATGATCCTGATGCACAATAGAATGTGTTTTCGATAAATATTTTTTAGATATTTCGATATAAATGACTTTTAAAAATAGAAAATTTAAGAGTTTTTTAAAAAAATATTAAAAACTTTTCTTAAAAAAAAATATTTGGAACACTTAAAAACTTATGTTTGTTACTTGTATTATGTGTTAAAGTGAATTAATTTTTTAACATTTTTCAATCCAAAACATTTTTTTATATGCGGACATGATAAAGAGGGTGAACAGGATAGCTTTGTTGAGTCTCACTGGAGCTATGAACACGACCTCTACTGAAGCATTAGAAATACTTTTGAACATCACACCATTGGATATTCATATTAAGGTAAATGCTGCGATTACTCTTAACAGACTTAATCAAGCAGGCTCCCTGAAAAATAGACAAGTCTGTCATACTAACCTCATTAGTAATATGGAGAGGAACATGATAACGGATTACATTCCTCCATATAATGTCATTGATGGGAAGTTGAATATTGTAATACCATCGCAAGAGGATTGGCTGGAGAGTAAAATAGATTTTTATCAAATTAATATCTATACAGATGGTTCCAAAACTGATACAGGAACTGGTAGTGGTTTTCACTGTATGGAGCTAAACATTAACAGATCTTATCGATTAAAGGATGACTGCAGTATTTTTCAAGCTGAAATATATGCTATTGCCAAAGCTGCGGAACAGATTTCAATGTTGCCAATATACAGAAGCGATATTAGTTTTTTCATTGATAGTCAAGCTGCACTATTGGCTCTTAAAAATGACAACATCAGGTCTAAGGTAGTCAGCCGCTGCCACAGAGAACTTAAGGCTCTCAGCGAGCAGCATAACATTAGACTGTGCTGGGTACCCGGAAAGATATTCTAGGCAACGAGAAAGCAGATGAACTGGCAAAAAAAGGTGCCAGCCTTCCAGAGGAAGCGTCGGAATCCGATGTTTACCCCCCTTTGTCACTGAATTCACTACGGATCAAGTGCAAAGCTAGAGATACCTGGATATGCAGATGGACAAATTCAGACAGATATATTCAGACTAAATCATTATGGTGAAAACTTGACAAAACACACCCAAATTCTCCTAGATATGAATAGAAGACAACTAAGAATGGTAATAAATCTTATAACTGGTCATAATACATTAGGTAAACATATGGTAAGAATATGTAGATTGAATGATGATACTTGTAGATGGTGTGGGGAAGCTGTCGAAGACAGCTATCACTTCTTATGTGAATGCCCTGCGCTGTCTTTTAGAAGATTTAAACTATTTGGCTCTTATTTCTTTCAGAGCTTATTGGAAATTCGAAGCGAGAATTCTTGGACTCTACTGGCATTTATAAAAGCTTCAAAATGGGATGCATAACTGGAAACAATGCGAGTGATAAAATTGAAGAGAGAAGGTTTCGACCATTAAAGGAATCATAATGGGCCACATCAAAGCCTCTATGGACGTTAGTTTTGTATAAACCGACGCCATCCTTCACAACCTAACCATCTGCCATAAAAATTTCAGAACAAAAAAATTATTTGTTGTCGTTTTACATCCATTTTTGTTATTCTGCTAACTCAAAGTACATATTTTTTTGGTGGAAATAAATGCCAACTCCCATTGTAAATTTCCAAACATTTTTCAAAAAATTTTTTAAAAAAAAATTAGACCACATATCTTATTGCATTTGCCATGCTAAACACGAATCTTGTAAAGATTTTGATATCTAATGACTGGTTCTCGAGATATTGCCATTTTGAAAATATCGGTAAATAGTGTTTGCAAAAAAAAAAATTGCTTATATTTATGTAACTTTCAAACTATTTATCAGATTTTAATATTTTTAAAAAAATCTAATATTTTGGCTATGGAACTTTTTCGAGGTAAGCTTTAAAATTAAGCCCGCCCAATAGGAACTTTTTTTTCGACCCGGTCTAATGTGCATCGCCTCAAAATAGAATTATTTATTTTTTTAATTTTGAATTTTTGAATTGAAAAATTTTGAATTCAGAGGTTCTCATAGAAAAATTCGGGTTGGTAGGAGTACACAGAGGACGAAAATAATCATAGTTGTAATAAATTAAGGTGCCTATTTATAGAAAACAGGCATAACTCAATAAGAAGTCAAAATTTTCCATGAGCTTGTTGCAGAACAATCATAAAATATTCAAATTTTGTTTGAAAATATTAAAAAATTAAAGGCGTGCAGTCTTTAAATTGACAAATACTTTTGAATTTTGAGACGTTTTCTAATTGTTAAAAAGTTAAATTAAAAAACAATAATATCAATGCGAAAACAAAAAATAAATCATACGCGCTGTTGTATAAAAAAAAGTAGCTGCTTTGCAATATGGTGCACCAGTACGTATGATAAATGTGTTGTATTAAATATTGCTTATACTCACTGTTGCCAGATTTGACGATTTCTCTGCATTTTGACGATTTTTACTCCCTAAAATAGCAAAATGACGATTTTTGTCCAAAAAATGACGATTTTTAAAAATAACAAAAACCTGACAATTTTTCTACTTTTTAACATTTTTTTTAATAGAACTTTAATATTCAATGAATATTTTTTTGCTTATTATTAGTTAAAATAAAATATCCACCAATATATTTGTACAAAGACCGTATTTACATAAGGCAATTTTAATTGCGCCAATTCTGATTTTATCGTGTATTAGAGAGAGATCTAAGATTCTTCCCTCTCTCTCTGATACACTAGAAAATCAAAATTGCCGCAATTAAAATTGCCTTATGTAAATTCGGTCAAAAAGAGACAAAACAAACAAGTGAAAGTGTTACATTCTCTTTCATAGCCAAGTACCGTTATTCTAGGTGGGTATCGGTTGCCAACCCTGCGGCCAACCATACATGGGATTTTTTAATTTCCATTTAAATTTAATTACCATTTCTTTATCAAATGGAAATTAATAAACAATTTCCATTTCTCAAAATTAAAATTATAAATTTTTGAATTTCCATTTCCTTAGCAAATGGAAATGTATGGTTGTTGAATCGGATGGAAATGGTAATTAAATTACAGAATGATTTTGAGTTTTTAAATTATACGGTATTTACACCAACGAAAACAACTTGTTTTTGAATATTTTTTTGGTTTTTGGCAAAAACTACATAAATTTTCCATACAATTTAAAAACTGCGTTGCCAACTAAAACTGGACAAAAACTAGAATTTAGGTTCTAGTCAATGCTACTATTAATTCAGTGTGAATGTTTTTTTGAATTTTCTTTTAGTAAAAACGAATGTCAAAATAAAAATATTTGTTTTTTTGTGAAATTAATATTCAAATCTTTTAAAAAAGTAAATAAATGTGTAATTTAATTTTTTTAATAACGTGTGGCTATTATAATTTTGTGTTTTTCAGTGAATTTAGAAAATAATTAATTTGATTTGACAAACAAAAACTCTTTTATACTATGTTTAGACCAAACAAAAACTAACTTGTTTTTGGCAAAAAAGCATTTTGGAAAACCAAACTGTTTACACCGAATAAAAAGAGTTTTTGTTTGTCAAATCAAATTAATTATTTTCTTAATTCACTAAAAAACACAAAATTACAATAGCCACACGTTATTAAAAAAATTAAATTACACATTTATTTACTTTTTTAAAAGATTTGAAAATTAATTTCACAAAAAAACAAATATTTTTATTTTGACATTCGTTTTTACCAAAAGAAAATTGAAAAAAACATTCACACTGAAGTAATAGTAGCATTGACCAGAACCTAAATTCTTGTTTTTGTCAAGTTTTAGTTGGCAACGCAGTTTTTAAATTGTATGGAAAATTAATGTTGTTTTTGCCAAAAACCAAAAAAATATTCAAAAACAAGTTGTTTTCGTTGGTGTAAATACCGTATTAATTTGAAAATTTTTGAATTTTTTCGATTTGCCAACAATATTTCTATAATATATTTTTAAACCTTTTTTGTATGTCAATATAAATTAAATAAAAATAAATAAAAAAACGAATGAATTTCTTTGGGAAAATAAAAAATATTTAAATCACCGTGAAATTCTCCTGAATTTGGATTCTGGAAACAAGAAAAGGTAAGCTTAAAATATTCTGAAAGTTGTATTATAGAGATATTGCACTAACATGAATAAAATAATTGTTTTTTAGCGCATAAATACTACCCATCCTGCCTCCAATTTTATCTGAAAATTATTTCAAGACATTAGAAATGGTAAGTATTTAGTCGTTTTATACGCGAACGATTTACCACAAAGTTTAAAATGCATAAATAAAAGAATCTGGTGAATCTTAATATTTACATATGCATACCCTACACTATTAATTCTAACATTATTAGCTTTTGATAACGTTTACAACTAATTCAATTACACTCAAAAAATTATGTTAGTAAAATCAACTGAAAATGTCAGTTAAAATAACTACTTTGTAAGTTGTTTAGGGGTCAACTAATTTTTCAGTTAAATCAACTAACAATGTTAGTTATTTTAACTGACAAAAAACAACTGACTTATGTGGTAAAAACTACTAACATTTGTAGTCAAAACAACTAAAATGTAGTAAAAATAAAGGGGCCCCCGTGGGCTAGTTGGTAGCGTGCTAGCCTTTCAACGTGGAGGTCGTGGTTTCGATTCCCACCAGAACCCTTGGTTTTTTCGCTACAACGAGACGACGGTCATTGTTACCAGTTCTCGGTTAGGTGGAATTTATTAAAAATGAGTTGTAAATAAAAACTAGTTACATTTGTAAAAAAATCAATATTTAATTTTTTTTTCCAAAAATTTTTCAGAAAAAAAAAATTAAGACCAAAATTTTTCAAAGCTTTTTTTTTTAAAAAAAAGTTGTAAAAGATAAAAAAAACGATTTTTTTTTTAAAAACTTGGAAAATTTTTCAGAGGTAAGAAATAAAATTAACTACTTTAAATAACGGTTACTACATTACAGTACTTTTTTGTTAGTTGTTCAAAAAAAAAGACTTAAAATACATAACTAACAAAAATAGTTGTTTCATATTTTTCATACAAAATAATAATTTTACATACAAAATTCATACTAACTTTGTAGTTGAAAACAACTAACAACTAAAATATACAAACAACTGACATGTAGTAACTTACATAATTTTCTGAGTGTAATTTTTAATTTCTGAAATAATGTTGGAAATTGTGTGGCTTTTAATTTATGTGTTCTGAATTTGATTAGTTTAACATTCAATGAATTAGATTTGGTATATTCTTTTATGCATTAAATTGTTTTTAAATTTTCAGGATTCCAAAACAGTGCTGAGATGTAATAGATGGTGCCCGGACTTTTAAAAAAATATATATATATATATGTGGCACACTATCAACATGCACATCAAAATTTAAATTTAATAACTGATTGAATTATTTTGTAAACAATAAAATTAAAATTTTATGAATCCACTTTCGGATTCATTTTGTTTCCAAATATTAAGAACAAAAGAGTTACAATGAGTGAAAAAGAATGAAATTTACTTGGCAAGTCTTCATAAAAATTTGTTATTTACATATGTTAAACAAAATTACTCCAATTTTTATGTTTTTTTAAATTTTGTAGTATTTTTTATAAAATACATATAATATTATATGTATGTAATTTTTATTCCCCATTTGCATACTAACAACGATTTCCATTGATTTTTTCAGTTGGGAAACAGCGGACACCTAGTTGGCTTGCCATTAGAGCTATGTGCAACGTTTAAGGTGTTCCCTCCAATAATACTCTCTAGGAGTATTTAACTGAAAATATCTGACTTGGTTACAACTTATTATGCCGGGAGTTAGCCTAGATTAGAAATGTATTTACTTTATTGTAAAACAGTTTGGAATAAGTAGATACATTTTTAATGTTAGAGCTTTTGGAAAATGATGTTGTTTGTTGTTTTGAATTCAAAATGGTTGGACTACAAAATGTTCGCTTTAAAAATTTATACAAAAATTTTGAGTAATTTTATACAGTTTGATTTTTTACATAATTTAACTGGAGACATTGGCCTCTGTTCTGTCTTTCACAACTTTTCAATTCACATGAAAATTTCCGAATCACATCAAATCAAGTTTAGTGGTTTGTTGATCACTTTTTCATTTAAAGTGGAAATGGAATAATTAAAATTTAAAAAAATATAAGGAAAAAATTGCATTCGTTTTACTTTCACCAAATTTTATTTATGTGAAACAAAACGAAAAAGAAATTTGGATGTGAAATCTAGAACACCAAAAAAATTCGGAAATTTTCATTTTCACATTTTTTATGTGTATTACTTTTTTTGGAACATCGGCCATTACAAAATTTTTACAGTTTCTTGGAAAAACACAACAAGAAAAATTCTTTCTCACATTGTTGTTTTTACGCGCTATTGTTAGTAATATTTTGGGGACAACAGCCCGATCCTAAAGATTGTCAGTGATTTAAAAAAATAACAAAATGACAATATTGTATGCAAAATAATGAAATTTTGTGATATTTTAAGTCACTGGCAATTCAAGAATCGGGCCTAAAAAATGTGTTTTATTTTAAAAGTATTTTATAACGTCGTTTATAAACCTTATATGAAATTAACATTGCCATGAGTAGGGTACAATTTGATAACCTATGGCCCTCTATAGTTTTCATATATTTTGTTGTTTGAGGTTTTTGTTCTTGCTTATACGGTATTTACACCAACGAAAACAACTTGTTTTTGAATATTTTTTTGGTTTTTGGCAAAAACTACATAAATTTTCCATACAATTTAAAAACTGCGTTGCCAACTAAAACTGAACAAAAACTAGAATTTTAGGTTGTGGTCTATGCTACTATTAATTCAGTATGAATGTTTTTTTGAATTTTCTTTTGGTAAAAACGAATGTCAAAATAAAAATATTTGTTTTTTTGTTAAATTAATATTCAAATCTTTAAAAAAAGTAAATAAATGTGTAATTTAATTTTTTTAATAACGTGTGGCTATTGTAATTTTGTGTTTTTTAGTGAATTTAGAAAATAATTAATTTGATTTGACAAACAAAAACTCTTTTTATTCGGTGTAAACAGTTTGGTTTTCCAAAATGCTTTTTTGCCAAAAACAAGTTAGTTTTTGTTTGGTCTAAACCATAGAGAAACATAGAGGCGAAGGTGAAAGAAAAAACATTATTGCTATCTTTTTCTAATTTCTCACACGTACGTTGTCGATGTGAATTCACCACACAATACATGTTTACAAGTTGTACTTTGTCAACAAATACATTTAAACAAGTTGTACTTTGACAACTCAATTTTTGACGCCTTCGCCTCTATGTTTCTCTATGGTCTAAACATAGCATTAAATTATTTGAATTTTTGATTGCGTTACCAACTCCTTTGAAAAAATATTTTTTTTTAAAACGGCAATGTTAAAGGTTTTTGTCTTTGATTTTTTATGGCAACGTAATTAAAAAAATGTGGCGAAGGTTTTCATTCGAATGAAAATTAAATTTTTTCAATTTCCATTTGTTCTGGAAATGAAAATTAAAAAAAAAATAATTTACCATTTGCAGAAAAAATTGTAATTAAAACACAAATTATAATTTGAATCAAATTGTAATTTCCCATGTATGCGGTCAACACATGTTTATTTGTTCAACTGTTAACAAGTGTGGACGTGTTTTTAGTTTAACTCCGTGCTATTACTTAATTAAATTAATAAAATTGTTCGTAATAGGTTTTGTGATATTTTCATGACCACGTCAAGGAAAATTAAAATATGGTCTAGTGTCCTGCTTTTAAAATCAATGTTTGTTAGATTGGCTTAGATTCGCCCACCAATTGTAAAAAATGATTTTAAAGTGAAAAAACACTTTTTTTTAGTTTTTACAAAAAAAAGTAATGTCAATTTTTTTCAAATAAGTCGAAAAAAAGATTTTTTTATTATAAAATTATCTTTCTAACGAACGAAAAAACACTTAAATCGGAGGAAAATTGGCCAAGTTAAACGTACTTCCCCAAACCATTATACTGTAATTTTTTATATGAGAAAAAATATATTTTTTTTATTTTCAATTGTTGGGCAAATTGTCATTCCATTAGGACTAAAACTGATAAAGAGTAAAATTAAGGGCAATTGGACAATATAATGTAAAATATTTTTTTTTCTCATCCAAAAAAATTACGGTCTAATGATCTGGGGAAGTCTTTATAACTTTGTCATTGTTTCATCTGATTTTAGTGCCTTTTAGCTGGGTAGAAAGATAATTGCAAAAAAAAACTCATTTTTTTTTTTTGACTTTTTGGAAAAACTAATTTTAAAGTACATTTTTTTTTTGTGAAAACAAAAAAAAAATAATTTTTCCGCCTATAAAATTTCTAACCGATTTTTTCCTCAATTTTTGAATTTAAAATTTTTAGATACCAATAAACAAAACTGTTAGCAAATACGTGTTGACAAATACTTTTGAGTTTTGACACGATAAAGTGTTTAAAAAGTAAAATCAATATCAATTTAAAAACAAAAATAAAAATAAATCATACGCACTATTGTACAAAAAATGAGCTGCTTTGCAATTTGGTGCACCAGTACGTATGATTAATATATTGTATTAAATATTGCTTATACCTTCTATTCTTTTAACAGAGAATTAATTTAACAGAATTTATAAATTTTTCATATCACTTGAAATTCACATAAAATGTGTTATCGTAAAAATGTTTGTTACGGTCAGCACATGTTTATTCATTCAACTGTTGACAAGTGTGGACGGGTTTTTAGTTTAACTCCGTGCTATTAATTAAATTAATAAAATTGTTCGTAATAGGTTTTGTAATATTTTCATGATCACATCGAGGAAAATGAAAATATGTACACCAATGATACCGATTTAATTCGAGGATCTGCTTTACCGACTGGTGCTAGTCCTAGCACTAGTCTTAAGTTTGGGACCTTGGTGTCCGGCCTTGAATCTGGTAAGGGTTGAGTTGAGTTGAGGGTGGGTTGTACAAGCCTAAAAATAGGTAAATTTTTAGGCAAGTCCATGGCGCTCAGACTTAAAATAGTCCATTGTACCGTTTAAATTTAGGGTGCTCAGCCCAATATTGGTGGCAAAAAGAACAAGAAACTCAAACTGTCAATCAAGGACGTGTAAAACTCGTTTGGGAACGAAAGGTCAGCATCCATATTTAAGGATGTCATTGGCCAAGTGGGAGAATTATGGCCTGGATCCTAACTGAACGTGGTGGATAAAGATGATATCCAATAGCAACCCAGAGCTCATGCACGGATTTCGATGGCATCAAGTGACTGAGGCTATTCTGAAGATGATCAAAGTCTGCATACCTGACCTTCTAAATTTTTTGAAAATCTTTGTTTGTTTTAGGTTTTTTTAATTTTTTTTAGGTTTTTTTAGTTTAGCAAACTATTTTTTAATTTTTTTTTTAGTTTTTTTTTTTTTCAAAATATTTATGATTTTTGTGTTTTTTTCAGGTTTTTTAGGGTTTTTGTAAATTTTTTGAAAATCTTTGTTTTTTATAGGTTTTTTTAGTTTTTTATATACCCTCCAACTACAGTATGGGGGTATACTCACTTTGTCATTCCGTGTGTAACGCTTCGAAATATCGTTCGGGGACCCCATAAAGTATATATATTATTGATCAGTGATCGATTCTATTATATTCTAGCGATATGCGTCCGTCCGTCTGTCTGTCCGTCCGCCTGTAGTTAACACGATGCAGTTCAAAATAAAAGAGCTAGCCCCTCAAGTTTGGCATAAATATGTCTTATGGTCCTAGGCAGCTCAAGTTCGGAAATGGGCCAAATCGGACCAGGGGGAAAAAAGTTCCCCCTTGAAGAACTAAACCAACCTCTTAAAAATGCCAATTTTTTATACAGTTTTTTTTATTTTTGCGCAACAAATGAAACTTTTGTATGTTCGTAGAAATTTATATTTCTGCGCTTGGACCCAGGGGACTAAAACATTTAGCTTTTTTGCCCCTTCCCTCTTTAAAGGGCGTGGATAAAAAAATAATATAAATAATTATAAAACTATAAAACTATAATACTTTAGTGCACAAAGCAGACAAAAATGAACTTGTAAACATACACCGTGAGGGAAAAGGAGTCACCACAGCTCACAAACCCCTCCCCGTACCTTGCTCCCCTTTTTTTCATGTTGGAGGTTATAAAAGATTCCGCTCAGCCGAATTTAACAATCTCACTTGTTTTTATTTTCATTGTTTTTTTAATTTTCCATATTTTTTAAAAAGAGGGGAATTTTCCCTGAAATTAATGTAACTGAAAATAAAATTTTCTTTCAATTAAATAAATACAAATTTGACATAAATTATCCAATACAAATTTGACATAAATTTGCCGTACATAGTTAAAAAACGTCAAATTTGTATGGGATAATTTATACACGTTAGCAAAAAAATCCAGCTTATATTAACCTATCTCAGTTAATAGACTACGTTAAACAATTTTCAAAAAACATAACAAAACCAAAATTTATATTAAAAATTTTAAAAATTTATTAAAATTAATATAAAAAAAAAATGTTCAACAAAATGATGCAAGATTTCGAGAATGAAGCAACCAGTGAAATGTTGAATGCGGTGGAAGCTGCGGATCCCTCAACTTCCCACAACAATAAGATGGAGGTGGAAGATACGAACCAATCAACAACCCACACAATTATGATGAAGTGTTTCGAGGATGATGTAGATCCGGACGTGTTGAAGGAAGTGGAAACTTTGCACCCCTCAACTTCCCACAATAATAAGATGGAGGTGGAAGATACGAACCAATCAACAACCCACACCATTATGATGAAGTGTTTCGAGGATGATGTAGATCCTGACGTGTTGAAGGAAGTGGAAACTTTGGACCCCTCAACTTCCCACAACCGCAGCTCCACACCAATATGAGCCGACTTCCGAGAATCTGAGAATCTTTTTTCTCCTGAGACATCATTAAATGAACTATTATCAGATGTAGAAATTATAGAAACGCAGAACCGAATTTCATCAAATGAACTATCATCAGATGTAGAAATTATAGAAACCCGACTAAAAAAAATAATACGGTGCCATATAACATTTGATCCCAAAAATGGAGGATCCAAAAATATATGATTATATCTTATTAGATCAAAAGTAAGATAATTAGATCCCAAAAATGGAACGGTAAATATTATCTAATTTGATATTATAAAAAATGGGATCTAATAAGATCTAATAATATATAATTATATCTTATTAGAGCTAATATGATCTTTAATATCAAATCAGATGAAATTTACCGTTCCATTTTTGGGATCTAATTATATCTAATTATATCAAATTTGATCTAATAAGAATAAATATGTATGTTTAGATGCTCTATTTTTGGGATCAAACGATGGATCTATTTATATACAATTAAATAAAAAACTATATGATTATATCAAAACTTTTTTACTCGGGAAGTCAGAACCGAAGTTCATCTTTGATAATAACTGTGCGGATGTCTCAAGATCCAGAATTTGCACCATATCTGGATGCAGAGAGGAGAATAATGGAGAGACTATTTAACGATCCCCCCAATTATTTTGTAAGTCCACCACAAACATATTATGATGGACCCGATACAGAAGGCATTGCTGAGTTCCTAAATTCGGAATACCAAATACCCAACAAACAAATGGCTGATTTTGAGGCAGAATCAGTCTTAATGATTAGTTGTTGTCCAGAAAACCTTTAGGTTTTAAAAAATAAAAATGTTAACACATTAATTAAAAATAATAAAAAAAAAATGAATAAAAAACAAGTGAGAGTGTTAAATTCGGCTGTGCCGAATCTTTTATACCCTCCAAAATGTAAAAAAAAAAAATTGTCAGGGGCGTGTGTTTTTTTTTGGGGGGGGGGGGGGGGGTGCGATGGGGATAAGTGGGGGACGTTGACAGCACCTTCTCATCCCGATAAATATAACAAATATTTCATTTATTTAACAAAAATACAAAAAAACATGTAAAAAAAGTGTATTTTTTCAGAGGTTGGTTTAGTTCTTCAAGGGGGAACTTTTTCCCCCTGGTCCGATTTTGCTCATTTACGAACTTAACCTGCCTATTAACATAAGACATATTTGTGCCAAATGTCGGGAGTCTAGCTCTTTTATTTTGGACTGCATCGTGTTAACTACAGACGGACAGACGGACAGACGGACGGAAAGACGGACAGACGGACGGACATACGGACGGACGGACGGACATCGCTAGAATGTCTTAGAATCGAGCACTGATCATAAATATATATACTTTATGGGGTCCTAGACCGATATTTTGATGCGTTACACACGGAATGACAAAGTGAGTATACCCCCATACTGTAGTTGGAGGGTGGAGGGTATAATTAAAAAAAAAAAAATGTTTATATATATTTTATGGATATGCTAGATAGCTGATTAGAGAATACCATTTAAAAATTAATAAATCAATAAGTAAATAAATATTAAAGAATAAAAATGTTTTATTTTTTACTAATAGATTACAAAATGAATTTACAGATTACAGACAGTAAATATTTTATCTCTCGTTTCAATACCAACAAATGATAAAGAATCAAAATAGTCAATTTTTGGTGCGATTTATTATGGTTCAATGTATATATTTGGTATATATTCGAGAATGCACTTAAAAGAAATCATCAGTTTAAAACTACAATTCGCAAGAAGCATACCAAGAAAATGGATTTTTTATATAACTTAAACAACCCCTCAAAAACCTCATCCGGTGGAGGCTATACTAAAACGGATGACCTCTGCGTTAATAAATTATACGCAATCACGGATTGTAAGTTTAAAGAAACCAAATACGGGTGCAAGTTGACGCTCACCTTGGAAACTCAAGAGGGAGATAGCCTCTGGATATATCTCCCCCAACGAATTGTTAAGATGTTTCCTGGGGACAATCCGTTTCAAAAACTACAGGATAACGGAATAAATGGGATTATATATAAAGGTAGAGACTAGTCTGCCTTTAATGTGGGTATTTTCGAATTTAAAATTATACCCCAATAATTTTAATAATATTATAAATATAAAAATATATAATTCACTATGTTTAAGTTTTAAAATAAATAAATAAAAATTATATTAAAATAAAATAAGGCAGTTTTTTATTTAACATTTTATTTAAATTTTTTTATTTCAGGAAAAATATTGTTTACATTGTTGAATTACTTTTCTATCATTATAAATATAATCAGATTTTTTAAATTGTTTTAAAAATAATTTAAAATTTTTGTTTTGTGATTTAAATAAGCTATGGAGCAAGCAATAATGACCACATGTCTGAGAAAAGAATCCCTGAACTTGTTGCTCATTAAATTTATATCGTTTACTATTTCGCCTTAAAAATTGTAAAAATTCCATATTTAATGGTTGTTGTTCATAAGAATCAAAAAATTCAGCATTATTAAAAACATCGAAATAAAATGCAATCCAACACTCAAAAAATTATGTCATTAACTGTTTGTAGTTTATTTAAAAAGTTTTCCGTTTAGTCGTTTTTAAAAGAAAAAACATTTGCTTGATAAGTATTCAGTTTTTATAAATGACTACTTCAGTCCTTTGTTTCAAAAATAACACACTAAAAAATAAAACTTTCATTAACATTTAATTTTTAAAGTCATTTATTTTTGTTCTGTAAGTAAAAACTACTGATTATTCTTTTGATTTTTAATGATTTGTGTAATTAATTTTTTTTTTTAATTGTTGGTATTTTTTAATGAAATATCATTAGTTTTTACCTACACAAGTCAGTTATTTTTTTTGTAGAAAAAAAAAAATCAAAAAATTATTTATAGAAATATAAAAACATGTTTGTATCAAGTGACTTTGGCGCGATGGGTAGAGTGTCTGGCCAGAATTGTAGTTGATTGCGGGATCGATTCCCCAAAAATTTTATTAAAAATTTAAAAAAAAAATATTTCAATAAAAAATTGTAAAAACTTACCTACGAAATCATTAATTTTTATTGTTTTCGTAGGTTATTTTTTTGAAATTTGTTGGTAAAAATAACAGAACTGTCATTAATTTTTAATGTTTTCGTTGGTTATTTTTTTCAAATTTGTTGGTAAAAAAGAGTTAAAAAACGTAATTTTTTAATGTTTAATGTTATTTATTTTAGAAAATTTTGTCAACAGTAAAAAATAAATGTTGATGTTTGTTAAAACAAATGAATAATTACTGGGATGGTTTTCAATTGTTTATTCACTGGTTTTAAGTGTGTTTTTCATTTGTTTTTGCCTACAAAATATTTTGAGTGCACCCAACAATATGAGACATTGGAAACAAATTTCGTGAGTGTATCAAGCGTTTTTTTTACATTTTTCAACTTTAAACATTTCTTACCATGAACTAATGAGACCATTTGCGCTGTGCCTTTTCACAATTACTCTTTAACGTTCCCTTAACATATCTTCATTCACAGGCACCACCTAATTTATAAATTAAAAAGTTATTGCAAAATTATCAGATTATTATAAGTGTTACAAGTGAATGACAATTGTCCATAAACATTTATACAATACTTATATTATAAAGAAAAATCACTTAATTTATTATGACCCCAGGCTAATGTGTTTATACCATCTGACATAATATATCTCTTATCAACCTTATAATTTAAACTAATTTTATTTCTGTATATAATTTACGAGCCCTACACTGAAAGAATTATTGTTCATTCCATCTATGAACAAATTTCATAAAACCAAATTCATAGAATCTATGAAACAATTCATTGGCTGAATGAATATTCATTAGTATTCTGAAATTTTTCATAGAATTTTATTCATAGATTTTATTAAATTCATAGAAAAAATTCATAGAATTAATGAATATCATTCATAGAAGAAAATTCCATCAATATGCCATTTAATTTTTTAAATAATTAAAATAATGTTACAATAATTAAAACAGTTGAATAAATTGATTAAAAAAATAAAAAAAAAATAAAAAAAACATTTAAAAAAAAAATTTCATTGCTGCCCTGACCGGGGCTAGAACCTAAGACCTACCGGCTGAAGTGGCAATTGTCGACGCCTTAGCTATCAGCGCCACCAAAGAAGAAAAATCTCGCCAACTAACGCTTGATTTTATAACGCTTCATTTTTGTAAATACACAAAATATTTGATTTCTACAAACACACACACAGCTTTTGGCAGAGCATTGTGACAGAGCAAAGACACAAACTTAATATGTTAGCAGAATATTATTCAAAATAGCTTTTAAGTGTTGTTACTTGTTTATATAATTTAGCTAAGTGGTTAGACACTAAGCTTCACGAACAAGAGGTTCTATGTTCGAATCTCGGTGGGGATAAGTTAAAAAAAAATATATAAATTTTAAAAATAGAAAATAGTAAATAAATGAAATAATAAAAATAAAATAAAAAAAAAATAAAATTGAAATAATAAAGTAAAAAAAAATAGAATTGAACAATAAAATTTTTTTTCCAAAGCCTATGAACTTTTTCATAGGTTTCTGGTTTCTATGAATTTGTTTCATAGATTCTATGAAGGGCATCATTGGCTCACTTCTAATGATTTTTTTCATAGAATCAATGTACGTTTTCATAGCCGTAATGAACAAAATTCTTTCAGTGTACTCCTAATAACATGCTGTTGTCCATAAAAATTTTTTTATCTAGTATAGACTCTCTTTAACGATTAAATTCCAATTTCTTGACAACTGATTTTTTACTCCCTTAATTTTTTTAATAGTATGGTTAGACTTATCATTTCCAGCAACAATGTACGCGTATGCTTTTGCTTTAATACCTGCAAAATCTGTCATTATTTTACATGAGGTTTCATCTTTCATTAATCCTAATACTTTTTTGTTCATGGGGCTCATATCGTATATGTTATTCAAGTTATAATCTGATGTATTGAACTTACTGGGGTTATTTCTAATGATTTGATATAAATCTTTTTCAGATGATATCAATGTACATGCATTTTATATTTTCATCTTCTTTAGTTAAGAAATTATAATAAAAGTCATACATAAGCTATTTCGATAATTCTAAAACTGTGACTTCTATATAAATCGGTTTATCATGATGCACCTCTAACTTGTTAAGCTCTACTCCATATAGACCGTTATCAAAAATTTCTATTCCTGAAAAGTTTGGTTTGGCTATTAGTTCTCTATAACCAACAGACTTTGTAACATTATTATAATTGGTCAGTAATCTAACATCTCGACGCTTTTCCACATTTTCCATTGTCTTGCCATACACAGAATTGTTCATTAACTTAAAAAAAAATATTTTCAAAATCATTTTTTGCTCACTTATGTACGGTTTAAGCCATGAACTTTATTTAAATTGCAAGATTTGGTGAATTTTTTTAAGTATTAACCCCTGTTCTACACAAAAAAAAAAACGTGGGTATTCAATACTAAAAATTTAACTTAATTTTAGTTCAAAAGGACCTATACAGGAATTGGTAACCAATGCTAAAATTTTTTACTAATATTATTGAAGACCAATAAAAATTGCTAATTTTAGTACTTTGAAGATACTAAAATTAGTAACTAATTAGAAGATTTTGGTACAATATCACTTACTAAACCTTTTACTGTAGAATTATTTTGAGTGTAAACACAATTTTAATTTTTTTATATGAATTCTATAATTATCTTTATTTGTCAAATCAGTTATCAACTTTTTAATTTTTCTCCCTGAGGTATTTTTGATTCCGGACAGAATGGAAGATAATTATGAGCATCATGAATAGTTTGAGGATATTCAAGATCAACTTCAGGTATATACCCACGGCCAGATTTATCTTTGTATTGACTAATTTGAAAATTCTCAATATCATTGTCCGATAAAAATGAGAAATCTGAAATGGGAAGTTTTTGAGACATTACGCAACCATATAAGTTATTGGCTTCTATGTTACCCAAAAAATTGTCTTTTTTTTTAAATATCATATTCTTTCATATATTTATTGTTTGCCTTTGCTAACTTATAGCTACACTGAATAATGCCACCTCGAACTGAAGTTTTTAAAAATTTGAGAATTTCTGGGGCTTATTAATTATAACTTTACTTTGATATGCTTAAGCATAGCATCCCAAGATAGTGATGGTGCCGTTATGTAATTGCATCGATCTAATCCATAAATTTCCTTACGTATTTTCCTGAAATTCTCAAATATGTCTGCAAGTATAAGAACATCACTCTTTAGGCATAACATCATATACACCTTAATATACCTGTGGGTGCTGTGGCTTAGTGGTTAGCGCGTTGGACTACTAGCCAGCAAGCCTGGGTTCGATTCAGGGCTCAGACAGAACAAAATTTTTTCAGGTATTTATTAGTTTCTATTTAACTAATATCTATCGCAGCACCCTCCTTCGTTGATAAATAGCACTAAAACGTCAACGAAGTAAAATAATAAAAAAATGGCTATTAAAACACAGCTTCAAAAATAATTCGCCAGATCAATAACAGATGGCGATGCAACAACTGTACTCAAAATTATCAACACGCGCAATTACAGTGTTGCCATACTGAAGCCCTTCTATCTTTCTAATCTTTCATCTCTCTTCTATCCCCTTTCCGAAAGAAACATCACGGTTACATTAGTAATTGATAGGCAGCATTGCCTGAGTGTTGTTTCTTTAAAAAAAAAAAATAGATCTACAGTTAAGTACAGTCCAAACCTCATGAGCAAACTGATAATTTTCCTCAGAACACTCACTATTATCTAAGTTGTTGTAAAAATTATCAATGGATGGTAAAGTAAGCTCATTTAGTTTATCAAAACTGGTTATATAGTCATAGGGGAAAACTCCTTTTCTTGTCATTAATTTAAATTGTTCTGTTGCTGGAAATGATTTTTTTAGTATTTTAAAATCTTCTTTATTTAAATAAATCGCTAGTTTTTCTATGCTTGAATTTAAAAATCTATTAGAGTCTACAAACTTAATAAAAAATGTTGGTTTATTTAAATCCCCTCTAATTAATTTTGTTATAGTAATATACAATTCTTTATTACAGGGAATAACAGAGATATCGTTTTTCAACTCTGTAATAAAAAGATGTATATTATACCTACATAAATTATGAAACAATACAGGAATAAATGGAAAATTAAATTTAAAATCATTCTTACATTCTGTATGACTAAAACCCATAAGTTGTCCACTAAAAAAATTATAAAATATTTCTTTCTCACCATTTAGCAACCCATTGCACGCACAGCAAATATTTTGCAGCTCGGTACTTACAGATGTTGTATAAACAGGTAGTATTTCTGCTTTTTTCATCCAATATATTTCATAGAGTTGATTCATTCGTTTATACAGATGATCCAAAAACTCTAAAACACATTTTTTTACTAAATATATAGAAAAGAAAATTTAGATTTAGTACATTATTATTCTCAAATTAATATAAATAGAATTTTACCTTCAAAATAGTGGTACTCATCCTTAACGTCGTTATATGGTCAAGGCTACCGTCAGTAACGTCACGCTCGCTTACATATTTTGGTCAATATCTTTATAAAATACAATTATTTCTCCCAACTTGAGAGCGGCATATGAAAGTTCTCGTCATAACTGTTGTTTCATACGCAGACAATTTTGCTGTATCTCGTTTTGTTGTGAAGTTATGACCATTTTAAGCTGTCAGTAACGTCACCGTATTTTGGAAGTGTGTTTGGAGGTAACTGAACGTTTATGTAAAAATGAGCGAATTGAAAGAGTTCATGTTTATTATTGCCCAGTATTTTAAAAAAGGAAGGATGAAAGATGATTTTTATCCAAAAGGTGGGCTTAATATTTTATGTTTTAATCAAGTAAATGACATAAAAGCAGTGTCAGTAACGTTACTCAAAATGTCAGTAACGTCACACGTACGAATTTCGTTACGATTTTCGGGTCTTTTTTTTCTTGGGTTAATAGAGGGACCCTACGCGGCGAAAAAATCATAGTAGAGGAGTTTTAAGATGCAATTAAATACCGAATTATTAAGCAAAAAAGTAAAAAAACAAAAATAAAAAAAATCCGTCAGTAATTTCACACAATCCTATTTTTCAAAAATACCCTGCTATATGCAAATAATGCTTCATTTAAGCATAGAGGGACCCTACACGGCGAAAAAATCATAGTAGAAGAGTTTAAGATGCAATTAAATACCAAAAAAGTAAAAAAACAAAAATAAAAAAATCCGTCAGTAACGTCACACAATCTAATTTTGCAAAAATACCCTGCTATATGCAAAAAATGCTTCATTTAAGCATTGATTATGAAAGTACTTCAAAAATACTAAAAAAAAATCAGCTCATCCACCCTCTTTTCTAATTAGTTAATGCATAAAAAAACATTTTATAAAAATTTGTCAGTAACGTCACAGTTTATTTGCGGCTGATTACTTTAAGCCTTAATTGGTCCAAAAGCCAAGATTTGTACAGAAATTTGCTTGCTCATCAATATTTTGATTTATATTCTATCCAAAAAAGTAATCATCTGTCTAAAGCACAAAAAAATAACAACAAAATTTACCTTTTTCGCCGACATTGATATATTTTCCAACTACGCCTTGCACGTGCCAGAATGTAAAATGTCAAAGCAGACACAAATTTTGGACTGGCATACAGTGATGCCATATTCTACACATATTTGATATTTCAAATGTAAAAAATATTTTGGGCTTTGTGACAGAAAAAAAATCTATGTGGTTTCATTTTTCGTGGCCTTGCCCATATGTATGTTTAACATAATACGCCACTGCACATGCCTCATGTTTTTGTTTTGTTTTCAATTGGCACAAGAATTGATTCCATATCCGCATAAACGACTATTGAGGGGAGAAATTTGTTTTTCACATTTGGTGAATGAAATTGTAGACCCCTGTTCAGGATAATAATAATAATAATAAATTCCCGTCGTTCCTATAAGGAGCATAGGGCCTGTTCAGGATAATTTGTTATTACTCCAGAGCATTCTTTTTTGTGTCTTACTGAGTAAGTAATGTAGAAATTTTGACAAATGTTTCATAATTCTCCGGCAGTATGTGAATTGTTAAACTGTTTTTTCACTAAATGGTTGCATATTTCTTATTAGAACATTATGATATTTTTTATTTTTTTCATATGCTAGTAAATTTACATGAAACTCTTTTATATTTTTGGTTTGTCTTGCTGGTCCAATAACTTTGTACTGCTCATTTCTTTGGACCAGCTTATAAACGTTTACGCTGATCCTTGGATTTTTCTTTTCAAATACCCGTAATTCGGGAAATAGAGTAGGGAATGACATTTCCGAAAAGTCGATTGTTAAACCCCTGAATGTTATTTTATTTGATGAAATGTCATTTATATTGTAGAAATTCGTTGAGCATAATTTTTTGAGGTTTGATTCACTCAAATTATCCATTCTTGATGCTAATGCAGCTAAAATACACCATTTAAAACAATAAACATCATTGTTCCTAATGTTTGTTTTTGCTCCTTTCGCATTAATTTTGTTTGGCAATGGTATATATGGACCAATCGGAATGTTTTCCAGCTTGCACACAAACATCTCAACGTATTTGAACTCGTGGATTGCCCAAGCACTATCTCTCTCTTGGTATTCACTTGCTCTCCTTCCTATTTCATTATAGCACTCTTCAATGACTTCATCTATTTCGTCAATACTTCTGATGGCTTTAAATACACTTGCACAGTGGCCCTCTTAATTTTTGAGGAGACGGTACAACGACCCTAGCTAGGGCCCTTAAATTGTTCTTCCATAAATTGTAGGTAATTAAAGCAGCTATCGACTACTTTGATCGGAAATTAATTATGTTAATGCTCACACATGCCATGGCCGAAAAATCACAAAAATTATAAAAAAATCTCAAATTTGGGCAGGTCTATTAACGTCAGATTTATCTATAAGCAATAATCAGTCTATCGTATGCTGGTTGACATCTAAAACAAAAAACCAAGGACGGAAAATAAAAAAAATGAAAAAAATGGTTAGTTTCAAGCCGTTTTTACTCAATTTTTAGACTTTAAATGGCTACAAATTTTGCAGAAAAGAACTTTTGGAAAAAAAAAATTAAAAAAATTGGGACTAGTTTTTTATATTATTGATCTTTCTGTATTCACAGATTCATGTAATTGTGTTTACAAATGTAATAATTGACAGCCAAACTCAGGTATCAAGAGGTGCAAAAGAAAAATATTCTTGCCCATATATGTTTGTGTGTGTAAGTAAATGTTACATTCTAACGAGTAGTTGCATTTGCTTTCACACACAGCAGCGATGCCACTGTTATGCAAGTGGGGGGTACATACACTAGGCAACATACGCAGCAACACATGTCGTACGTAAACAGAGACACAACTCTTGTGTATTTTATGTTAAAATATTTTTTTTTTACATTTTTTTTTAAATTTTTATATTGTAGACTTACTATATTTTTTTATAATTGCCTCGAATTTGAGTTATTTATTTTCTAAATTATGAATTTTTGAATTTGTATTACAATCTCGCAATAAACCAGTGCTACAAAGGTAAATAAAAGATATGCAGAGGTTCTCATAGAAAAATTCAGGTTCGTAGGAGTACACAATGGACGGAAATCATCATAGTTGTAATAAATTAAGGCGACTATTTATAGAAAACAGACATAACTCAATCAAAAGTCAAAATTTTTCATGAGCTTGTTGCAGAACAATCACAAAATATTCAAATTTTGTTTGAAAATATCAAAAAATTAAAGACGTGCTACCCAGGCAGTCTTTAAATTGGCAAATACTTTTGAATTTTGAGACGTTTTCTAATTGTTAAAGTGTTAACGTAAAAAAACAATAATATCAATGCAAAAGCAAAAGATAAATCATACGCACTGTTGTACAAAAAATAGCTGCTTTGCAATTTGGTGCGCCAGTACGTATGATAAATATATGGTATTTAATATTGCACATACTTCTCTTTTAATAGAGAATTAATTTAACTGAATAAATGAGGCATAGTTGTTCAGATTTGAACACGGGTTAATACTTTAACAAAAGTAGATATAAAAGGAAATACAGCACATCTATATATATAATTTCCCTATTTGTGTGTTCCTCTTTTTTTGTCTATCCAGAGCTTTTTGATGCCCACTGATGAACTACAAAGCATGCATATAGTAAAACACCTGGGACAGATCCTAACGTAGCCGGATTTTGGATTTTTTGCCTGTGGGCGGAGAAATAAGCGAAAAAGTGGGCGTGGCAAAATTCAATTTTTTGACATTTTTGCTTAATTTAAAGCCCCCTAATGACTTAGGAAGCTGAAAATTCCGGGAAAACACGGGTTAATACTTTAACAAAAGTAGATATAAAAGGAAATACAGCACATCTATATATATAATTTCCCTATTTGTGTGTTCCTCTTTTTTTGTCTATCCAGAGCTTTTTGATGCCCACTGATGAACTACAAAGCATGCATATAGTAAAACACCTGGGACAGATCCTAACGTAGCCGGATTTTGGATTTTTTGCCTGTGGGCGGAGAAATAAGCGAAAAAGTGGGCGTGGCAAAATTCAATTTTTTGACATTTTTGCTTAATTTAAAGCCCCCTAATGACTTAGGAAGCTGAAAATTTCCAAGAATAAAGTCCTAACGATGGCGCATATAATTGGATTTAAAATTTTCGCAATGTGGGTGGAGAATTAGGGGGAAAAGTGGCGTGGCAAAATTTTGATTTTTTAACATTTATACTCTTTTTGAAGCCCCCAAATGACTTAGGAAGCGGAAAATTGCATAGCATTTAGTTCTAACAATGAAGCATATCCTGACGTAATCGGATTTACATTTTTTAGACTGTGGAAGGAGAATTAAGAGAAAAATGGGGCGTGGCGAAATTGTGTTTTTTAATATTTTAGCTAATTTGAAGACCCCAATGACCTATAAAGATGAAAATTTACATTTTAGCTTATTGTAAAGTCCTCTAATGACTGTGGAAGCTGAAAATTTCCTAGCATATAGTCCTCTCGATGAAGCATATTCTGAAGTAGTCTAATTTTAAATTTTTGGACTGTGGGCGGAGAATTGAAAGGAAAATTGGGAATGGACAAAATTGGGACTATTAACATTTTAACTTATTTTTAAGCCCCCAAAGGAAGCGGAAAATTGATAGCGTATAGGGCTAATGATGTTGTAAGAGCGTGAAATAATTGGGTGATGAAAGAGCGTGAAATAATTGGGTTTTTTAATATTTTAACTAATTTAAAGACCCCGAATGACTTAGGAAGATGAAAATTGGCATGTATATAGTAGGTTTCATGGGAAAGATCAACACGAACCTGGATTTTCCAGTGTATGGATGGAGAATAAGAAAGGCAAACTGGCGTGGTAAATTTATTTCCATCTATTTTCTGTACATATAATTATTTTTGCGTTTTTCTTATTTTTTATGTATCCGGCGATTTTTTAATTTCATTAATGGACTCATAAGCTTAAAATTGGCATGTATATAGTAAAACACCAGGGACAGATTCTTACGAAGCCAGATTTTTTGCCTGTGGGCGGCGAATTACGAGAAAATGGTGACTTGGCAAAATATTTTTTTTTGTAACATTTTAGAGTATTTTTAAGCTCCGCCCTTATGAATTAGGAAGCTGAAGTCCCTAACATGTAGTCCTTACTATGGAGCATATTCTAAAGAAGTCCGATTTAACATTTTTGGAATGTAGACGGAGAGTTCAGAGAAAAAGGGACAAGGCAATATTGTGTTTTTTTTTTTTTTTTAATTTAACTAACTTTAAAGCCCTAATGACCTACGCAGCCGAAAATTGGCCAGAATATTTTAAAATTTTTGGACTGTGGACGGAGAATTAAGATTTAAAAATTTTGAAATATGGACGGAGAATTAAGAGAATAAATAGGCGTGTAAGAATTATGTTTTCACATCTTACCTAATTTTGAAGACACCTTATGAACTTGAAAGATGAAAATTGGGATGCATATGGTACGGACTATAGCAAATATCAACACTGACCTGGATATCCAGTGAAAGGGCGGAGATACAAAAAAAATCCTTTGTGAATTTTGTTCAGTTTATATATATAATCTGTAACGTAGCCGGATTTTCGGCCTCTAAGACAGGGGGAGTTTAGTTTTTAAACATTTAGGTGGTTATTCATAAAAACTAAAATATAACTAAAGTAGGTTTATTTGACAGATATTGCAGCCATATTTGTCAAATAAACCTACAATAAGTCTACTATAAGTGTTATGAATAACAGCCTCAAACTATTTCTGAAACCCCTAATGACTAAGGATGCTGAAAATTGTAAAGCATAAAGTATTGACAATGGATCATATCCTTTGGAATTCAGATTTAATATTTAAACTATGTGCGGAGAATTATAAGTAGTGTTTGTAAACCGGTTCACCGGTTAACCGAAAAACCGGTTTATTAAAAAAATTTCGGTTTTTTTACAAACCGGTTAACCGGAATTACAAATTTAAGGTGCAAACTATTTTGTGTCTTCAAGAAACACATCTGGTAAATATTTAAATTACTCACCGTTGTGAGCGGTTTTTGACACTTTCATTGAACACTTAATAAGTGACTCTTAACCAGATACTAAAATTCCAGTTAATGGAAAAATGTCAATAAAAGAACACCAAAATAGAATACAGTACAGTACAGTTTTGTAAATAAAACCAATAAAAATTGAATTAAAGGTCCTGTGAATATGAGAAAATAAAGCACCGTATTTTAATACCGCACACAGAAAAATAAATTGCCAACTGAATTTTTCAGTTCAAGCAACTCCAAATTTGGTTGTTACTACTTAAATATGCTGTGACTAACATATTTTATGATTGTTTCAACTAAAAGTTAGTTATATCAACATTATTCAGTTGTGACTACCGATATTCCATTGCGACAACCTATATGTCAGTGAATTAACCTAATTTTAGTTACATCAACTGACTTTCAGTTGGAAATTGGCAAATTTGTTTTCTGTGTGCGCTATTTTTAAAGGGTAACAGTTTCCAATATTGCTAAAAGAAACAAATATGTTAACATAAGTTATATTCGCTTTTTTATTTAATTAAAATTAGCTATTAAAGGTATTTTTTGGTTTTGTCAGTTAAAGAAAAACAACCGGTTAACCGGTTTTTTTATTCCGGTTTAACCGAGATAACCAGTTAACCGAAAAAACTGATTTTCGATCAGTAGCCATATTTAAGGTTGCCAATAGCCTAGTGGTAGAATTATGGCCTGGATCCTAACTGGACGTTGTGGAAAAAGATGATATCCCGTAGCAACCCAGAGCTTATGCATGGATTCCGTTGGCTTCAAGTGACACTGAGGTCATTCTAAAGATGACCAAAGTCTGCAATCCTGATTTTCCAACTTAGAATTGGTAAACTGTCAGATTGGGTGAGATGGAGGGAGCTAATCGTCAAGCAGTGTTCTGGGTTAATGAGGAATCACTTCAATTTTTTTAGAATATCTTTGTTTGGTTTAGGTTTTTTTAGTTTTTCAAACTATTTATAATTTTTTTTTCAAAATATTTATGATTTTTTGGGTTTTTAAGGGGTTTTGTAAATTTTTTGAAAAATCTTTGTTTTTAGATTTTTTTAGTTTTTCAAAATATTTTTAATTTTGTATATTTTTTTTGCCAATGTTTTCCAACTGCACTTGTTCCTATAGAAATTTCGAATTGTATCTCAAAAATTTACAATTATATTTCAAAAATTTTCAATTATTTATCAGAAATTTTCATTTGTAAATCAAAAATTTCCAATTACATATATTTAAAAAATTCTAAATGTAATTTAAAAATGCCTGCGAATTTTGTACTCTTGCCCAAAACATTCAGCTTTACCACAAGAAAATAAAATAAATTTAAAATGAGCTTTTAATTTTATTTCCATACAAATTGTTTTTGTTTTTAAAATCGACTTTCAAAAAATGTATTGAAAATTTGAAATTTAAAATAAAACTTTTGTTAAAATAGACTTTTTGTTTTCTTGTGGTAAGGGCCATTAAATCATGATAATGTTTTGCGGAAGATTTGGGTGTCCTTGCCAAAGTAAAGTTTTTTTAGAAAAAATAATGTTATATTACTTTGCTTTTCCATGCAAAACGAATTGAAATATCAGTCGAAGACCCCGTTAAAAAACCAAAAGAGCTGTACATATCGTAAGTGAGTGCAAAAAAGTGTTTTTACATTTTAGAGTGTATAAAAGATTCGGCACCGAAGAATAAAACACTCTCACTTGTTTTATATACATTTGGTAAACAAATGAAAAATTTTTATGCGAAAAGCTTAGACTTGGTGAAAAAGTAGTTTTGGTAAAAAAAATGATTTTTTTTTCACGAAAAAAAGTTATGTTAAAAAAAATTAATGAACCCAAAATTTTTGGTGAAAAAAATTTTGATGAAAAAAAGTTTTTGATAAATTTTTTGGATGATAAGAAAAATTTTTTGATGTAAAAAAATTGATGAAAAAAAAATTTTTTTTGGTGAGAAAAAAATTGATAATAAAAAATTGGATAAAAAAAATTGATAAAAAAAAATATGATAAAAAAAAATTTATGAAAAAAAAAATTTTTGAAAAAAAAAAAAATTTTGATAAAAAAAAATTATTAAAAAAAAATTGACGAAAAAAAAAATTGATGAAAAAAAATTTAATGAAAAAAAAAATTGATAAAAAAAAAATTATAAAAAAAATGCTGAAAAAAAAGTTTTAAGAAAAAAAAAAAATTGATGAAAAAAAAGTTTGATGAAAAAAAAATTGATGAAAAAAAAAATTATGAAAAAAAAAAAATTTGATAAAAAAAAAATTTTGATGAAAAAAAAAAAAATTATGAAAAAAATTTATGAAAACAAAAAAATTTATGAAAAAAAAATTTGACAAAAAAAAAAAATTTGATAAAAAAAAGCAAAAAATTGATAAAAAAAATGATGAAAAAAAAATTTGATGGAAAAAAAAATTTGATGGAAAAAAAAATTATGAAAAAAAAATTGATACAAAAAAAAAATTGATGAAAAAAAAAAAAAATTATGAAAAAAAAAATTTGGTAAAAAAAAAAATTTGATGGAAAAAAAATTTATGAAAAAAAAAAAAAAAAAATTGATGAAAAAAAAAAAAATTTGATGCAAAAAAAAATTTAATGAAAAAAAAAATTTTTTTGTTGAAAAATAATTATGTTACTTTTTATTCACCAGATGGTGAAAAATGGTTTTATTCACCACGAGGTGAATTATCATCCAAGTTACAAACCCAAGTTATTAAAAATTTTGGTTTTAAGAAATGAAAATAGTAATTCTTGTTTTCTTTTTCGTTAATTGTTAGCTTATATAGTCAAACTGAGGTGGCGTCCTGCAACTTTTTTAAAATTAGACACCAGCCTAAAAACATTATCATGTTAAAACTTCCAATTATATATCGTAAATTTCCATATATAATTCAAAAATCCAATTATTTTTCAGAAATTTCCATTTATATTTCAGAAATTTCAATTTATAATTAAAAAAATTGCAATTACATTTCAAAAATTTCCATTTATATATTTAAACAAGTAAGAGTGTTTAATTGCGTGTTAAGTGCGCCTAAAAATGGAGTCATGTGTTTTGGGGCAAGTGTTCAGGAGAGCAAAAAAACTGTTTATTTTCGTCCCTTCGCGATTTTTTTTAAAAGTTTGTTCTATAAAAAATTCTAGTACCGATATGCTATTCACATACCACAAAAAAAGTATGAAACATTTAAAGGTTTTCCAGTGGTGAAGAAATTTTCTAAAAACATACACATAACTCCTTTTTTAAGTACTTTTTGGAACAAAATTTAAATAAAATATTATTATATTTTTTACACATAACTCCTTTTGTTTATGAAATCATTTTTATTGTTAATTTCTTTTCGAGACGGACAAGCTCTAAATAAAGTTTGTTAGTGGTTTAAAGCGACATACGTTAGACAAAGTCTTTTAAATTTTGATATTATAAAGCTCTTCATTAAACAGCGAACAACAGATTTTTTGCAAAACTGGTGATATTTTTTGTTTTTTCTTGTAACTATTCAAGAGCTTCGACATAAATTGACGTCTGTGAAAGATTCTGTACTTTAGATACTAAAATTTTCCGCCGTCAAATGATTTAATTGATTTCACAAAGCTTGATTACCTGCCATTTAGGATTTAGATAACAGCATGAAAATATGAAAATATTTTCCAAAAATCTTGACAAATTCATTCAAATACTTAGGTGCTATGTGTGAACCTCATATTACTAAAAAAAGTGGTCCATTTTGTCACGTTCTGTTACTTTTTTATCAAAAAAAGTTATGTGTAGCTTAACACATAACTGCTTTTCATACCTTTTTTAGTATGACGAACACATAGCTCCTTTTACAAACTTTTGAACCAATCAAGACATCAAAAAACGGTTTAGTGAGTCAACGTATGACCAAAATGGGATCATAAAGATGTAATAAAAAAAAAATTAAAAAACTACACATGACTCCATTTTTAGGCGCAGCGACGATTTGTAGAAATATAAATGCTGATTTTAAATTTCTCCTTTTTTTATATACACTTTAGTAATTTAGTTCTACAAATTCATATGCATGTATATTAGGGCGGGTGGATTTGTATGGATCGAAAAAAACTAAAAAATCGTATAGCAAAAACAAAATCTACAAGAAATTCTAAGAAACTTTTCAAAAGAAACCATTGGTCTAAAATCAAAACCTATACCGCGCCTAACGACATGAAAATCCGTCCGTCCGTCTGTTTTTCTGTCTGTGTGAACACGCTAACTTTTAAATGTTAGCGGAAGAATGAAAAATATATACGGCAAGCTTCAGCAGCACGCCGTATATATTTGTTATACTTCCGGTCAGATTATTACTAAGTTTCAGCGAAATCTGTCATGTGGTTCATAAGTTATTAGCAAAATGGGTAATTTCAGATGGGATTTAACCCGAACTCCCGTGTTGAAAAAAAAAAAAACGCTAAACATGCTTTGAAAAGGTAAGCAAATGGTAAGCAAAAAAAAATATATTTTAGAAACTATTTTTGTCACTCAAAAAAACTAAAAAAAAATATTACACTCAAAAAAAAATACACTCAAAAAAATTTACACTCGAAATTTTTGTTTTTTACAAACATTAAAAAAAAAATTACTCAAAATAAATCAAATACTGATGTAAAAAAAAAAAATATTCCGTTATCAAAAATTTTTATCGAACACAGCTTTTTTCCTCTCCGATATGCAACTCCCCAATTTTAACCCACAAAAGTATCTATGTGTTTTTTTTGACGAAATATCATTATGATCCTCAATTACATACTTTTATTTACTAAGAAAAATCCACTGCACCAGCTTCCATCTGTAATTAACATACAAATACTTTGGCGGGAATCGATCCCACAACCCCTGCACTTACTTTCAGAGTATCACGCTACATGTTAATATACTGTAGCCCAATATAAAATAAATAATGGAATAAAATTATCATGGATTAACGATAAAAGCAGCGATTTATTGTTAAAATTTCTTATTATAATTTTTCGTCTGTGGAGTTTTCATTACAAATCAATCTAATTATTTATTTCTCCATTTCAGGGATTATGTCTAATATACTACTTGCCGGTCATAATCCCAAAAATTGTTCAAATTATACCCAGCGACAATTAGTAAAGCATTGCCGCTGGATATATTCTTGCATCATATCGGTATATAAAACTATGTTTTCTTTACATCTGAGGTGTAGGTTATGTTCAGCAACTTTGTAAAAAATATTATGGCAAATATTTTTGTGAAACATATTAACCCTCTAACTCCCTCTCATAACGGTATTTTTTGGCTCTATTCTAACAAATCGCAAAAAACACCCCGAAAGAGGGGGAGGGTGGGTATGAAATATTCTACAAAAATGTTGCCAATAAAATTTTACCATATACCTCAGAGCACACCAAAGCCCAAAAATTAACACGAACACAAAAAAAGGGTCAAGTTCTATGTTTTGCTTATGAAAAAAGGGCGGACGGACAAATATTCATGTCGTTGGGCGCGGTATAGGGTTTGATTTTAGAAACATGGTTTCTTTGGGAAATGTTCTTAGAATTTCTTGTAGATTATGGCTTTGCTATACGATTTTTGACAAAAAAAACTCGACCCGCCCTAATGTATATGTTTATGTAAAAAGCAAATGATTTTACATACTTTGTGTATTTGTATTTTAAGAAATTTAAATGCTGTTTTATATTTTTGAAAACGTGTTTTAAATTTTATTTATTAGGAGCACTCAAACGTAACAAGATGACGTCTGGTAAGTTTATTTAATTATAATTTTATTTTAATAATTTTTTTTCCAATTTTTATTTTAATTTTTATTTCAATTTTTATTTCAATTTTTATTTTAATTTTTTTCAATAGGAAACAAAAAGAATAAAAAACATGCCCTGGCTCTGGAAGAGCAAGTACGGGATGCACGGGAAGCAATACAAACTGAGGTAATTATAAAAAAAATAATATTTTAATATTTTAATTAGAAAAAGTTTTATAAAAATTTAAAATTTTTAAATTATATTAAATTTATATTTGTATTTATCTTCCACAGAACGAAGTGACGCCTCCTAGGTCAACATCAAAAAACATCATAAAAACCAAGAACAATAAATCTCCCCTAAGACGATATTCAAACTTCTAACGCCAAAATAGGTTTGGCGTCTTGGCGTTTCTTACTTAGGCCTAAATAAAAGGTTGTAAGGTGTTTTTTGCGTTTTGGCGTTTCGGCATTAATTACTTAGGCAAAAAATAAGTAATGTTTGCATTTTGGCATTTTTTCATTTGGTGGGCCAGATTTTTTTTGCCGGTTTTGAATTTAAGGAGTAAATTCAGGAAAAAAGTTTTTAAACAAAAAAAAAAAAACAATCAAAAGTTTTAATTAAATAAAATTAAAAAAAAAAAATAAAAAAAAAAATAAAAATTAAAAAAAAAAAAAAAAAAAAAATTTTATTTGTTCTTGTTTTTTTTGCCGGTTTTTGAATTTAAAGAGTAAATTCAGGAAAATTGAAATTAAAATAAAAAATATTAATAAAAAGATTTAATTAATTAAAATTAAAAAAAAAAATAAAGAAAGAATATTGAAACTAAAAAAAAAAATTATAAAAAATTGAACTTCATGTTAGTGAAATCTAAAACTGAACATGGAAAAACCAACATAAATTTAGAGAAGTATTCAACAGAATTCTATGCGGATTTTATAAAAACTTATAAGAGGCAAAGATGTATATGGGACAAAAATTTTGAAGAATATAATTGTTTACAAAAACGAACAGAATCCCTAAAAATTCTTTTTGAAATGATTAAAAATCAAGGTGTAGAGGATTATAAAACTGAGACTAAAGATTCTATTAGACATCTGAGGATAATTTTTAATATTGAGATGGCCAAAATGATATCAAATCAACGGTATAAGCCCAAAATTAAAATTTTTTTTTGTTGACTTTTTTGGCAAGCCCAGAAGAAAAAAAGCACCTTGACTATATAAATAAAATGTTTGGTACTAATTCTGAAGATAGTATCGCAGTCGAACAACCACTTTTCTTATCATCATTATCAACAATACCATCACTATATATCACAATATCGGATTTTCTTGTAATCCTTTAGGCGATATGGTAGAGGGTATGCACAGGACACGGAAGGTACTCGGTTCGATTCTCATAACTTTTTTTTTTATATTATTTTCTTATTCTATATTTTATTTTTGTATTTATAAATGTTTTTTTACTCCAAATTGCGTAAATTAAAAAAAAAAATTAAATCCTACTGATGATGACACTAACTGGGGTGTTTGAAACCGGTATAGGAAATACCAGAAATGTCTATAATTTTTAGAAATTCATTTTTTCTTCTGCATTTTTTCAACTTGAACCCTTATAACCAATATAATTAGAGCCCGTGCTCGATCTGTACTTACAGAAAAAATCAAATAAAATTACTGACAAAATATGTCGCCATTAGGCACGTCTCCGAAACAGAAAATGTAAATTCCTTCATTTGTGTCTGCAATTCCAGATCATGTTGGTAACCCTTGCGAAATAATGTAAGAGACAAAAAAGTTGAAAGAAAGTATGAAGTGAGGTTGAGATTGCTAGAAATAGAATTGTAGTGTTGGAAACTGTCAAAATTTATTCTGTAGAAACTATAAATATTCACATATATAAAAAACAGTTTTCATTAATAAGACAAACCGACATTTAAAATCCTACTGATGATGACACTAACTGGGGTGTTTGAAACCGGTATAGGAAATACCAGTAATGTCTATAATTTTTAGAAATTAAATTTTTCTTCTGCATTTTTTCAACTTGAGCCCTTATAACAAATACAATTAGAGCCCGTGCTCGATCTGTACTTACAGAAAAAATCAAACAAAAAAAAAAGAAGAAAACATTTAAATATACATATTTATTAACAAATTTTATTAACATTTTTATTTTACATGATTACATTTTTTCAAAACTAATTTGTATTCATCTGCTCCTGTTCGGGTGGGGATTATTGGCTTTCATCCTGGCTCTGTTGTGGCTGTAGGTTCACCAATTGTTGCAGGGGCTGTTGCAATGGTTGCAAAGGAACCACTTGCGCGGTGGTAGTCTACAATAAAAAACACCATTAAAAACTATATTCATAATATAATATTTATATACTGAAAAAAAAAATATATTAATTTATTTTATTTCTTACATTTTGACTTCCACCAGAATTGTGTCCACGACCACGACCACGTCTACGACTATGTCCACGCCCACGTCCACCACTGCTTAAAATATATTTAAAAAATTTCTAACAAATAAAAAAAAATTTTATAAATTTTTTTTTTTTTAAATATATATAGAAAAATTTACATACCTCAAACATGTCGTTCACCATAGTTACTTTTTACAAATGACAGATTACAAATTAATTATATATAATTATAATACATGGACTAATTATAAAGGACTGCTACCAACGACGTAAATCAGAACAATAACAATAACGACATTTAAATATTTATTTTCTTTTTTAATCAAATTTTGATTTTAACTTTATTCCCTTTCCATAAATAATTTCAGTTTGTTTACATTTTTGAAATTTTTTTCTTAAATATTTATGAGAACCAAAACAAATTTCAAATATTTTGAAATGTTTTTTTTTTTTGTTTTCTTGAAAAATTCGTAAATATTATTGTTCTGATATTAATCAAAAAAATAACTATGGCGACCAACTACTTGTTTGGAAGCATTCCTTTATACATCTTCCTTGTTATAATATATAAATTCTGATTACTTCTTAGTATTCTTCGCCACCACTTAAAAGAATGAATTCATTTACAAATATTTAATTTTTTAAAACTTTTCACTTCACAAAAAAAAAAATCTTCACTTAAACGAATTTCAATATGCATTACCGAACTTTTACCACATTTCGCTGCTGTAATGGATATTTAACTAAATAATCTGTCGTTAAGTTTTACAAAATATCATAAAGTGTTCTGTAATTTGACTGATTCTGTTTGCAAAAATATTTTTAACGATAAAAGTGTAGGAAATGACATTATTTCCCAAAAAACACCCTAATTTGCCCAAATCATGCCAATGGATACATAATTGGGGTTTTCACAGTGACGATTAAATTTGGCATTTTGAATGTGGTATTTGGCAAATTTGCCATTTTAGTATTTACGTATTTAACACCATTTTTTTTACATATCGTGAGCGCGCTTTTTCCCAGCAAAAAAAGTGCGGAGTACTTCTTTTTGGAGTGCTTTAAAACTATAACAAATGTAATGAAATACAACAAAAATAACAAAAAACACAAGAAAAAAACACACAAACAGTTTTTTCTACTCCATAAAAAGTTGTTATTCAGCACTTTACTTATTACCTTCCGCGACACTCCTATACTAAAGTAAGTAGATATTCAGTAGATAAGAAGTACTCCGAACTTTCAAACAACTTCCAACTACTTCCACGGAGTAGTTCTTATCTACTGAATATCTACTTACATTTGTATGGAGGTGTCGCGATAGGTAATGAGTTAAGTGCAGAATATCAATGTATTCTGGAGTAGAAAAAACTGTTTGTGTGTTTTTGTCATGTGTTTTTTGTTATTTTTGTTGTATTTCATTACATCTATATAAATAAAAATCAATTGTCGTTCGTTGGTAACCGCATCAATTGAGAACGGCTGGACCGATTTGGACAATTTTTTTTTTGAAATGTTTGTCATAGTCCAACTTAGGTTTTTACGTAAAGAAAAATTGACCACGCCCACTTTTACGCCCACTTTTTTTCGATTTACCTAAAATCGAAAACGGCTGCACCGATTTGTATAATTTTTTATTTTAATATTCGTAGTAATCCAATTTAAGTTTTTACTGAAAGAAAAATCGACCACGTCCACTTTTACGCCCACTTTTTCAGTTTATCTAAAATCTGAGAATAGCTGGACAGATTTGACTAAATTTTTTTTAAATGAATTTTCATCATATTCCAATTTTGGTTATTACGAAAAAAGAAATTGATCACGCCCACTTTGGCTAATTTTTGCTGAAAATGTTCGTCATAATTCAATTAAAGCTTTTACGGATAGTTAAATTTCCCACGCCCACTTTTTTCTATGTATCGAAAGAACTATAACGGCTAGACCGATTTGGTTATGGTCCACAATAAATTTTTTAAAAAAGAAAAATTGTCCACTCCTACTTTTTTTCCCGATACATATATTTTTTTCCCGATACATATATTTTTTTCCCGATACATATATATAATCGGAGAACGGCTGGATTGATTTGACTAAACTTTTATTTAAATGTTCGTCATAGTCCAACTTAGCTTTAACCGGAAATAACAATATTTCACGCCCACTTTCATTTCGGTGTATCTAAAATAGAAGATCGGCAGGACCGATTTGGCTATTAGTAGTATTTGATGACGTTCGTGATAGTACAACTAAGGTTTTTACGGAAAGATAAATTGTCCACTTCCACTTTTTTCAATACATCTAAAATCGGAGAACGACTGGCCTGATTTTGAAAATTTTTTCTTTAATGAGCATTATAATTCAACTAAGGATTTTACGGAAATAATTATTGTCCTCCCCACTTCAAAGCCCACATTTTTCAATATCCTTAAAATTTGCAATACTTGAGAACGCCTGGACCGATTTAATTATTTTTTTTTGTTTTAAGTGTTCGTAATAGTCCATGTAATTGTTCGGAAAGAAAAATTGTCCTCGCCCACTTTTTTCGATATATCTAAAATTAATTTTTACTCTAATTTGATCTATTAAAAAACAATATTTCTTAATAGATGCTGTGTTGTTCGTAATGATACTAAAGAAGTTTTAAATTTGTAAAGTTCGCAAGTCGAAGACATGGTAATTTTTTTTAGTTCCTAAAAAATAATTTGAAGATGATTATCTGCCTAATCGGGTCCTTAAAACCACACCCACAAATTTTTCTAAGCCAAGAAATTCTTTACATTTTTTGCAGGGCTATATATTTGAAGCGAGACGAAATATAACACTGGTCTAATATTTGGGCCAGCACCGCGGACCAGGGCCAGCTAGTTTGTTATAGTTTTAAAGCACTCCACTGAGAAGTGGTAATGACTTTTTTTTGCAGGGTTTTTAATGATTTCCACAAAATAACTTTAATTAACTTTAAAAACTTTTTACACTCACAATTTAAAAATAAATACAAAAAATTTTGTATTTTTCTTTTTGTATAAATGTTTTTCTTGCCGCCTTCGAAATTTCAGCATAAAAAATCACATATGAGGGGGTTAGAGCACAAGGGGTTCAAGTGACTTTTTTAAAAAAATTTAGTTAACATATGGAATTACACTCAAAAAAAAAAGTTTGTAAAATGACATAAAATCCCCGTGATTTTACGGGGCAGGTTTTGTAAAATATGTACTAGCAAGAATCCCCGTAATGTTACGGGGATAATTTGTAAATTGGTTTAACAAAAGAAAATGTAAATTTACAATTTTTTTTTGTAAAATATTAACTTCGAGGTGAACATTTTTTTTTGTAAATTTACAAAAAATTTGGTAAGTTTACAAAACAAAATTGTAAACTAACAGAAAAAGATTGTTATTTTACAAAGAAAAAATAGAAAATGAAAAAAAAAAGTTGTAAATTTACAAAATAAAGTAGAAAATCAAAAAAAAAAAATTGTAAATTTACAAATTGTTTAGTTAAACTACTGTTTTTTATGGCAAAAACGTGCATATTTACAATAAAAAGTGGTAAATTTAAAATTTTTATGGTATATAATCCATTTTTTCTTATTTTTTTGCCGTAAAAACAGAAGTTTAACCAAAAAATTTGTAAATTTTCAATATTGTTTTTGTATTTTCTACTTCATTTTTGTAAAATTACAACTTTTTTCGTAGGTATACAATTTTGTTTTTCAAATTTGTTTTGTAAATTTACAAAAAAATTTTTTTCACTTGTGCATCTTATCCTTCTTCGGCAGCTGGAGTAGCACTTCAACAACCTGAAATGATTTTTATTTTCACTTGAACACTTTTAACATACTTTTTAATGTATAACACTGCACTTTTTTATTTTTTTCGACATTTCGTTTTTCTTAAGTAGAACATATGAGAATTGCGAAGGAGGCTACACAAGAAATTTCTTATATTTTCAGGAAAAATTAGTCAAAAAATAACAATTTTTTTTAGTAGTAATTTTTAATTATTTTCACAAGTATTTTTAAAAAATCGGAAAAAAATGTTGGATATTGTAGATTGGATGTACCTGTTAAAATAAGAAAAACTTAATTTTTCATATAAGGGTTCAAGTTGAAAAAATGCAGAACAAAAATTGAATTTCTAAAAATTATAGACATTTCTGGTATTTCCTATACCGGTTTCAAACACCCCAGTTAGTGTCATCATCAGTAGGATTTTAAATGTCGGTTTGTCTTGTTAATGAAAACTCTTTTTTATATATGTGAATATTTTTAGTTTCTACAGAATAAATTTTGACAGTTTCCAACACTACAATTCTATTTCTAGCAATCTCAACCTCACTTCATACTTTCTTTCAACTTTTTTGTCTCTTACATTATTTCGCAAGGGTAGCTTTTTATTGACATTTTAGGTGCCAAATTAAAAAAAAATTACCAAAAAAATATGGTAAAATTACCAAAAAAAATGGTAAAAATAAAAATAAAAAACTAGAACAATTATATAGTAGAAACACATAAAAATAGTGGTATTTTACTTAACACAAATTACCAAAAAATGGTGTAAAAATTCAATTTTTTTGCTAAAGCTTACAATTAGTTGAAAAATTTTTGTGTCCGGAACTTAAAACTGAAAACCTTGTAAACGAAATTAAAAAGAAAAATGTTTGTAATAAAACATATTTTTGGTAGAAAGACTTCATAACATCAAGTAAAATTTTTTTGTACAATTACAGTTTTCTTGTGTAAAAAAACTAAACCCCTTGTAATATTTTTTTAATTTGTAAAATAATTCACTTTTTTGTAAATTAACCTAAAAAATTTGTAAAATAAATTTACCAACGTATAATAGTAAAATTACAAAGCAAACTGTAGTTTTCGTTTTATTAAATATACAACAATTTTTGTAAAAAGACAAAAATATTAGTAAAACAGAATTACAAAACCTTTTACTTGTAATTTTACAAACTTTTTTTTTTTGAGTGTAGTAGGTGAAGTTCACAGTAGTTCATAGCACCAGAAATTAATGTGAAATTCTTATTCGTTAGCGAGATATGGCGACAATTTTTAGCTCTTGTTACTAAAATACCTGTTTTGCTTGGAGCACAAGGGGTATATGAGCACTTAAACCCCTTGTGCTCCAAGCAATTATTAAAATTTAGTTTTTCACGTGGACAAAGTGGTTGAATTCCGAGAAGTTCTTGTAGTAATAGTAATCAAATTTTGCAAGAGCATCTTCAGTCTGTAACCAGCGGTTAAAGTGTGAAAAATGGTGATTTCCGACCAAAATTCATGTCCGAATTTTTTGACCAAATTCGGCTCAAAAATTAGGAATTTTTGCGTACATAATAGGAAAAATATAAAAAAATCCCAAAAAAAAATATTGGTCCACAGATGCTGATTTTTAACTTAAATATTATTTTTTTTATCCAAATTGGTCCTAAAAGTTGAAAAATGTAAAGCAAGTTATCTAAAAAATAATAAAAAAATATAAAAAACACGATTTTCGTTCAAAAATGCTGATCAAAGATTTTGAAACCAGATGCTAATCAGCCTTTTTGGACCAAAATCGTGGGTTAATTTTTAAAATTTTTCACATAAAATACTCAACATTTTTCGACTTTTAAGACAAATTTGGTTAAAAATATTTTTTATGTTTATAAATCAGCATCTGTGGACCAAAATCGCAATTTTGAAATTTTTTAAATATTTTTCCCATAAAACGCGCAAAAGTTCCTTATTTTTGACCCAGATTGGGTTAAATATTTCAGATATAAATTTTGGTCCAAAAACGTAATTTTTTAAACTTTGACCGCTGGTTGCAGACTAAAAATGACCTTGCAAAAATTTTTCATAAATTTTCCCACAATTAGCTACTCCATGTCCATCGTTCGGCAGGTATCACGGCACGAAATTCGAAAGTTTAGATTTCAAGGGACGCCCTAATGAAGATGAAGATGAGCCCGATGATGTCATGGAATCTGATTATGACGACTTAAAAATTAAACAAAGAACCATTAAAGACTTTCGTAATAAAATGTGGTTTTCCTTTTACAAATAACTAACATTCTTTTCATAATTTAGAAATTTATAAAAAAAGTTAGAGCACAAGGGGTATAAGTGCCACTTACATACTTCAGAGGCAATTTTTCGGTGCTTGTGTTTGTGAAATATGGTATTTTTTTAACTTGTTAGATTAAAATATATCTCAGGATCTCTATTAACTAAAAAATAATATTCTAGATATCATCTAACATTTTTTACTGCAATTTAACTATAACCTCTTTTTTCCCATTATTAAATTTAAGGCACTTAAACCCCTTGTGCTCCAAGCAATTATTAAAATTTAACTTTTAAGACCAATTTGGTCAAAAATAATTTTTATGTTTGAAAATCAGCATCTGTGGACCAAAAGCGCTATAGTGGAATTTTTAAAAAAATTTTCCCATAAAGTACTAAAAAATTCCTAATTTTTGAGCCAGATTTGGTTAAATAATTTTCGGCAGGTATTATAATACGAAATTCGAAAGTTTAGATTTGACGGGATGCCCTAATGAAGATGAAGATGAGCCCAATGATGTCATGGAATCTGATTATGACGACTAAAAAATTAAACAAAGAACCATTACACATTTTCTTAATAAAATGTGGTTTTCCTTTTACGTATTTACAAATTTATAAAAAAAAGTAAGAGCACAAGGGGTATAAGTGCCACTTACTTACTTCAGATGCAATTTTTGGGTGCAAAAGGGTGTAAAACACGGTATTTTTTTAACTTGTTAGATAAAAATATATCTCAGGAACTCTATTAACTAAAAAATAATATACTAAATATCATCTAACATTTTTTATTGCAATTTAATGGCGCTTTTCGACCAAAATTCATGTCCGAATATTTTAACCAAATCCGGCTCAAAAATTAGGAGTTCTTGCGTACAACTGCTAAGTAAATGCGTAGGAAAAATATTGTGCTCGATTCGGGAGTACTATTTCACCATTCACCAAATTTTTAAAAATTTGATATTCTTTTGAATTTCAAGATTTTACATTTTTTTCTTGTTAAAATATAGTTATATCTTAAATAATTACAAGAAAAATTTAAAAATCTTAAAATTCGAAAGAATATCAAATTTTTAAAATGTAGGTGAATGGTGAAAGAGTACTCCCGAATCGAGCACATTAAAAAAAAAAAAAAATATTGGTCCACAGATGCTGATTTTTCTGCACAATTTTTTTACTTATCCAAATTTGTCCCAAAAGTTGTAAAATGTTAAGCATATTATCTAAAAAATATTAAAAAAAGTATAACAACACGATTTTGGTCCACAAAAAATTGATCAGAGATTTTGGTCCACAGATGCTTATGAGCATTTTTGGCCCAAAATCGTGTTTTTATTTTTATATTTTTCACATACTCCACATTTTGCTACTTTTAAGAGGAATTTGGTTAAACATACTTTGTATGATTGTAAATCAGCATCTGTGGACCAAAATTGCTATTTTGGAATTTTTAAATATTTTTCCCAAAAAATCCTAATTTGTGTGCCAGATGAGGATGAATTTTGGTCGAAAACGTACGAAATTCGAAAGTTTACATTTGACGTGATGCCCTAATGAAGATGAAGATGATCCCAATGATGTCATGGAATCTGATTATGACGACTAAAAAATTAAACAAAGAACCATTACAGATTTTCTTAATAAAATGTTGTTTTCATTTTACGAATTTACAAATTTATAAAAAAAAGTTAGAGCACTAGGGGTATAAGTGCGACTTACTTACTTCAGATGCAATTTTTGGGTGCAAAAGGGTGTAAAAGACGGTATTTTTTTAACTTTTTAGATTAAAATATATCTCAGGAGCTCTATTACCTTAAAAATAATATACTTGATACCACCTAACATTTTTTATTGCAATTTTACTTTAACCCCTTTTTTCTCATTATTAAATATAAGGCACTTGAACCCCTTGTGCTCTAAATAGAAATTTATAAAAAAAGTTAGAGCACAAGGGGTATAAGTGCCACTTACTTACTTCAGATGCAATTTTTGGGTGCAAAAGGGTGTAAAAGACGGTATTTTTTAACTTGTTAGATTAAAATATATCTCAGGATCTCTATTAACTAAAAAATAATATTATAGATAGCATCTAACATTTTTTATTGCAATTTAACTTTAACCTCTTTTTTCTCATTATCAAATATAAGGCACTTGAACCCCTTGTGCTCTAACCCCCTCATATAACATGCTTTACATTTTCAAAGTTTTGAGACCAATTTGGATAAAAAAATAATTTTTATGTTCAAAAATCAGCATCTGTGGACCAGTATTTTTTTTTTTTGTATTTTTTTATATTTTTCCTTTAAAGTACGCCACAATTCCTAATTTTTGAGCCGGATTTGGTGAAAAAATTTGGACATGAGTTTTGATCGAAAAACGCCAATTTTTTCAAATTTTTACTGCTGGTTACCGACCTAAGATGTTTTTGCTAAATTTTATTACTATTAATACACTAACTTCTAGTACTTCAACCACTTTGGCCACGTAAAAAATTAAATTTTAATAATTGCTTGGAGCACAAGGGGTTTAAGTGCTCATATACCCCTTGTGCTCCAAGCAAAACAGGTATTTCAGTAACAAGAGCTAAAAATTGTCGCCATATCTCGCTAACGAATAAGAATTTTAAATTAAGCTCTTCTGCTCTAAACTTCTGTGAACTTCACCTACTAATTCCATATTTTAACTCAATTTTTTTAAAAAAGTCACTTGAACCCCTTGTGCTTTGAGCCCCTCATATATTAAAAAATATAAAAAACACGATTTTAGTTCAAAAATGCTGATCAAAGATTTTGGTCCACAGATGCTAATCACCATTTTTGGACCAAAATCGTGTTTTTATATTTTATATATTTTTTACATAAACTTCTCAACATTTTTCGACTTTTAAGACAAATTTGGTTAAAAAATATTTTTTATGTTTGAAAATCAGCATCTGTGGACCAAAATCGCTATTTTGGAATTTTTTAAATATTTTTCTATTAAAGTACCCAAAAGTTCCTTATTTTTGAGCCAGATTTTGTTAAATAATTTTGATATGAATTTGGTCCAAAAACGTAATTTTTTTAAACTTTGACCGCTGGTTGCCGACTATTTTAAAGATGACCTCGCTAAAATTTTTCATAAATTTTCCCACAATTAGCTACTCCGTGGCCATCGTTCGGCAGGTATTACGGTTCGAAATTCAAAAGTTTAGATTTGACGGGACGCCCTAATGAAGACGAAGATGAGCCCGATGATGTCATGGAATCTGATTATGACGACTAAAAAATGAAACAAAGAACCATTAAAGAATTTCATAATAAAATGTGGTTTTTCTTTTACTTATAACAAACATTTTTTTCATAAATTTAGAAATTTATAAAAAAAGTTAGAGCACAAGGGGTATAAGTGCGACTTACTTACTTCAAAGGCAATTTTTGGGTTCTTGCAATTGCAAAAGATGGTATTTTTTTGACTTGTTAGATTAAAATATATCTCTGGATCTCTATTAACTAAAAAATAATATTCTAAATATCATCTAACATTTTTTATTGCAATTTAACTTTAACCTCTTTTTTCTCATTATTAAATATAAGGCACTTGAACCCCTTGTGCTCTAACCCCCTCATATATGTTCTTTCCATTTCCAATTTGCTTTTGCGACAGTAAGGGATTTCAAAATAGTTTGTAGTGTTGAAATCGTAGTGATAACGTTATGGTGGCGCATATGTTCTCTCTTCCAAGTAGAAGAGCTTTCTTCAACTCGTAACTCGGTATCAAAACTGCTTATACGATCTTTTTATTTCCAATTTGATATGGCGACATTAAGGGATTTGTAAAAAGTTTGTAATATTGAAATCGTAATGATAACATTATGGTGGTGCAAATGCCCTCTCCACCATGTTGCGAAAGCTTAACGTAGCTGCGTAGTTTAATTTTCTTCAACATCAGAGAACTCAAGAATATTGTTTTTTCGACATTTTGAATACGAAAATTTCCAGCTCATCTTGTTTTGGAATAAAATGTCCACGCTTATAATGGAAAAAAAATGAAAACATGATTTTAGAATTCTTTATATATATTAATGAAAACTTAACTTTTCCAACATTTTTCTATGTAAAAGTAATTTTTTAAGCAGAATATTTTGCAAGTAGGACAATAGTTGTTAAATTATTTATATGCACCGGTATTGCAGTTATGTTTATGTTTATATAAGTTAATCGATGGTAATAAAATAAAATTTTATTCGTAAAAAACTTTTTTTTGTAATTCTGATTCAAATTTGCAACATATCTGGTTCCATATATGATATCATATATGGTACATAGTTTACATACGACCTCATATATGGGATCGATTTTTGCATATATGGGCACATATATGCTTCCTTATATGTCATATATGATCATATAAAGATCAATACATAGCCATATATGAACATTAGAGTGGTCCTTATTTTGAAAATTTTGGATTTTCGTTGCTCCTCAAGCCTGGATTTGTTAAACGACCTAAAACTAGTACCCGATAAAATTTTGAGCCAAATTGGTTAACTCTCTGACTACGCTAAAATCGATCAAAGTTCCGGGTTTTGGGGAAAAAGGCACTAAATTAAAAAAAAATAAATAAATTAAAAATTTTATGAATATGTTTAAAACAAAATATTTTTTGTTTAACATTTGGCCAAACATACTTAGATAAAAAATATAAAGATTTTGTGATATCGGTAACCCATAAAAATTTGGTAACAAAAAAATTTTTGGAATTTGCAAAATTTTTGAAATCTCCAAAATTATATTTTTCAAATTTTCTCAAACAAAATTGCAGTAAACTTACGATATTTTTTATTAATTTTGTAATGTATTAGTTCGAGTTTAAAATTAAAAAAAAAAAAAATTATGTCCTTTTTTTAAATTATCGTGTAGACCGATTTCAAAACAGCGGATTTCAAGGAAATATATTTTTTGGTAAAAAATTTAATGAATTTATTTCTTAAAAACTCATTTTGTTATATATTAACTAAAACTTAATTTTGTATTACTCCTTTGACCTTTTAATATAAGGCAAACAAATATTAAAATTCAAGGACATTATTAACCCATTAGGATCCGGTGTCTACACTTCAAAATATGGAAGATTTGGAGCTTCATGCCAACATTTTTAAGAAATAAAAGATTAATGTAATAAATTACCATTAGATGATTTCTGTATTCTAATAGAATGTGTGAATGTAACTATAAAATTTTGTATATCTAGGACGTTGTTAACCCATGTTTACCGGTAGTCAAAATTATGGCATTTCTAAACCCATGACGAATAAAAACAAAAAAAAAATAAATTTATAATTAAAAAAATATGGTCCAATTAAATTATAAAGGGATATAAATTGATAAAGGATTAAATCTTTAATTTTTTTTTTCAAAATTAACCCTTGAATGCCAAAAAAAAATATTTTTTTTGTTTAATAAATAAGACGAAACCTGAAAAATAATTTTGTTAAAATACATAAAAGCCATGCAATTATAACATTTTAAAAATTAACCCTTAACTGCATAAAAGCAATTCAATTATAAAATTTTGAAAATTAACCCTTAACTGCATTTTAACCTTAATAATATGAATTTTGTACATGCGAAAGATTCTGAAAGATTTATAATATTTATTTTATAGTGCAGTTAAGGGTTAATTTTCAAAATTTTATAATTGGATTGCTTTTATGAAGTTAAGGGTTAATTTTTAAAATGTTATAATTGCATGGCTTTTATGTATTTAAACAAAATTATTTTTCAGGTTTCGTTTTATTTATCAAACAAAAAAAAAATTTTTTGTTGGCCTTCAAGGGTTAATTTTGAAAAAAAAAATTAAAGATTTAATCCTTTATCAATTTATATATCTTTATAATTAATTTGGACCATAGTTTTTTAATTATAAATTTATTTTTTTTTTTGTTTTTATTCGTCATGGGTTTAGAAATGCCATAATTTTGACTACCGGTAAACATGGGTTAACAACGTCCTAGATATACAACATTTTATAGTTACATTCACACATTCTATTAGAATACAGAAATCATCTTATGGTAATTTATTTCATTAATCTTCTATTTCTTAAAAATGTTGGCATGAAGCTCCAAATCTTCCATATTTTGAAGTGTAGACACCGGATCCTAATGGGTTAATAATGTCCTTGAATTTTAATATTTTTTTGCCTTATATTAAAAGGTCAAAGGAGTAATACAAAATTAAGTTTTAGTTAATATATAACAAAATGAGTTTTTAAGAAATAAATTCATTAAATTTTTCACCAAAAAATATATTTCCTTGAAATCCGCTGTTTTGAAATCGGTCTACACGATAATTTAAAAAAAGGATATCAATTTTTTTTTTTAATTTTAAACTCGAACTAATACATTACAAAATGAATAAAAAATATCGTAAGTTTACTGCAATTTTGTTTGAGAAAATTTGAAAAATATAATTTTGGAGATTTCAAAAATTTTGCAAATTCCAAAAATTTTTTTGTTACCAAATTTTTATGGGTTACCGATATCACAAAATCTTTATATTTTTTATCTAAGTATGTTTGGTGAAATGTTTAACAAAAAATATTTTGTTTTAAACATATTCATAAAATTTTTAATTTATTTATTTTTTTTTAATTTAGTGCCTTTTTCCCCAAAACCCGGAACTTTGACCGATTTTAGCGTACTCAGAGAGTTAACCGATTTGGCTCAAAATTTTATCGGGTACTAGTTTTAGGTCGTTTAACAAATCCAGGCTTGAGGAGCAACAAAAATCCAAAATTTTCAAAATAAGGACCACTCTAATGAACATACACATTTATTTTTAGCCGGGACAATAAATTATTTTTTTAAACTACAGAAACAGTTGAAAATAAGAAGTCCTTAATAAAATTAATGATTTTTCTTTTAAAATAACTTTACTGATTACTTTTTAAAATAACCTACAAACACTTAATGACATAATTGTCTTAGTGAACTGTCCTAACACTAAGAAAATTATGTCGTTAACTGATTGTAGGTTATTTAAAAATGTAATCAGTAAAGTTATTTTAAAAGAAAAATCATTCAGCCTTACCATAGAAAAATAAAATATACTAAAAATCAGCTTTTAATTTTTTATCCATACAAAATATTTTTTTTTTTTAAATAGACTTTCAAAAAATGTATTGAAAATATGAAATTTTTAATAAAACTTTTGTTAAAATAGTCTTTTTGTTTTCTGGTGGTAAGGGCCATTTGTTTTATTAATGATTTCTTGTTTTCTACTATTTCTGTAGTTTAAAAAATAATTTACTGTCTTAAAAATGAATTTTCTGTTACACTCAATTTCGGCAGTAAAAAATTTCTTCTATAGTTTTACTATTTTTCAATACAAAATTAATGAATAGTCACTAGTTTTTTAATGTTTTGGTTAGTCATTAAATTAACATTTAAAATTGACTGCAACATGTTTTTTTTTTTTAAATGGAAAAACAGTGGAATGGTTTTTAAATAAAATGTCATTCGTTTTAAGTGAATATTTACTGCACTCAAAATATTTTGTAGGCAAAAACAAATGAAAAACACACCTAAAACCAGTGAATAAACAATTGAAAACCATCCCAGTAATTATTCGTTGGTTTTAACAAACATCAACATTTATTTTTTACTGTTGACAAAATTTTCTAAAATAAATAACATTAAACATTAAAAAATTACGTTTTTTCACTCTTTTTTACCAACAAATTCGAAAAAAAAATAACCAACGAAAACATTAAAAATTAATGATAGTTCTGTTATTTTTACCAACAAATTTAAAAAAAAAAATAACCTACGAAAACAATAAAAATTAATGATTTCGTAGGTAATTTTTTACAATTTTTTATTGAATTTTTTTTTTTAATTTTTTTTAATAAATTTTTGGTGAATCGATCCCGCAATCAACTACATTCTGGCCAGACACTCTAACCATCGTACCAAAGTCACTTGATACAAACATGTTTTTATATTTCAATAAATAATTTTTTGATTTTTTTTTTTTACAAAAAAATAACTGACTTGTGTAGTTAAAAACTAATGATATTTAATTAAAAAATACCAACAATTTAAAAAAAAAATACTTACACAAATCATTAAAAATCAAAAGAATAATCAGTAGCTTTTACTTACAGAACAAAAATAAATGACTTTAAAAATTAAATGTTAATTAAAGTCTTTATTTTTTAGTATGTTATTTTTGAAACAAAGGACTGAAGTAGTCATTAATAAAAACTGAACATCAAACAAATGTTTTTTCTTTTAAAAACGACTAAACGGAAAACTTTATAAATAAACTACAAACAGTTAATGACATAATTTTTTCAGTGTGGAATTTAACTACATACTTTTTTGGGTGAAGTTAATAAGAGATTACGTGGAAATTTTAAATTGCAATTGTGTAACTGAAATAAAATGTTCTTTCAATTAGTATATCAATCTCTCTCAGTAAATAAACACACTCAAATTTTTTTAGGCAAAAACAAATGAAAAACACACTTAAAACCAGTGAATACTTAAACAATTGAAAACCATCCCAGTAATTATTGATTTGTTTTAACAAACATCAACATTTATTTTTTACTGTTGACAAAATTTTCTAAAATAAATAACATTAAACATTAAACAAATACGTTTTTTTCACTCTTTTTTACCAACAAATTCGAAAAAAATAACCAACGAAAACATTAAAAATTAAGGATAGTTCTGTTATTTTAACCAACAAATTTCAAAAAAATAACATACGAAAACAATAAAAATTAATGATTTCGTAGGTAATTTTTTTAAAAATTTTTAATAAAATTTTTGGGGAATCGATCCAGCAATCAATTACATTCTGGCCAGACACTCTACCCATCGTGCCAAAGTCACTTGATACAAACATGTTTTTATATTTCTATAAATAATTTTTTGATTTTTTTTTTACAAAAAAATAACTGACTTGTGTAGGTAAAAACTAACGATATTTCATTAAAAAATACGAACAATTTAAAAAAAATTACTTACACAAATCATTAAAAATCAAATAAATAATCAGTAGTTTTTAATTACAGAACAAAAATAAATGTCTTTAAAAATTAAATGTTAATGAAAGTCTTTATTTTTTAGTGTGTTATTTTTGAAACAAAGGACTGAAGTAGTCGTTAATAAAAACTGAACATCAAACAAATGTTTTTTCTTTTAAAAACGACTAAACGGAAAACTTTTTAAATAAACTACAAACAGTTGATGATTTTTTGAGTGCAGCCTTAAAATTTTTTTAAAACAATATCAAACAGTTGATATCAAAGGAACAAGTTTGTATCAAAAGAAAAAAAAACTTAATACTGCTTATGAAAAGAAAAAATAAATAAAAAAATTAAAAAAAAAAAAAAAAATTAAAACCAAAAAATAAAAAAGTTTTTGCAACAAAAATTTTAAAATTGTATATCAAAATAAAACATAAATAAAAACATTCCATTATTTACAGCAAAAAAAAAAAATACATAAAAAAAAAATATATAATTTTACAGAATGAACAACAACATGGAATTAAATGGCATCATTTACGCTGTAACATCGTATTCCAGAGAAATGTCGATTTGTTAACGCACTTAAAGGAAAATACGTTGTGTGGAGCTTTTGAATGCACACACAGAAAACAAATTTGCTAATTTCCAAATGAAAATCAGTTGTTGCAACGAATATTCGATTGATGCATTTGTATTTAGGTTGTACCAACTGAATATCGACAGTTACAACTAAATATTGTTAATACAACAGTCTTTTAATTGAAACAACTACAAAATTTGTTTGCCACATCGAAATGTAGTAGGAGCAACCGAATTTTGTGTTGATACAACTGAAAAATTCAGTTGGAAATTTATTTTTCTCTGTGCAGTTGTTCAAAAATCATTTACGGAGTAAGGAACATCGAAAAACACGACTGTACTGACAATATGGGATTTCAAGAAGATTTAAGCGCTTCCTTTTTGGAGGAGGTTGAAAAACTAGACCCAGTTCCCTCAACATCAAGAAATGTTAACAAGGATATACTCAGAGTAATTGAACCCGTCGCCTCTACATCATCATCATTAAAATGAACAACAAAAAATCATCTTCAACAGCCCATTATTAAGAAAAACAAGAAGGATTCTACAAAAATTTTTAATTAATCGTGCAAATTGTTTATTTTATGCTACAAATAGAAAATGCATTTGCGAACGGACGTTCACAAAAATAATGCTGTCGTTCTTCTAAGGGAAAATATTTTTGAAATATGCCCTTTGCATTTAAATAAAGTTAAGAAATTTAGAATCGTAAGCCAGTTAAGCAATGAAATTGTGCTAAAAACTTACACTCAAAATAATAACTCTGTTAAATAACAGAAAAACTCTTTAACAGAGTACACCATACTTTTCCAGCTAGCAACATTTCTTGATAATTTTGCTAAAAAACTCTGTAAAACGATTTTGATAAAAAAAACGTTAATTTACAGAATAACTGTAAAAAAAATATTGGTTCAATAAACTACCATTTAGCACAGAAAAACTCTGTAAATTTACATATATTTGTTAAATGCATTTGATGCAACCAAAACTTTACAGAAAAAAACTTTGTAAATTTACAGAGTTTAGTACACTCAAAATAATAAGTCCGTTAAATTACAGAAACTCTGCTCATTTAACAGAGTACACCATACTTTTACAGCAAGCAACATTTCTTGGTAATTTTACTATAAAACTTTGTAAAATTATTTTGACAAAAAATACTGATTATTTACAGAGTAGTAAAATATTGTTCAAATAAAACACCATTTGATGCAACCAAAATTTAAAGAAAAAAATCTCTGTAAATTTACAGAGTTTAGTAACATACATGTTATTTTGTAAATTTTTTATAAGATTTTTTAAAATATTCTTTTTTTTGGTACTTTTTTAATATTTTCTCAAAAAAAAAAAAAAAAAAACAGATAAAATGTTGGCGTTTTTACAGAAAACTCTCTTTTTAATCATGAAATTAAGATTTCATAGAAAAAAGTAAAAATACAGACAAAACTTAGTTTTTTGGTTATAAAAAATACAGAGTATTTCGCTTAAATCTATATTTTAGCAGAAAACTCTGTTAATTATCAGTAAAATTAAGATTACAAAGTTAAAAGTAATATAATATTGTTTTTTGTCACAACAAAATACAAAGTATTTTCTTTAAATCTATATTTTTACAGAAAACTCTGTCAAATATCTGTTGAATTGAGAGTACAGTCATTTTACAGAGTATTTTACAGAGTTATTATTTTGAGTGTATTTAATGAGCTTTAAACGTTTTACAAGAGAACTCCTTATTGAAAGGCTTACGGAATTCGATTTCTGTAAAGTGAATATGACAATATATGGTCAATATGTTCAACAATTACAAGACGGAGTGATGGTTGAGAAACTAAAACACTTTGCAAGTGTATTTAAAGCCATCAGAAGTATTGACGAAATAGATGAAGTCATTGAGGAGTGCTATAATGAAATGGAAAGGAGAGCAAGTGAATACCAAGAGAAAGATAGTGATTGGGCAATTCACGAGTTCAAATACGTTGAGATGTTTATATGCAAGCTGGAAAACATTCTGGTTGGTTCATATATACCATTGCCAAACAAAATTAATGCGAGAGGAGCAACACCAAACATTAGAAACAATGATGTTTATTGTTTTAAATGTTGTATTTTAGCTGCATTAGCATCAAGAATGGATAATTTGAAAGAATAAAACCTCAAAAAATTATGGTCAACGAATTTTTACAATATAAATGACATTTCATCAAATAAAATAACATTCGCGGGTTTAACAATCGATCAGCAGTACAAAGTTATTGGACCAGCAAGACAAACCAAAAATATAAAAGAATTTCATGCAAATTTACTAGCATATGAAAAAGATAACAAATATCATTATGTTCTAATAAGAAACATGTAAGGAACCGAATTTGGCAGGCAAAATTTCTCCACACTGCTGAAGAACAATAAAGAATAATAAAATATAGAGCAACGTGTACTTATTGGGGGGACGTAGAGGGGATGAATTACATCCATCAAATCATACTACGGATAACATCCGTCATTTTCTTACAGGTTACAAGAGAGGGAAAGAAACAAAAACTAGAAGAGAGCTACAAAGAAGAGGACTACAACGAAAATAACTACAACGAAGAAAACTACAACTAGCAACGGAGAGAGTAACAAACTGGCACCCATCAAAAACAATTGTAACAGGTTGCATCGAACCACATCAAACATTTGAGAGGATGTGGTAGCGAGAAAGCGGCAAAAGTGAAGGATGTGGAAGGATAAAAGCTGACGGTCGCCAACGTAGTGGATCAATTGGAGCTAAGCAGGCATCATCCGTGAGGACAAGCGTTAGTGTCAGAAAGTACAGTGCCAGTTAAGGGAAACAGAACGTTTGGTGAAAAAACAGTTTAACAATTCACATACTGCCGCAGAATTTTGTGACATTTGTCAAAATTTCTACCTTACTAACTCAGTAAGACACAAAAATGACTGCTCTGGCTTAACAACAACTTATGCTGAACAGGGGTCTACAATTTCATTCACCAAATATGAAAAAAAAAAAATTCTCCCCCAATAGTCGTTTATGCGGATATGGAATCAATTCAAGGAACTAAGGTAGTTCAAAAACATGAGGCATGTGCAGTGGCGTATTATATTAAACATACATATAATGACGTTAAAGATGAGTACCACTATTTTAAAGGTAAAATTCTATTAATGTTAATTTGAAAATTATAATGTACTTAATCTAAATTTTCTTTTCTATATTTTTAGGAAAAACATGTGTTTGAGAATTTTTGGATCATCTGTATAAACGAATGAATCAACTCTATGAAATATATTGGATGAAAAAAGCAGAAATACTACCTGTTGATACAACATCTATAAGTACGGAGCAGCAAAATATTTGCTGTGCGTGCAATTGTTTGCTAAATGGTGAGAAATAAATATTTTATAATTTTTTTAGTGGACATTTTATGGGCTTTATTCATACAGAATATAAGAATGATTTTAAATTTAATTTTCCTTTTATTCCTGTATTGTTTCATAATTTATGTAGGTATGATATACATCTTTTTATTACAGAGTTGAAAAACGATATCTCTGTTATTCCCTGTAATAAAGAATTGTGTATTACTTTAACAAAATTAATTAGAGGGGATTTTAATAAACCAAAATTTTCTATAAAATTTGTAGACTCTAATAGATTTTTAAATTCAAGCATAGAAAAACTAGCCAGTTATTAAATTAAAGAAGATTTCAAAATAGTAAACAAATCATTCCCAGCAACAGAACAATTTAAAGTAATGACAAGAAGAGGAGTTTTCCCCTATGACTATATTACCAGTTTTGAAAAACTGAATGAGCTTACTTTACCATTCATTGACCATTTTTAAAACCATTTAGATTAGATCGATTTTGCCAAGTGTCCGGGTAAATTTTTATTGTCCTAGGTCTAAAACTTATGTGGTACAAATTTGAGGTCAATAGGATTAAATTACCCCGTGGCGCCCGGCGGTCAAAAATTTGGATTTTTGAAAATTTTTTAAAAATAAAATTAAAAAAAATGTTATCTTTCGACACATCATATTTGTTAATTTCGATGCGCTAAGCACGAATATCAAAAAAAAATTAAAATCGCTCGATCGGTTTTCGAGATATCGCCATTTCAAATTTGTAAAAAATGGCGGTTTTTTTCCTACGTTCAAGAAATTTTTTAAAAAAAGTCTCAAAATTTCGTTCCGCCGACCCTTTGTAGAGCTTGAGACAAGCTCTATAAAAATGTTAAAATACAGAAATTTTTAGAGTTTTAAAAAAAAATTCTTAAACGTAGGAAAAAAAACCCATTTTGCAATATTTTGACAAATTTTAAATGGCGATATCTTGAAAACTGTTTGACCGATATTATAAATTTTTTGATATTCGTATTCAGCATGCTTAAATTAATAAAAATAATGTATCGCAAGATATTTTTTTTTTTATTTTTTTCATTTTCAAAAATCCAAAATTTTGGTGAAAATTTTCCAAAAGTCCAAAACTTATTGCGCTTAAAAAATGCCCTTAAAAGCGGAAAATATGCTCTAAAAACAATAAAAATGTGCTCTTAAAAAAATTATGTCCCCTTTTTTGTTGTGTTTTTTACAATTTGTTAGAGAATATACCCTCCAAATACCGTTATGTGCGATAGTAAGAGGGTTAAATATGTTCTACAAAAATATTTTCCTTAATGTTTTCTGCCAAGTTGCTGAATCTAAAGAAAACATAGTTTCATATACCGATATGAAAAACATTCTCGTTGGATAAAAAATTTAAAAATACATGTTGTCATAAAAAAAAATTGGAAAAGAATGCTCTAAAAATTAAAAAAAAAAAATGGTCTAAAAATGTAAAAATATGCTCTAAAAAGTGGAAAAATGCTCTAAAAATTGAAAATATGATCTAAAAATATGCTGTTATGCTAAAATATGCTCTTAAACCTAAAACATGCAAAAATATTCTCTTAAGGCTAAAATATGCAAAAATATGCACTAACAAATCGATGCCAGATTTCTTAAAAACTTTTGAAATGGATAAATACCTTACACATTTATCAATAAAATGCACAGGAAAAAACATGATACTGCATATTTTTGGTTTCCCTGTTCATAACAAATATGTTTCCCTGCATTTCGAGTTACATAAACAATATACTATACTCGTAACCACATATTTTTTGCTATATGTTCTTTGTGTACATTTATGACATCCGTTTAGTGCCATATGCTCTATTACACCGCATTGAAATAATCGTGCAGGAGAATCGCAAATAAATGCACGTATTTTTACTTCAATTTTTCTATTATTGATAACAAGCCCATCGTTTTTAAGTACTTTGTAATCTTGGACAAAATCGTGAAGGTAGCAATTGATGTCCGCTGGTTTTTTTGGACCTATATAGGAACCAACTAAAAACACTTTAACATCGGGTATGTTAGCTATGCGTCCCAATAAAGGCCATGAATTGGTACAGCTGCTTTTAAATAAAAGAAACTCATCTATCCCTATATCTAATAAAATTTCTTCAACACAAGACCTTTTAATTCTTTGTTGATTTTGTTCCAGTTGATTTTTTAGTCCTATGTGAACATACTCTCCTGGAGAAACTGTTCTTTTAGGACAAGGCAAATTTGCTCCTACCAGGCCTTTTACTGAAATTGGTACTTGAACATGTTGAGATTTTAATATTTTTAGTAAACTTGTTGCACATGCAACAGTTGGCGAAAACTCAAGAAACCAAGGCTTAAGTAGGTCTACCAAGCATGGCTGAACAAATACTGCTCCAGAAGGAATTCCCTGATTTGATGAAATATGGTCATCCTCTTCATTAAAAATATTTTGAACATCTTCTGGCACACGCTGAATTAGTTAAAAAAATTTTAAAAAATTTTAATAAACAAGAGTTTTTTTGTTAAAATACATATTTTAGAAAAGTTCTTGTTTTTTCTCGTAACCAAAATATTAAATTTCGTCTATAATTTAACATTTTGCTCTGTAACACAGTTTTCAAATAAAAATCCCTCTAAAAACTTCCAAAAATTTCAACCTCTCTTTAAAAAGCGTCTTAAATTACAATAAAAGATGATAAATTTTATTCGGATGTCATGTAAAATTAGTGTTACTCGTAAAAATCGTAATTTTCACAAAAATTAAAAAAGTAAATTTACAATTTGGAAGCATTAAAGCGGACAAAATTGCACGATGGCATTTCCCAATTGTCAACACTACACAAAAAAAAATTAAAATGAGTTTCAATCAATAAAATGATTATATCAATTACCATATTAATTGATTTTGCACCTATTACGAAAGTGATAGTATTAGTCACTAAAATTTGTAAAAATTTATTATCGCAAAAGTGCATTTATTCTCAATTCATGGACATTTTCGAAATAAGTAAAAAAATCGAATCATATCAATTAAAAAAAATGATTAAAAACAAAATTGAACTTTTTAAAATTTTTAATTAAAATGTTTTGTGTGTACATTAAGGAAGGATAAACTCATCAGAAATCAAATAGTGACCGTTGTGTAAAAGCCATATCAAACGCATAAAACGCGAGTTTATTAATAATTTCTGCAAAGTTAAACAATCGCGTGCGAAACATTTAAGCGGACACAATTAAATGATGGCATTTGCCTTTAATTTGTGTCAAGTTAGTAGGACTTTACACTAGGGCGGAGTAATTTTTTTCGACAAAATCGTCTAGCATATTCGGATTCTGCATAAAATTCTAAGAAAAATTGCCGAACAACCCATGTCTCAAAAATCAGTTTTGACCCCCACAATTTTCAAAAATAGTTTTGCACGATATACGACTTTTTTAGCTGGGCTTATTATATATTGTTTTACTTATAAATTTTGCTTTTATTTTGTATTAAGAGGTGTACCTGGTATTTTTGGTTACGGGGAATCCATATTTGATATTTAATTTGCTCTAGAGGGCGCTAAAAGCAAAAATCTGGACTTGGGTCTTCAGATTTTTTTTGTTATGAAGCCAGATGCTCTAAGGAGCCATTTGGAAATTCCCATTTACAGTTTAATTAAATTCCAAAACTAGCGATTTTATTCGCGATTGTATTTTTTTTTTTAAATCCACAGAAAAAGTAAAAAGTGGTAAACTACACCACTTTTTTAGTGCCACAATCTTTTTTTAAGTTTTTCGTTTAAAGTAGAGGATTTTAGCTTTCAATTTCAATTTTGATTATCAAAATCCGATATTTACTTAAGGAGTCATAGATCTTCAAAGTACATCGATAAACGATTTGAAAATGCTAAGATCATTTATTAACAAAATAAAAAAAAAAAATTCTTTTTATGTATATGGGCATAATTTAAAAACAAAATATTAAACATAGAAGACTTTTGTGGCCAATTAAAATGATGACTGATTTTTTTGTAAAAATGTCATACTTTCATAATATGCTAATTAAAAAGAATTTTTTTAAGTTAATAAACAATTATGTGTATGGCAAGATAATGGAAAATGTGGAAAAGCGTCGAGATGTTAGATTAGTGACCAATTATAATAATGTTACAAAGTCTGTTGGTTATAGAGAATTAATAGCCAAACCAAACTTTTCAGTAATATAAATTTTTGATAACGGTCTATATGGAGTAGAGCTTAACAAGTTAGAGGTGCATCATGATAAACCGATTTATATAGGAGTCACAGTTTTAGAATTATCGAAATGACATAATATGACTTTTATTATAATTTCTTAACTAAAGAAGATGAAAATATAAAATGCATGTACATTGACACCAGCGTTGTCAGAATTTGAAAACAAAAAAAGCTAGATTTTTTCAAAAAACCCGCTAAAAAAAGCTAAAAAAGTTGAAAAAAAGCTAAAAAATAAAGCTAAACTTTTTTTAATTGATTTAAATTAGCTCTTTCATCGATTTTACAATTGAATTGCAAAATAGGGATCTGTTATTTCTTCTATAGCATATTTGGGACTAAAATTATGCTTATTAATAAACAAAATATTAAAATATAACAAATCTTCATACATTTAAAAAAAATTATGTTCCCGAAAATTTAGAATGTAGGTACATTAGAAATTTAGGAAAAACTGTTGGTGGAAATTTCTTTAATAATTTCTGAATATTTAGAAAAACAGTTTATAAATACATCAACACTTTCCCAACAATTTTTCAGAAAATACAAACAATATTAAAAAAATTTACAAATACATTTCAGAAATCTTCATTTATATTTCAAAAACTTTTAATAAATAAAAATGCTTTTATTTTTAATACTGGCCTCGAGCTCAAAATAAAAGCATCTTTATTTCTAAATAGAAAGGTTGAATAAAAACAACTTTAATAAAACATTTTTAATTTTAGTTCACAAAATACTAATTATGTTTTAGAAATTTCTTTATATGTTCCAAAAATTTCATTTTCACAAATTTATATTTAAGAAATTTCTAAATACATTTAAAAAATTTTTATTAAAGTTTTAAAAATTTTCAATTACTTATTAGAATTCTGAAAAAAAATTTAAATTAAAAAAAAAAAACTTCCTAAAACTCATTTAGACAAACTTTAAAATATAATTAGTTAGATGTTTCTGAAATATAATTGTGTTTTTGAACACAATTAGAAATTTTTTTAAGTAAAAATTAATGTTTCTTCTCTTTTTACATTGAAATTTAATGAAAAAAAGTTTAAAAAAGTCTAAAAAAAGCTAAAAAAAAGCCAACAAAATTTCAAAAAAAGCTAAAAAATCCGCTTAAAGCTAAATGCAAAATTTTCCCGCGAAAAGTTTTAAAAAAAGCTAAATCTAGCGGGAAAAAAGCTAAATTGGCAACGCTGATTGACACTGATTCATTTGTAATATCATCTGAAAAAGATTTATATCAAATCATTAGAAATAACCCCAGTAAGGTTGATACATCAGATTATAACTGGAATAACATATAAGATATCAGCCCTATGAACAAGAAAGTATTAGGATTAATGAAAGATGAAAACTCAGGTAAAATAATGACAGATTTTACAGGTATTAAAGCAAAAGCATACACGTACATTGTTGCTGGAAATGATGAGTCTAACCATACTATTAAAAAAATTAAGGAAGTAAAAAATTCAGTTGTCAAAATGTTAGAATTTAATCATTATAGAGAGTCTATACTACACTCTAATTAAAGTGACTTCAGTTTCCTATTATAAATTGGGTAAATTTACACAAATTGCGTAATTTTTCTTAAAAATATTGGAAATTTACTCAACTTATAGCAGTATATTTTTTGAATTTGTTGAAATTTACCCAATTTATAGTAGGAAACTGGTCTTTTTTTTTTAGGGTGTAGATAAAAAAAATTTTATGGACAACAGCGTGTTATTAGGAGTAGGGCTCATAAATTATATACAGAAATTTTGAATAAAATTAGTTTAAATTATAAGGATGATAAGAGATATATTATGCCAGATGGTTTAAACACATTAACCTGGGGTCATTTTAAAATAAATAATATAAGTATTGTATAAATGTATATTAGAGCGGAGTGAATTGTTCGGAGCAAAGTTTTTGACAAAATCGTCTAGGATATTTGGATTCTGCATAAAATTCTAAGAAAAAATGCCGAACAAACCATGTCTCAAAAATCAGTTTTGACCCCAGCAATTTTCAAAAATAGTTTTGTACAATATACGCCTTTTCCATCAATCAGCACGAGAAAAAGGGTATTTTTTGACCTAGGATCTTTAGATTGTGTACATAGATACACTATGGAGCCATTTGGACATTCCCATTTACAGTTTTATTAAATTCCAAAATCTCGCGATATACATAATTCGTGATTTTCATTTCTTAAAAATCACAAAATATAAAAAAGTGGTGTAGTTTGATGAGTGACAACTACTTAAATAAATATCCGATTTTTAAAATTAAAATTGAAGTTAAAAGCTCCAATCCTCTACATTAAACGTGAAAGTTAAAAAAAATTGTGTCATAAAAAAAATGCATTTTAAATGCAAATGCAGTTTTTAATGCATTTTCGTCAACTTTTACCACTTTTGATTTTTTTTAATTAGCATATTATGAAAGTATGACATTTTTACAAAAAAATCAGTCATCATTTTAATTGGCCACAAAAGTCTTCTATGTTTAATATTTTGTTTTTAAATTATGCCCATATACATAAAAAGATTTTTTTTTTTTTTTATTTTGTTAATAAATGATCTTAGCATTTTCAAATCGTTTATCGATGTACTTTGAAGATCTATAACTCCTTAAGTAAATATCGGATTTTGATAATCAAAATTGAAATTGAAAGCTAAAATCCTCTACTTTAAACGAAAAACTTAAAAAAAGATTGTGGCACTAAAAAAGTGGTGTAGTTTACCACTTTTTACTTTTTCTGTGGATTTAAAAAAAAAATACAATCGCGAATAAAATCGCTAGTTTTGGAATTTAATTAAACTGTAAATGGGAATTTCCAAATGGCTCCTTAGAGCATCTGGCTTCATAACAAAAAAAATCTGAAGACCCAAGTCCAGATTTTTGCTTTTAGCGCCCTCTAGAGCAAATTAAATATCAAATATGGATTCCCCGTAACCAAAAATACCAGGTACACCTCTTAATACAAAATAAAAGCAAAATTTATAAGTAAAACAATATATAATAAGCCCAGCTAAAAAAGTCGTATATCGTGCAAAACTATTTTTGAAAATTGTGGGGGTCAAAACTGATTTTTGAGACATGGGTTGTTCGGCAATTTTTCTTAGAATTTTATGCAGAATCCGAATATGCTAGACGATTTTGTCGAAAAAAATTACTCCGCCCTAGTGTAAAGTCCTACTAACTTGACACAAATTAAAGGCAAATGCCATCATTTAATTGTGTCCGCTTAAATGTTTCGCACGCGATTGTTTAACTTTGCAGAAATTATTAATAAACTCGCGTTTTATGCGTTTGATATGGCTTTTACACAACGGTCACTATTTGATTTCTGATGAGTTTATCCTTCCTTAATGTACACACAAAACATTTTAATTAAAAATTTTAAAAAGTTCAATTTTGTTTTTAATAATTTTTTTAATTGATATGATTCGATTTTTTTACTTTCGAAAATGTCCATGAATTGAGAATAAATGCACTTTTGCGATAATAAATTTTTACAAATTTTAGTGACTAATACTATCACTTTCGTAATAGGTGCAAAATCAATTAATATGGTAATTGATATAATCATTTTATTGATTGAAACTCATTTTAATTTTTTTTTGTGTAGTGTTGACAATTGGGAAATGCCATCGTGCAAATTTGTCCGCTTTAATGCTTCCAAATTGTAAATTTACTTTTTTAATTTTTGTGAAAATTACGATTTTTACGAGTAACACTAATTTTACATGACATCCGAATAAAATTTATCATCTTTTATTGTAATTTAAGACGCTTTTTAAAGACAGGTTGAAATTTTTGGAAGTTTTTGGAGGGATTTTTATTTGATAACTGTGTTACAGAGCAAAATGTTAAATTATAGACGAAATTTAATATTTTGGTTACGAGAAAAAAACAAAGAACTTTTCTAAAATATGTATTTTAACAAAAAACTCTTGTTTATTATCTGTAAAATAGAGATTTCAAAGTAAAAACTGAAATAACAGGTAAAATTTTGTTTTTCGATCACAAGAAAATACAAAGTATTTTCTAAAAAGCTGTATTTTGGCAGATAACATTGTCAAATATCTGAAGAATTGAGATTACAGTCATTTTACAGAGTATTTGACAGAGTTATTATTTTAAGTGTAGATTTTGCCACATATTTTCTATAAAAACTGTTTCAGATTCTAAGACATACCTTCCGAATTTTTGACGTTGGACATACTGTATCATTTGGTTATATTTTTGTTAATAAGCATATTAATTACAATAATTACAAATTTGTTTTTAATTTGTTATAAGATCGATATATTATTTTTTTTAACCGTTTGATCGATCAAACAAAATCAATTATTCGATTTATTCAAAAAAAGTTAAAATCCAAATAACTAACAACTCTAGTGATCAGTAAAAAAAATCCTTTGTTTACTGCCATCTTTCGATCAACTTCTTAACTTAACTTAAATGTTTTTGCTCTTCAATTTACATTTTTACAAGTGTTTTTATCTATATATAAAGGCGCGAAGTGAAAAGACAAAGAGAAAGTTAATGTTTTGCTTAAATTTTTGAATTTATAAAAATTTCAAGTTAGAAAAGTTAAAGTTCTGTTTTAATATCTATATAAATAAAAATCAATTGTCGTTCGTTGGTAACCGCATCAGTTGAGAACGGCTGGACCGATTTGGACGATTCTTTTTTTGAAATGTTCGTCATAGTCCAACTTAGGTTTTTACGTAATAAAAAATTGACCACGCCCACTTTTACACCCATTTTTTCGATTTATCTAAAATTGGAAAACGGCTGCACCGATTTGGGTAATTTTTTATTTAAATGTTCGTAGTAATCCAAAATAAGTATTTACTGAAATAAAAATCGACCACGCCCACTTTTACGCACATTTTTTTTTAATTTATCTAAAATCTGAGAATTGCTGGACCGATTTGACAAAATTTTTTCTTAAATGAATTTTCATCATATTTCAACTTTGGTTTTACGAAAAAGAAATAGACTACGCCATCGGCGTATACAGAAGGGGGGCAACAACAACAAAAACAAGTGAGAGTGTTAACTTCGGCCGTGCCGAATCTTTTATACCCTCCAAAATGTAAAAAAAAAAATAAAAAAAAAAAATTGTCAGGGGCATTTTTTGGGGGGGGGGGGGGGGTGGTGATGGGGGTCAGTGGGGATCTTTGAGAGCACCTTTCCATCGCGATAAATATACCAATGATTCATTTATTTAACAAAACTACAAAACAAACATGTAAAAAACTGTATTTTTTCAGATGTTGGTTCAGTTCTTAAAGGGGGAACTTTTTTCCCCTTGGCCCGATTTTGCCTATTCTCGAACTCAACCTGCCTATGAACATGAATGAGACATATTTGTGCTAAACTTCAGGAGTCTAGCTGTTTTATTTTGGACTGCATTGTGTTATCTAATGACAGACGGACGGACGGACAGACGGACATTCACGGAATATCTTAGAATCGATCATAGATCAATAATATATATACTTTATAGGGTCCCCGACCGATATTTCGATGCGTTATAAATGGAATGACAAAGTGAGTATACCCCCATACTGTGGTTGGAGGGTATATAAAAAAAAAATTTTATATGTATTGGAAAACACAAATCTCACGAAAAAAAAAAAAAAATTTTTGTTGTTGTTGTCCTGCATACGCCGTTGGACCACGCCCACTTTGCCTAATTTTCGTTAAAAATGTTCATCATAATTCAACTAAGGTTTTTACGGATAGTAAAATTTCCCATGCCCACTTTTTTCTTTTTATCGAAATAACTTTAACGGCTAGACCGATTTAGTTATAGTCCGCAAAAGATTTTTAAGGAAAGAAAAATGGACCACGCCTACTTTTACGCTCATATTTCCCCTATATATATATATCTTAAATCATGGAATGGCTGGAATAATTTGTCTAATTTTGTTTTTAATGTTCGTCATAGTCCAACTAAGGTTTTTCGGAAAGAACAATTTTCCATTTCTACGCCCACTTTTGAATGGATGGACCGAGTTGGTTAAATTTAAATAAGGTTTTTACGGTAAGAAGACTGATTTAGATTATGTTTTTTTTCAAATGTTCGTCTTTCCATTTTTACGCCCACTTTTGAATGGATGGACCGAGTTGGTTAAATTTAAATAAGGTTTTTACGGTAAGAAGACTGATTTAGATTATATTTTTTTTCAAATGTTCGTCTGATTTTTTTTAATGAACGTCTTATGTTTATTTGGAAAACAAATTAATCACGCCCTTTAACGCCTCCTTCTAAAATCTAAAACCAGAGAACGGCTGAATCGATTTGACTAAACTTTTTTTTTGCAATGTTCGTCATAGTCCAACTTAGGTTTAAAAGGAAATAAAATTTTTTCACGCCCACTTTTATTTCGTGCCGATTTGGCTATTGGTAGTATTTGTTGACGTCTTGATAGTACAACTAAGGTTTTTACGAAAAGAAAAATTATCCAGTCCAACTTTTTTCCAAGTAAGGATTTTACGGAAAATATTATTGTCCTCCCCCACTTCAAAGCCCACAATTTTCAAAAAGATAAGAGCGAAGGATATGCGTAATTTAAGAAGTTTTAAATTTTTACAGTTCGCAAAGTCGAAGACATGGTAACTTTTTTTTAGTTCCTAAAATATAATTTGAAGTTATTTATCTGCCAAATCGGGTCTTTAAAACTACGCCCAAAATTTTTCTAAGCAAAGAAATTCATTACATTTTTTGCAGGGATATATATTTGAAGCGAAACGAAATATAACACTGATCTTATATTTGGGCCAGCAACGCGGACCGGGCCAGCTAGTTTAAATAATAATAAAAAGTTAAAGTATTTGAAATGTTGAGCAAAGCACAGTGTTATAAAAATTAAAAAAAAGAAAAGGAAAGATTAACGAATTCAGCACAAACACAGATAAGTTAATTAAGTGTTAAAAAAAAATTAAGCGATAAAATTGCATTTTTTAAATTGCATGGTTTAAACTAATTCAGGGTGTGCCAGAAGATGTTCAAAATATTTTTAATGAAGAGGATGACCATATTCATCAAATCAGGGAATTCCTTCTGTAGCAGAATTTGGTCAGCCAGGTTTGGTAGACCTACTTAAGCTTTGGTTTCTTGAGTTTTCACAAACTGTCGCATGCGCAACAAGTTTACTAAAAATATTAAAATCTCAACATATTGAAGTACCTATTTCAGTAAAAGGCCTGATATGAGCAAATTTGCCTTGTCCTAAAAGAACAGTTTCTCCAGGAGAGTATGTTCACATTGGGCTGAAAAACCAACTGGAACAAAATCAACAAATAATTAAAAGTTATTGTGTTGAAGAAATTTTATTAGATACAGGGATAGATGGGTTGCCTCTATTTAAAAGCAGCGGTACCAATTCATGCCCGATTTTGGGACGAATACCTAACATACCCAATGTTATAGTGTTTTTAATAGGTTCCCATGTAGGTCCAAAAAAATCAGCGGACATCAATAGCTACCTTCACGATTTTGCTCAAGATTGCAGGCTACTTAAAAACGATGGGCATATTATCAATAATAGAAAAAATGAGGTAAAAATATGTGCATTTTGCAAGAGTGCAAAGAGGAGTCAAATGTATGACCGACCCATAGTAGTTTTTCAACCCGAACACTTTTTTTATAACATACTTACCCTCTCTATTTTTAACCCTTAAGGTGGTCCCCACACAGTAATTTTTTTTTTAAACTTTCTTTTACTTAATCCGCTCCTACCGCCCTCATGGGACCTCCTTAAGGGGTAAAAAGCAAGACTGACCCCCTTAAATTTTACCCCCATCATTTTTTCTGATCATACCAACAACCTATCTTCACTTTCTAAACAGGTCTCTATGCAATATTTTATGACATTATGTGAAATTTTTAAAAGAATGGGATATATCTCATAGAAAGGGCAATATCTTATGAAATGGACGATATACATATGTATTTTTAGCGTAAGTCTCCTTTTTGAAGATTTTTTTTTGCTTCACCAATTAAAAGCATTTTAACGAATTAAATAATTTCAAAATCTTCTATATTGGTAGACAATTTTAAAAAATTATTAAATAGTGAAAATTTTATTGCCGATGTAATAAAGTTTTACATTTGTTACGTGGCCTTTACAAGGCACTAAGGTGACTTGGCCGACTAGCCCAGAAACAGGTTTTCCCACTGGGTGTGATCCATCCCGCCACGTTAGCCCACAGGACAGTATCAATTAAGATAAAAAAAACAACAACAAAAAAAAATAAACACTTATACCATCATCTTGAGAGGAAGACAGGTATCGGTCTTCAGCCGCCCGCCCAACCTTGGTCACGAGATCTCCTTATAGACAAATTTTTCATGACCCCTTTACTCCGCTCACACACCACTTACCTTAGATTAACATCCCCCTAAACAAAAACTTATTAGCCGATCATTTTAAATTCTTTTCAATTTCAAATTTTAATTTTATTATACATTATCCTTAAACCTAACACAAAAAATAAACTAACACTATTCATAAATTCTTTACATACACTAAAATAACCTAATACTACGCTTTTCTTTACAAAAATATATTTTGTTCAATCTAACGTCTTTTTTTCAGACAAAATGACAGATCTTACGATCACTTTAACGAATCCTGATTTCCGGGTAAATACAAATGGCAACTCTGGCCTCAAAACAAAATTTCAAATTTTATAAAATTTTCATATTCGCTGCAAAGCAGCTGTAAAAAAAATATTTAAAACAAAATTGTTAAATAGATAGTTAAAATAGAATAATATATATAAGAATAAATGATTAAAAATAAATTTGTGGTCCCGGGTGAAAATGACCATGTATGTTCATACATGTTCATACATGATTCCATGTATGATAGTATATGAACAATATATGGAAATGTATGTCATATATGGAAGCATATATGAACATACACAAGTAATGTAATATTCCATATATGTAAATGTATGCAACTATATGTGGATAGGTATATGTCATACTCCTTCATACATATATGCTTCTGTATAGCATACATATCTTTAAAACAATTTTTTTAAAGGTTGGGTTCGGCAGAACTTTACAAAATTGGACGAAGTTCATGTATGGGTTCAGTCTGAAAAAGTCGTTCGGTTGGACAATACTGATCACACATCATCAAGATTGGTTATAATTTTTGTATTCTATAGGCGAATATGAACGGAACTATGGTAAACAACCAAATTTAGAAGAAAATTCGAACACTCTGACGGTATTACTGTCAGAGCTGCGAAGGATTTCATCCCTTAAAAATATTTGGTGTTCTGAATTAAACTTTAATGATTGCATTCCCCAATCACAATTTATCGAATGAATTTACATTTGATTTTAAAATTATAGAATAAATTCGGTTTCTTTTTCATTAAACTTTGAATTTAAATGCGTTAGTTTTAATAAATTCGATTTTTAAAAGTCAATTGAATAATAAATAAATGAAATAAAGAATGCATTCAGTTTTTAAAATTCTCATAAACAAGAAAAAAAAAATTCTCATAAAAATCGAATCCATTCCAAGAAATATTGATATTTAACGATAATTTTATTTGTGAATTCATTCGAAAAGTGGTTAATTCTTCGAAGCTTTGATTATCCTAAAGTATCATAAAGTCCAAAGTATATTTTTAAAATATTCGTTAGTTTTTATTAAAAAATCAGTGTCATAAATTAGTACAAATTATTTATATTTGAAAAAATTTCAATTAATAGACGTTTTATGGAAAAAAATACAAAAAAAAAAATTTACATACAAATTCATGTATGTCAATGTATGATCATTAATGTACATGTACCCTCAAATTACGGATATGCACTTGTTTGGACATCTATATATGCATCATATATGAACATTAGGGCGGGTCGATTTGTATGGATTGAAAAAAACTGAAAAATCGTATAGCAAAAACAAAATCTGCAAGAAATTCTAAGAAACTTTTCCAAAGAAACCATTGGTCTAAAATCAAACCCTATACCGCGCCTAACGACATGAAAATCCGTCCGTCCGTCTGTCTTTCTGTCTGTGTGAAACATGCTAACTTTCAAATGTTAGCAGAAGAATGAAAAATATATACGTTAAGCTGCTGAAGTGTGGCGTATATATTTGTTATACTTCCAGTCAGATTAATAATAAATTTCAGTGAAATCTGTCCAGTGGTTCATAAGTTATTAGCAAAATGGGGAATTTCAGATGGGTTTTAACACGAACTCCCGTGTTCAAAAAAATGCTAAACACGCTTTGAAAAGGAATGGTAAGCCAAAAAAAAATTATTTTAGAAAGTATTTTTGTCAATCAAAAAAACTAAAAAAAAATATTACACTCAAAAAAAATTACACTCTAAAAAATTTACACCCGAAATTTTTTTTTTACAAAAATTAAAAAAAAAATTTTACTCAAAATAAAACAAATACTGATGTAAAAAAAATTTTCAGTTATCAAAAATTTTTATCTAACACATCTTTTTTCCTCTCCGATATGCAACTCTCCAATTTCATCCCACAAAAGTTTCTATGTGTTTTTTTTTTTTACGAAATATCATTATGATCATCAATTACATACTTTTATTTACTAAGAAAAATCCGCTGCACCAGCTTCCCTTTGTAATTAACATACAAAGGCTTTGGATGGAATCGAACCCACAACCCCTGCGCTTCCTTTCAAAGTTTCTCGCTACATGTTAATATACTGCAGCCCAATATAAAATATATAATGGAGTTAAATTATCATGGATAAACGATAAAAGCAGCGATTTATTGTTAAAATTTCTTATTTTTCGTCTGTGGCGTTTTCATTACAAATCAATCTAATTATTTTTTTCTCCATTTCAGGGATTATGTCTAATATACTTGCCGGTCAGAATCCCAATAATTATATCGAATTATATCCAGCGTCAATTAATAAAACAATGCCGCTGGATATGTTCTAGCAGCATATCGGTATATAAAACTATGGTTTCTTTACATCTGAGGTGTAGGGTATGTTTAGCAACTTTGTAGAAAATATTATGGCAAATATTTTTGTGGAACATATTAACCCTCTAACTCCCTCTTATAACGGTATTTTTTGGCTCTATTCTAACAAATCGCAAAAAACACCCCGAAAGAGGGGGAGGGTGGAGATGAAATGTTCTACAAAAATGTTGCCAATAAAATTTTATTATATACCACAGAGCACACCAAAGCCCAAAAATTAACACAAACACCAAAAAAGAGTCAAGTTCTATGTTTTGCTTATGAAAAAAGGACGGACGGACAAATCTTCATGTCGTTAGGCGCGGTATAGGGTTTGATTTTAGAAACATGGTTTCTTTGGGAAATGTTCTTAGAATTTCTTGAAGATTATGTTTTTGATATACGATTTTTGGCTAAAAAAATCGACCCGCCCTAGTGTGTATTGTCTCCCTTGCTTTTTAACTGCGTACTTGACGTAGTAATGAACAAGGCAACATCCCATAGAAGAGGGATCACCTGGGGTCTCCAAGGTAGACTAGAGGACCTTTACTACGCTGATGACATTTGTCTACTTACTCACACTTTTTTAGACATGCAATCAAAGTTATCACTTGTCCAGGAAACAGCATCACATGTTGGTTAAAAAATAAATATCGGCAAGACGAAAACTATGCGAATAAACGTTAATAATGTACAACTGTTATCCGTTCAGAATCAATCGCTTGGTGAAGTAGAGTCTTTCTGTTACCTGGGGAGCTTACTGAACAAAAGCGGTGGCTCCAAAGCCGACATATCTAGTCGCATAAACAAAGCTCGACAGTCATTTGGCCAACTGAAATCGGTGTGGAACTCATCGTTTATGTCAAGAAGGACGAAGTTAAAAATTTTTAATTCTAACGTAAAATCCACGCTGTTGTATGGTTGCGAGACGTGGAATGCAGCACCAAATGATATACACTCCATACAAGTTTTTGTTAATAAATGCTTAAGAAAGATTTTGCATATATTCTGGCCTATAACAATCCCAAATCATCGTCTCTGGTTAGAAACTGGGCAACAACCAATCCAAATTAAAATCCGCAAACGTAAATGGAATTGGATTGGACACACACTGCGTAAACAACCCAACGATATTGCTAAACAAGCCATAGAATGGAACCCGCAAGGCAGTAGACGTATAGGTAGACCATCACACACATGGAAACGGCAAATTGAAGCTGAAATATCCCAATTACACATGAGTTGGAATGAAATCAAATACCATGCATCAGATCGAACTTATTGGAACAACCTTGTAGCGGCCCTATGCTCCTTGTAGGAGTAAAAGGAACAAATATATATATATATTCTAACTTACCCTAAAGTGCCCCTAGTGGGGCCAAATGCATGACCGACCTCCATTATTTTATTAATTCCAACATTTTTTGCAAACATACCTACAATGTATTTTTAACCCTTAAGGTGGTCCCCATACATTTCATTTATTTTTTATAAATTTGTTTTATTAAACCAGCTCCTATCGCCCCTACCGAGCCTCCTAGAGAGGCAAAAATTACGACCAACCACCATTATTTTTTAGTTACCAACATTTTGTCCCAACATTATAACACCCTATCTCAACTCCCTAAGAGGCCCCCATACATTATTAAAAATTTATTTTTAAAAACTAATAAAAAAATAATAAAAAAAATATATGGGGACCCCCTCAAGAGTTGAACATAAAGGGTAGGTATATTCTGAGAAAATGTTGGAGTTAAAAAAATATTGGGGGTCGGTCATACATTTTACTTCTCTAGGGGCACCCTATGGACAGTTAGAGCCGTAGGAGCAAATTTTATAAAAACGTCATTTTGTATGGGAGCCCCCTTAGAAAGTGGAAATAGAGGTTAGGTATGTTCCAGAAAAGTGTTGGAGGCAAAAAATTAATGGAGGTCGGCCTCACATTGCACCCCACCATGGGCAGTTTTAGGGCTGTTGTGGGGCTTTTTGAGGATTTTAACCTTTTTACGCCCAATTTTGACCCCGATGAGGAGCCATATCGCCCCACCCCACCGCCCTTATTTTTGGGCCCATGCTTTCTTTTTCGAGCCTATCAAAATTAGAGGGTGTCCCGGATCGAAATCGAAAACTGGTGAGCTATCCCACGCCTAATATTGCAAATTGATGAACCGATTTTTGTGTTCCAAAGTTAAAAAATAATAATTTTCATAGATATCCCACTCGCATCCCACTAAGCGACCCCATAGCTTTTTAAGGAAATCACCAAAGCTTTCTTTTGAATAAAAAAAAGGGCCCAATTTGAGGAAAAAGTCAAAAAAGTTTTGAATTTTTAAGAAAAATAATCAATTTTTTTTTTTCATTTTTTTTTTTTGAAAAACTGAAGAAATAGCTATCTAAACTATTTGGGACACATTTTGCTAAAAACAATAGGTAAGAAGTAACATGGATGAGAATAATCACTTTTTTGCCAAAATGTCAATTTTCGACCCCCTCTAACTTAGTGAGTCCTTGACCGATCTCGTTGAAAAATTGTGTCTGAACTACTATCCAGTAGGAATAACCTTTGTGCAAATTTCATCCCGATCGGAAGACATCGGTTTCAAAAGTTGTGTCAGTTGACACGAAAACCCCCATATATATTAGAGTTAATTTAGAAAAATAGATTTTTGGATATTATCACTTTTTAAAAGGATTTTGTATCAATAAAAATAATGGCGTGTTTTTTTGTTTTAAATTCCAACTCCTTCCCGTGCCTATAGGCGACTCAAATCGCGGATTTTGTGTCCCTTTTCCGATACAACAAAAACGGCTGAATATATGTCAAATCCGACTTCACTATTCGATTCTACAGGAAAACTTAGGCCCATAAGCTTTTTTTTAGTTTTTGGAATGCACCAGAATGCATGATTAGAGTGGTCCAAAAAACTATTTAAAAAAAAATAAAAAATAAAATATTTTTTTTTGTTAACATACAAAAAAAAAAAACTTATATCTGAGAAAAATTGTCCAAAAATATTAATTTTGTTGTTACCCGTTCAAAAGTTATTAAAAATTTAATTTTTTAATGAATACAAAATTATTTATTAGTTTTGTTATTTTTATTTAACAACAATAATTCTAATCAATTCTATTCCTTTCCATAGCAGATAAAGGCTAAACAATTTAAATTGTCTTTATTTTTTTTTATATAATATTCCCCATGTAATGTAATTCGATCGATTTCAAATCCATCGTGTTTGAAATTTCAATCTCAATTATTTTCATAAAATTATAATTGAAAAGAGACAGCACTTTATACATTCATATATTTGATCAAACTGAAACTTTTAAAAACCATTTCAAATTATTTACCTTTTTTTCACTTTTGAAATTAAAATTTTTAATGAAATCGATCGTTTTCCATCACATACACTCAAAAAAAACTTTTTCAAGTTACTAGAAGAAGTCGCGTAATCCCATTTTACCAATATTTAACAACTTTTCTTGTTTTTTAACAATAATTTTCGATCGAAATAATTTTTTTTGTTTTTCTTGTAATTTTACAAATTTTCAGGGTTTTTTGCAAAAAAATCTAGTAAATTTACGGGAGTTCGTTGTAAGTTTTATTTTACCAAAAATTTTGTAAATTAACAATTTTATTGGTAGAAATCTTGTAAAATTACAAAAAAAATATTGAAATTTTTCTAGGAATTCTCGTAAAATAGGATGTAGCAAAAAATCTAATAAAGTAACAAAACCTCCTTTTAAATTTTATCGCGTCAAAAAATTGTAAATTTGCAATATTATTGATAAAAACAAAATTAACAAAATTGTTAAAAAGCTTGTAAAATATTAAGCAATTTTTCTCTAATAGAAGGTAGCCAAAAAAAAACCAAAATTTACAAACTTTTCTCGTAATTTTAGAAGTTTTTTTTAGTGTACCCGATTATTTTGATTACTTCCATTTCGTTAGAAATTTTTTTTGTCATTTTTAATATATTTTTTTTTGTTTGAAACAAACGCAATTAGAAAATTATTAAGCTTACCTCTCGCATATTTTGTTGAACGCGTGCTGCAACTGGTGCGTTCTCTGCCGGCTTCTCAATTCCTTGTTGTCACTGCAACAATTTTTTTTCAAAAATTATGCGTTGTCCAAACAAAGACATTGACACTAACGTATCTATCTACCGTGCCGTTGACCTTTTTTTTGGGTTCTCTTTAATAGGGACATCCAGGGAAAGAATATCTAAAAAAATAAAAAATTCTCTATGTAGAGATTAGGGATTTCACACTCCACCAATTGGAACAAGTCTAGTTGGCAGACATTGCTCCTTTTTTTCAGAAAAAGGGATGAAATAGGTGAGTCCAAAAAAAAACATTTGTCGGAGGCCCATGGTTTCCGAGTTATGGGCCTCCAAAGATTGGAGCTATTATTGGAAATATCTTTTTTATTTTTAATCGGCTGGCGGTTTTAGTTTTCTTAATTTCCGTATACTCCATAAACTGCAATTCAGCCAATTTTTCCTACAGATCTTAACTTTCCAAAACATTTCAAATATGAACATTAGATTTTGGGGCATGTCACAGACTCTATTCCGTTCGGTTTTGAAATAAATGGCTTACTCGTAAAAATCAAAGCGATTTTTTTTCCCCCGAATGAAATCACTTTCAAAAACCAAAGTGGAATTGAATCGCATAAAAGTAGGTTCATTCCGGAAAAAATATTCGCATTCCTTTTTGCGAGTAAACTACTTTTTCCACTTCCGACCGAAATTGAGTCTGTGACATTAGGGGTGGGATAGTGCACAAATTTTCGATTTCGACATGCTAGAACCGCTTATTTCGTGAAGTTCGTAAGTAAAATGCATGAGCCAAAAAATGGGGCAGGTCGGATAGGATCTAGAGGTCGCTCATCGGGGTCAAAGTTGGGCATAGAGGGGAAAAAATCCACAAAAAGCCCTACAGCTCTCCTGGTTTTTCCCCAAGAGGGGTCAAATGTGAGACCAACCGCCCTTATTTTTTTCCCCAAACACTTTTCTCAAACATACCTAAGCCCTATCTCTACTCCCTAAGGGGGCTCCCATACAAAGGTTTAATTTTTAAAAATATTTGCTCCTACCTCTTTAGCTGTCTCAGAAGTGACCCTAGAGGAATCAAATGTATGACCGACCCCCAATATTTTTTCAACCCCAACATTTTCTTAGAACATATCTACCCTCTATCTTCAACCCTTAGGGTGGTCCCCATACTTTTTTTTTATTTCTTCTTAATTTGTTTTATTACATCAGCTCCTACCGGTCCAATGGTGCCTCCTAGAGAGGTCATTATCAAGACCGACCACCATTTATTTTCCACCTGCAATATTTCTTCTGAATATACACTTCCCTATCTCTAATTCCTTAGGGGTCTCCCACACAAAATGCGCTCTAACTGGCGCAAGGGTGACCCTAGAGAAGTTAAATGTATGACTGACCCCCAATATTTTTTCAGCCCCAACATTTTCCCCAAACAAACCTACCCTCTATTTTTAAGCCTTAAGGGGGTCCCCACAATTTTTTTTATTTTTTATAAAATTAGATGTTATTGCTCCCATGGTGCCTCTTAGGGATAGGGAATGCAGACTTACCCCCATTTGGCAAAACGTCTGGACCAGGAGTTCCAATATTTGAGCGTTTTAAAGAGTAATGGGAAAATAGAAAAGACAAACCATACAGTCCTGACATAGAAGATTAGAAAGTGGCAGGCAACATACCAACCTGCATCAAGTTGCTTTGTTGGGCTCAAATAAAGGAAAAGCGACCCAGATACGACTTTAGGAGTTTCTTGAAATTGTTGTATTATACCTTGGTGAAAATATTCCTAATAATCATTTTAGCCCACCAGGACCCATCAGTCATGCTCGATGAATGGCAAAAGGCATATATTGCCTAAAAATGTTTTAGGTTTGACCAAAAACAATTTACGTGCAATTTTGGTTTAGCGCCACTAAAGCAATAGAACCTCCAAATAATGATTTGAATTTTTTTGAAGCGATTGCTAATTATGATTCAATTAATAAGATGTCTCAACGATTGGAGAAGAGATCTCTGACATCTTTGGTATCTCAGTGGTGAAGCTGTTGCACTATTTGACCCGAATATCTCTTGTGAAATAAAATGAAAAATGGCAAGTGCAAGGAGGAAGAGTTATCTGACAGCGAAGTAAAATAAGACGATGATATCGGGGAAGATTATGACTCGGGGGATAGCGGCGAAGGTGGCAACAAAGATCGTGATCATCCAGTACACGTATTCGAAGGTTTGAAAATAATTAACATGGAATCGCAACAAGTAAATCCAGAACTCATAATATAAAGAATGATTTAAGCCACTACGTCACAGCAGAGACACCAAAATTTTTTTCACGCTTCGGATTAACAACAAATTTCATTGGTTCCGGTCTAAACACTTGGGAAAATTGTGAGGACTACCAACAAGCGCTGCAAATAGTACTTCAATTACATGTTTCAACGACGCTGCCGAAAGAGGCGTAAAATTAATAGAGCACTATAACAACGTGTTGTGCCGTAATGGAGATGAAAAACTATTACCCTAACAAAGTGGAAATACGGCGTAGGTATGTAGGGGGCAAAAATTATTGGGGGTCAGTCTGCATTTCCCGTTCATAACCATGGGAGCGGTAAGAGCTGATTTTATAAATAAAAATTATAAAAAATGTGTGGGAACCCCCATAAGACTTAAAAATAAGGAGTAGGTTTGTTTGGGGAAAATGTTGGGGCTAAAAAAATATTGGGGGTCAGTATAAGATCTGATTTTATAAAAAAAATAAATAAATGTGTGGGGACCCCCTTAAGGCTTAAAAATAGAGGGTAGGTTTGTTTGGGCTGAAAAAATATTTGGGGTCAGGCATACATTTAAATTCTCTAGGGTCATCCCTGCTCCAGTTAGAGCGGTGCGAGCAAATTTTATAAAAATGTCATTTTGTGTGGGAGACCCCTTAGGAATTGGAGATAGGGAGTTAGTATGTTTAGATGAAATGTTGGGGGCTAAAAATAAATGGGGTTTTGTCTTGCTAATGACCCCTGTAGGAAGCACCGTTGGACCGGTAGGAGGTGATTTAATAAGAAAAATTAAGGAAAAATAAAAAAATGTATGGGGACCACCCTAACGGTTGAAGTTAGAGGGTAGGTATAATAAAAGAAAATGTTGGGGATGAAAAAATATTGGGGGTCGGTCATATATTTGATTCCTCTAGGATCACTTCTAGGACAGCTAGAGAGGTAGGAGCAAATATGTTTCAACATTCAACCTTTGTATGGGAGCTCCCTTAAGGAGAGGAGATACAGCTTAGTAATATTTGGCGAAAGTGTTTGGGGCAAAAATAATGGGGGCCGTTCTCATATTTGACCCATCTAGGTGCAAAACCAGGGGAGTTGTGGCGCTTTTTGTGGATTTTTTCCCATGTACGCCCAATTTTGACCTTGATGAGCGACCCCTAGATCCTATCCGACCTCCCCAATTTTTTGGCTCATACACTTTTTTTACGAACCTCACAAAATGAGGGGTTCTAGCGATTCCAAATACTGCTGCTTAAAATCTCACACAACACTATCCCGCCCTTACTGTGGCATGCCTCTTAGAATTACGTTGATTTCACACATTTCACACACATTTAAAATTTTCCAATTTACCCTTGAATAATTCATGAAAGACTTCTCCATTAAGATTTTTTAATATGCCTAAAAAATCATCTTCTTCAGGTGGGAATATTTCCACTTCCATTACTCCTTTAAATATATATTTTTTTATATTTTGCATCAAAATTCACAGTTTAATATTTTATAACACTTCTTACACCGGTAATTTGTTTTCTTTCTTTTAACTTTTTTTCTTTTTCACTACGAACAATCTCGATCTCTCTTCTCTAAAAATATTTTTGCAAATAAATCACTTGCACAAATAGTGGTATTTTTTTTTTATTTGTACCAGTGATGATAAATAATATTTATAAAATTGTACCAACTTTACACATTTGTGTACTTTTTGGATTTTTACTGCACCCAAGAAAAAACAACTGATTTTTTATCCCGGATTTGAATATACCCGAGTAAAAAAATGATGTGACGCAATATATAATTTAATATGGGTTCGTGTCTATTTTGATATAAACTTATACGAAAAATGGTTTCATAAGATTTGATCGAAAATTATATAATACTATCAGTTTATATAACTTTATATCGACTTTGATACGAGTTTTGGTCTAATCCAATGATATAAAATTTTATCCAATTATATTAAAATTTATACTATTTTATAAATCGGATGTTTTTTTTTAGTTTTTAATAAAAAGTTAAAAAATAAAATAATAAAAATAAGTTGTATTTGAAAAAAACTTCGAAAAATTTTAAAAATGGGGTCATGTTAAACTTTATATAAAACACTTAGAAAATATTCTCATAAATATTTGTCCTTGGAAAAACTTAGAAAAATTTTAAAAAATAAAGTCATATAAAATTTTATATAAAACACTTAGAAAATATTTGCGATAAAAATTTTTTTCTTGAAAAAAACTTAGAAAAATTTAAAAAAAATGGAGTCATATAAAATTTTATACAAAACACTTAGAAAATATTCGTGATAAAAAAGTTGTGCTTGGAAAAAACTTAGAAAAATTAAAAAATAATGGAGGCATATAAAATTTTATATAAAACACTTAGAAATTTGGAATGATTCATGGGACCAGATGTTACAACATAAAGTTATGTATGACGATATCTTAAAAAAATCGCACATCCCGAGTAAAAAAAAGTTATATGACGCAATATTTAATTTTATATGAACAGATATGCTTTTATGTAAATCCATATTAATTTTGATCCGAAAATTGGCGGATCGAATATTATACGATTATATCAAATTCTATTATTTTTCATAAAATAATATCAAATTTGATTAAGTTTGATCCCAAAAATGGGTCTATCTAATTGTATTAAATCATATCTTATCTGTTCAAATTAGATAAATTTTTATATAATTGGATGAAATCTGGTAAATTTTTTTGGAATTTTAAACGTGAAATTAGAAATTATTTTATCAGATTGGAAACATTATCAATTACTTAGAAGAGTTTTTATTGCATTTTTCGGATTTTTTACGGGACTTAGCAAATTAATAAAAATTTGTAATGTTTTTCTAAAATCATTTATAAGGGATTTAAATTTTCCAAAAAATGTTTGTGTCTTAGAAAATTTAAAAACATTTTTGAGGAACTTAAAAACTTTTCAAAAAAATTAAATTTCTCAAAAAACATTTTCAATGATTTTTTTACTCCAAAAAAATTAAATTTTCAAAAAAATTAAATTTCTCAAAAAACATTTTCAATGATTTTTTTACTCCAAAAAAATTGCCAAAAAAATTTTGTGTCTGGGACTTTGGAAAATTTTCATAAAATTTATTAGGACTTGATTTTTTTTATTGTCCGGGACTTAGAAAATTTTAAAAATTTTTTTCGGGATATAATTATAAATAAAATCATATACCTTTTTATCTGCCATATCTAAAAATTCCCGACCTTATATGTCATATCAAATTTCATATAGATTAGTGTATAAATAGATATGAATATGTATGCTATCATATTAAAAAACAAGGAAAAATTCAATGCTATATATAAACTTGTATGTCCATATCAAAGTTCATGCATAACCATATATAAATATAAATAACTATATAATAGCATATATGATTATATCAGATCTTTTTTACTCGGGATCAAAATGTATTATATAAATTGATCTCGCAATATATAATGTCACACATGATCATATATGAAATAATATGACTATATAAAAGTATATAAGATCATATTAAATTATTTTTACTCGGGTACTATATTCACATTGATTTAAACTATTTTAATTATGTGTTTTTCCCAAACAATTTTAAACACTTTATACCATATTCGCATTCATTTAAACTAGTTTAATTATGTGTTATAAAATAAATGAATGCGAATATGGTAATATCACAAACAAAACAGCGTATTATTTTGACAGGTAAAGTGATTAAAAGTTTATTGTATAACACATAATTAAACTAGTTTCCCAGCAGAAATTTTGCTGAACTGGCAGCAGCTTTTGGAAAGGGAACTCGAGTGAAGGAGCGCATCCAAACCTGCTGAATTCACGCATGATTCTCTAGGACGATGTCACACTTTAGAGCGCTAGTTGGATACACCGAAAAAGCGCTCTTAAGATGCTCTGAATTCACATCTCCTTAGAGCGCTGAATAAATCGCGATAAAGATGCAGTGAATTCATGTATCTTTTTAGAGCTATTTAAGCAGAATAAAGATGAAGAACATTTGACTATTTCTGAAATACAAATTACAAAATCTAAAATACAATTGACTATTTCTGAAAATAAGTTGACTCCCTGCAAGCATTTGGAAGAAATATCGCCTAGGAGAAAATATCAAATTATATTTCAGAAACTTCCATTTATATTTCAGATATTACCATTTATGAATACAATTTGAAAATTATAAATACAATTGACTAATTCTGAAAATCAGTTGACTCCCTGCAAGCATTTGGAAGAAATATCGCCTAGGAGAAAATTTCAAATTATATTTCAGAAACTTCCATTTATATTTCAGATATTACCATTTATAACCAACAAATTTTTTATTTACATTTCAAAAATTTTGAATTATATTGGAAATTTTTGAAATATAATTGGATATTTTTAAATATAATTGGAGAGTCTAAAATATGATTGGAAATTTTTTGTAATACAATTTGTATTTTCTGAAACTAAAGTGGAAATGGTGTAGTCATGTTTTTTTTCGTTTAAAATGTGTTAAAGGTGCTATGATTAAAGCATTTTTTGCAGCACTGATTAATGCGCAATAATGATGCAGTGAAATCATGCGCCTTTATCCAAAACTCATGGTTTTTATTTCAAAAAGTGTTAAATATATTTAAAAGGAAAGCATGTGTGAAATTTTATCAAAATATAATTTTATATTTTAAGTTTTATTCAAAAAATCTTAACAAAAAATTTAAATTTTTTCCCCTTACTTTTACTGCATCCTCAAGAGCGCTCTTTGGATGCGCTTCGGTATGTTATAAAAAGATGCTGTGTCGCCAAAATCTCGATTTATTTTTGCTGGGTTAATTGAAAGCGAATATGCTTTTAGTAATAATTAGGGTAGAGATTTTCATGCACTAAAAAATCGACAATATGCGCTAAAAATTCAAAATATGCAGTAAAATATCTAAAAAAAAGCAACAAGTCTACACCATTTACGAAGATTCTACTTGCAATTCAAATACTTCATGTGTAATTCGAAGATTCCTATTGTAACTCGTAAAAGATCAATTGTATTTTGTAAAATAATTCGTTAAAGATCAATTATACAGGGTGATTCAGTCACGACCCGCCGAATTTTACTAGCGAATTCCTTGGCTCATTTCATGAAAATATATCCATTACGACCATCCCCCGAAAATGCATGTGTGCGAAATGGCAGCGGTTTGAAAGTTTTCGGATAAGTGGTTAGAGGGTAGTAGGGTAAAATTGATAACTTCTGAATCTGTGGTCCGATTTTTTTGTTTTTGGGCTTGTTAGAAAGTTCATTAGGAGACCTTTCAGAAATCGTCGAGATACAGAGCTTTTAAAAATAAAATTTGTAAAAAAAGACATACAAATTTGCACATAACCCCAATTTATTCAGCCAGATGGCAGGTAACTTATTTTCTCTCTTAAAGTATAGCCCTACGTCTTACCTTTCCAAAATGCCCTAAAAGAAGCCCAGAGGTCTTACCGTTACAAAGTTATGACCATTTGCCTTCCAAAAATTTTAATAAAATAAAATCTTAAACTTGTTAATTTACAATTTTTTAATTTTTCTTTTAATTGTTCTTAAATCTATAAGGTCTCCTAATGAGCTTTCCAACAAGCCCAAAAACAAACAATTCGGACTATAGTTTCAGAAGTTATCAATTTTACCCTACTACCCTCTAACCACTAATCCGAAAATTTTCAAACCGCTGCCATTTCACACATTCATTTTCGGGGGACATATTTTCATGAAATGAGCCAAGGAATACGCTGGTAAAATTCGGCGGGTCGTGACTGAATCACCCTGTATATTATAATAAATAAAAATAATTAAATTAATTTAAATTACAATTGATATTTTTACAATTGTATTTTTCCAATTATAATTGAAGGGCTTATTGTAAAAACTCGATAAGCAACATTTCATTTTATGGTGGTTTTTGCCTTAACTTTTTAGAACTTTTATTCCCAATATACTTGTACAAAGCGTTAAAGCAAGACTTCTGCCAAAAATCTGTCAATGGAACATCAGCAGAAGGCGAAAAACACGAAAAAATAAAATGTTGCTTATCAAGTTCTTGCAGTAAGCCCTTCAATTGATCTCTTACGAATTTCAATTGATCTTTTACAAAATACAATTGATCTTTTACAATGGCACAATCAAAAAATTTTGATTTTTTTCCCTAAGTTTTTGAAGAAAATGCATAAAATTTTAAAACTATTTTTTGATTTTTTTCCCTAAGTTTTTGAAGAAATTGCGTAAAATTTTAAAACTATGCATTATTAAGGTAATTATTTTTGTAACTAGGCTTATAGCTTACAAGCAGAGAAAAAATATGGTTGCGACATAATCATGGCAACTGTACTATGATCTCTAAACCCAATTATGATTGCAGCAACTAAGTTTTGGTTTTAAAAATTGTATTTAAACATTTATATGGTTGTTATAGACATTTAATAGTCACTTCAATTACCCAGTCAGAAAAATACAATCGGGTCAGTGTCGGCAAAGCGTTGGCGACAGTGGCCCAAACGATGGCATAACGTCGGCTATACAAATTTACAACGTCTCCCCAACGACTAAATGATAACGTCGGAGTACGGTCTGGCGACGCTATTTTCTGACGCCGGCAAGGCGTTGGATTTACAAATTTTACAGTGACCTCCCAACGTCAAAAATAACGTCAGAGGATGGTTTTTCGACGCTTTTGTACATCTTAAAGAAAATAATATATGAGCAAATATTTTCCAGTACGGTAGAAGAACTTTTATACTCATCTGAATTTTTTGTGGTTTTTCTTCGTTTTTAACCATTTTATGTATTTTTTTAATATACCGAAAAACTTCCCAAGAAAAAATGTGTCAGTGAAAAAGGTACTGTGGTAACTGTTTATTACGCTTTTTTAATAACAGAGTTGCAATTTTTTAAATTGATGTCATATTTTTTGTATCTTTACAATACAGCAGCAGGAAACTGCTGCACAAAAAAAAAACAGCAAAACCAAAAGTTTTTGGTAGAGAGCAGAATTTAAGACAAGAAAAAACATTGAAATTCGATATTAAATTCAAAACATTGATTTGAAAATAAATTTTTTAACATTTAATTTAAGACTAGCTGGACCCAGTCCGCGCTGCTGGGCCAGCTAGTAGCCTTTAGTTCCACTCGCGGTAAGCATTATCTATAGAGAAATCTCAACAAAATCGGTTCAGCCATTTTTGCGTGATTGTGAAACGGACAGACGTAACGCTAAGTATAGTACAAAGCAGATTTTTCATTTAGGCATCTTTATCGAATCGTGGATTAATATTGCCTAAAGTTCCAACTTGCATCCTCGGTTAGTACTATCTGTGCTGCAAATTTAATTGAAATCGGTTTAGCACTTTTTGTGTGATTGCGGGAGAGGAAGAAATTACTTTTTATTTAATAAAAAATAAGTGTCATTTTTATACCCCTTTGTCGCCCTATTATATGACCTACATTTCCCGCTCGGTTAGTGCTAACCAGTGTTGCCAATTTAGGCATTTTCGGGCTAGATCTAGCTCCTTTTGAACTCGTTTAGCCGGAGAAAAAGGCATTTAGCTCTTAGCCGTTTTTTAGCCATTTTCAAAACTATTTTAGCAGTTTTTTAGTAATTTTTAGTTAGATTAGATTAGAAAAGGCCCTATGCACTGCTACCAATATGAGCTTTTGTGCAGAATAATTTTTAGTAGGTTTTTTTATAGGTTTCTTTGCATAATATAGGAGATAAACGAGAAACATAAATATGAATTTGGGCCGCTAAAAAAAATACGTGTCCTTTTATTTTTTCTGATCTACAAAATAAAACTAATTCCATAAAGATCCGCGGATGACACTAGGGAGACTTCCCTTGTTAGCCGTTTTTGCGTTATTGCAAAACACGCACACATAATTTTTAATTAAATTCGGAGTTTTTCCTTGTCTGGAGTTTATATTATCCTAAGGGGTGGTATTTTTATACCCTCCAACAACAGTATGGGGGTATACTCACTTTGTCATTCCGTGTGTAACACATCGAAATATCGGTCGGGGACCCCACAAAGTATATATAATATTGATCCATGATAGAATCTAAGACATTCTAGCGATGTCCGTCCGTCCGTCCGTCCGTCCGTCTGTAGAAATAACGATGCAGTCCAAACCAAAAGAGCTAGACCCCTGAAATTGGGCAGGAATATCTCTTATGTTACTGGTAAGGTTAAGTTCGAAGATGGGCAAAATCGGACCAGGGGGAAAAAGTTCCCCCTTGAAGAACTAAAACGACCCCTGAAAAATACGATATTTTTTCGAGTTTTTTTAATATTTGCTCAACAAATGTAACATTTGTGTGCCATATTATGTTCATAGATCTGCGCTTGGACCAAGGGGGTTAGAAAATTCGATTTTTTTCAGGCCGCCCCCCTTTTGGGGGCGTGGTTATAGAAATTAATTAAAAATAACGATAAAAATGAGGCATTCCACACCAAATGTCCAGCGAAAAAAAACACGTGTCGCACGAATTTCTGAATAGGTTGTATGGATAGCTCTATATGGAACTAAGAAAATTGCGTTTTTGGTTTTTCAATTTTTCAAAAACTGGGCTGAGGAGGCGTGGTCAAATATGGGAAAAATGGTCAAATTTGTGTCGAGTTGCCTTGATTAAATATTTATCACATTAAAACGGAATGCACCACAATCTCAAAAATTTACATTCTTATATAGTTTTGTATGGGCTATCGATTAAAATTTTTTTTTTGGAAAATTTTCAGAACCCGTTCTGAAATTTTCCATTTTTTAAAAAAGTCAATTTATCAAAAATCCGGCCACTTTTTTTTTTTTTTTTTAATTTTTTTTTTAAAGTTTAGATGTTTGTCCATCCACACAAAAAAATTCAGAAACACGTTCGGCGTTTTTTTCGAGAAAATCGCATTTGAATATTGAATTTCACGACAATTTTGGAATTTCCTTGTATTTTCTTGTTAAAACATGGCGTATGAGTAACAAATTTTTGCGAAACCAACGAGTTGATCCCATTTTAATTATTTCTTCATGTGTGGTGCAATATAGAGATGGGCGTGAGTGCGATTTGACCCACGCAAGATTTGACCCACGCAATTAAAGTCACTGACGACTCGTTATTATTTTTAGTTTACTTGTGCAATCACGTGAGTCAATTTACTGTTACTCACTCAGTTTTTGATTACGCTCACGGTTGTTCACTCACGCTGATGATGATTTTACAAAAATAATAAAAACAACAAATTTTCTATGAAAAAATCCCTGAAAACGAAAACTCAAAAAAACAGTAAAATTCCAAAAAAAAAATAGTTAAAAATCACAAAAACTTACTTAAGAAAAATTTTAAGCATTCACTCATCTCGCAAAAATTGGACTTCATAATCACTCACGAAATGTTCTACACTCAAAAAAATAACTTAGTCAAAATATTAGTAAAAGGTGTTGTAATTTACTTCAACCAAACTTTAGCAAAAAAAATTGTAAAAATTTAACTTTTACAGTTTTTTTGTCAATTTACTATTTGTAAAATACAAATTTTTTTTGGTATTTTTATTATATTTTCTTGCTAGTTTTTTTTTTTTATTTTACTATAATTTTAACAAAAATATTAGTATTTTCCTTAAAGAAATGGTAATATTTTATTTTTATTTTTAAAAAAAAGATTGTTTCAAGTGTTCTAGTGTGAAAAAAAAATCATTACAGATTGTATCTTATATTTTGGATAAGCGCATTAAAGCGGGAGCAATAAATCGGAGACTACATTGTAGGTACATATCCTTTAACGTTCAACATTTAAAAAAATTGACTCGCGGGTCACGTACTAAGCTATTTTTAATTAAACCCTCACTTAGTTTTCACTTAACAAACTTGAGTTATGCGTTAGTGTCATTCTTGCCTGAATCACGCAAAAACGTTACCAGAGACCTTTCCTATTTATACTATATTAGAGATGGTTAACTCACTTGCGAATCACACGTGAGTAAAAACTAAATCACTCACGATATTAAAGAGGTAGCGTGAGTAGAAAAACATTTCGTGAGTGATTAGGAAGTCCAATTTTTGCGATGTGATTTTTAACTTTTTTGTTTTATTCTTACTGTTTTTTTTTTTTGAGTTTCCGTTTTCAGTGCTTTGTTTTCATAGAAAATTTGTTGTTTTTATTATTTTTGTAAAATCATCATCAACGTGAGTGAACAACCGTGAGCGTAATCAAAAATTGCGTGAGCGTGAGTAACAGTAAATTGACTCACGTGATTGCACAAGTAAACTAAAAATAATAACGAGTCGTCAGTGAATTTAATTGCGTGGGTCAAATCTTGCGTGGGTCAAATCGCATTTACGCCCATCACTATATTGCACCACACATGAACAAATAATTAAAATGGGATCAACTCGTTGGTTTCGCAAAAATTTGTTACTCATACGCCATGTTTTAACAAGAAAATACAAGGAAATTCCAAAATTGTCTTGAAATTCAATATTCAAATGCGATTTTCTCGAAAAAAACGCCGAACGTGTTTCTGAATTTTTTTGTGTGGATGGACAAACATCTAAACTTTAAAAAAAAAAATTTAAAAAAAAAAAAAAGTGGCCGGATTTTTGATAAATTGACTTTTTTAAAAAATGGAAAATTTCAGAACGGGTTCTGAAAATTTTCCAAAAAAAAATTTTAATCGATAGTCCATACAAAACTATATAAGAATGTAAATTTTTGAGATTGTGGTGCATTCCGTTTTAATGTGATAAATATTTAATCAAGGCAACTCGACACAAATTTGACCATTTTTCCAATATTTGACCACGCCTCATCAGCCCAGTTTTTGAAAATCTGAAAAACCAAAAACGCAATTTTCTTAGTTCCATATAGGGCTATCCAAATAACCTATTCAGAAATTTACGGGACACATGTTTTTCTGTAGCGGGACGTTTGGTGTGGAATGCCTCAAATGTATTATTTAAGCGTAAATATCATAAACAAACAATTTGTAAACATATATAGCGGGGGTACAGGTGTCCCCCACCAACTTCGCCGACCCCTCCCCCACCAAAAAAAAAAAAAAGACGCCCCTGCGATTTTATTTTTTTTATTTTAAACGAGTTGGAGGGTATAAAAGATTCGGCACAGCCGAATTAAACGCTCTTACTTGTTTATTATAATTTTTAATTTTCTTTAGACTGCTGTTAATTTTTAAACAAAACAAAGACTTTTTTATTTAAAACTAAAAAATCAATAAACTTGAAAATGGTTGTAAATTTAGTTAATACAGTGCTGCCGCAGCACTGTAGGAGTGGTGCTGACGCAACACGGGTGATACAAAAAAACAGTGTTGGGGCAACGCTATATTTTTATAACCGTCGGCAATTTCTGACTGGGTAATTATATTCTCGACACACCAAAAATTTTAACATAATATGATTATAACAATCATTACAACTTAATAAAAATTGATTTTTGCAAATATTGCCAGGTTTATTCATCAGTTTAGTGTTTTGTCAGCAAGAAGTTAGTCGCAAAGACGCCACTTAAAATTAGTTCTTTAAAAGATTTGAGTCAAAAAATTGGATCAACGCAGAAGAAAACGAAATATAAAAATCTACTTTATACAGGGTGATTCAGTCACGACCCGCCGAATTTTACCAGCGTATTCCTTGGCTTATTTCATGAAAATATGTCCATCACGACCATCCCCCGAAAATGCATGTGTGCGAAATGGCAGCGGTTTGAAAATTTTCGGATTAGTGGTTAGAGGGTAGTAGTGTAAAATTGATAACTTCTGAACCTGTGATCCGATTTTTTGGGCTTGTTGAAAAGTTCATTAGGAGACCTTTCAGATTCAATAACAAAAAAATTAAAATAAAGTGAAATTGACGAGATACAGAGCTTTTAAAAATAAAATTTGAAAAAAAAGACACAAATTTGCACATAACCTCAATTTATTCAGCCAGATGACAGGTAAATTATATCTTTTTCTCTCTTAAAAGATAGCCCTACGTCTTACCTTTCCAAAATGTCCTAAAAGAAGCCCAGAGGTCTCTCTGTTCTAAAGTTATGACGATTTGACTGAAATGCAAACAATTTTTTTTGGGTTTGGAGGCGAAATAACAGCACACATTTATTTGTTTTTGTAAATTAACAAATTTAAGATTTTATTTTATTAAAATTTTTGGAAGGCAAATGGTCATAACTTTGGAACGGTAAGACCTATGGGCTTCTTTTAGGGCAATTTGAAAAGGTAAGACGTAGGTCTATCTTTTCAGAGAGAAAAAAGTATAAGTTTCCTACCACCTGGCTGAATAAATTGAGGTTATGTGCAAATTTGTATGTCTTTTTTTCAAATTTTATTTTTAAAAGCTCTGTATCTCGTCGATTTCACTTTATTTTAATTTTTTTGTTATTATATCTGAAAAGTCTCTTAATGAACTTTCCAACAAGCTCAAAAACAAAAAAAATCGGACCACAGGTTCAGAAGTTATCAATTTTACCCTACTACCCTCTAACCACTAATCCGAAAATTTTCAAACTGCTGCCATTTCGCACACATGCATTTTCGGGGGATGGTCGTAATAGACATATTTTCATGAAATGAGCCAAGGAATACGCTGGTAAAATTCGGCGGGTCGTGACTGAATCACCCTGTATAAGTTATTTATTGTGCGGCTTAAAAATAACTTTCCATTTTAAATAAAAACTTCAAATCAAAAAATTAAAGTGTTTTTTTTTGCATTTTTGATTACTGAAGGTGTTATAATTGATGACAATAATTTTAATTTTGTAACAAATGTGTTAGTATTGCAGCAAATATGTTATGATTTTGTCAATATCTTTATGGTTAACACAATCATTTAATGTTATCTGACAAAAATGATGAAATTTTTTTAGAAAAATGCCATAAGTATATTGTAAAACGCAGGTTGCCACTAAATTGAACAAAAATTAATAAAAATTGTTTCATATTTCTAAAAACAACATTTAAAAACAAAAAATAAATTATTGGTGTGAACTTTATCAAAAAAAAGTAATGAAAAATTTCTATAAACGTGTGGAATTTAAGCATAATATATTTTTTGAATTAAAAAAAAAATATATGTTAAACTTCCGCAATCATATAATGATTAACATTCCTTGTTACCTTTAATCATATTAACATTATTGTTACAATCATATTCCCAATCATAATATAACGCTCTTAAATCATGATCACCGCAACCATGTTTTTTTTTTGATTGTAGATATTAAGCTTTAGTTAGAGCTTTCATTTGACCATTTAATCTAAAGAACCGGAATTATTAACGTTTAAACATCGAAAACATATTTAATTATGAATACCAGACCTCTGTGCAGTTTATTTTTTTTGTCTTTAAAGTTTTTTAATATTTTAAAGCGTATTTAAAAAATCAGCATATCAGAATTAAGATTTCATACCTTTTTATCATTAAAAAATATTAAAAATAACGCAAAATTCGTGGTCTTATATTAGATTTAAATTTTAATTTTTTATTCGGTTAACCAGAATTTGGTATAACTTATGTAAAAAAAATCACAACATATTCCATATTTTTTATCTCATTATAAATGTACAAAAAAAAAAGTTTAACTGTACAAACTTTATCATCCCTTTTTAATATCAGTTGAATAAAGTGATATTACACAGAGCTGTATTTGAGCGTAGATAAAGAAATGGAGAGTTCACCTTATTTGAATTGAACTAAGTGAACTAGTTTCTTTGTAAATGCAGATATATTAATAGCCAACTCGTATTAGTATTTTTTAAATAAAACGGTGTTTGCATTAATTTTAAACTAGTTTAATTATTGGTTTTCCCCATACAATTTAAACGGTAAAATTTAACGGAGTTTAATTTTGATAGATAAAATATTAAAAATTGTATGGGGAAAACACAAAATTAAACTACTTTACATGAATGCGAACATGGTATAAATCACGGGACCTAATTACATAAAACGATAGTTGATAAGTGCCCCACACATATCCAATATTATTGCTTAACTTTTCAAATACTGCAATAATATCGCTTGTGTAGATGTCATATTTACGGCTGTGCAATATATTGGAAAAAATAAAAAAAAAAAAAAAAATGTTTTTTATTGCGCAAACTGGATTTTTTTTTTACATTGAGCAATTTTATTGTAGAAAATTATCTTAATACGATAAAAGACATCTTAGTGTAGATTATATTGATGATGTAAAAACGCTAAATTGATTTCTTATTTGTAACTACATTTGTATTTAAAAAATATTAAATACAATTTCAAAAAAAAATAAAAAATAATAGCGACAAAGGCAACGATAAATATTAAGAGTATATAATATTTAAAAATCAGTTCATTTAAAGAAGAACTAGTTCATTTTATTTAGTTGCACAAAAAAGATGAACGAGTTTTAAAACTAACTACTAAGCTCAGAGTATAGACCAGTATGGAATCAAGGGCATTTTACAATCTTTTTTTCAATATGATGAATACTTTCTGTTTTCTCGTGTACTATTTTTCCTGTATTATGATTATTATAATTTATGTAACATTATGTTTTTTAAATTATGTATTAAAAGCAAAAAGAAGCTGAGTTCTGTGTCTCTTTTACGCTCGTAAAATAATTTCTTGTTCCCATACTATGTACAATGTACATATGTACCGTTAGACTGGCATTTTTCTGTATGGCCAAAAAAAAATGTTCTCCAATTTTCAAAGTCCGGGCATTTTTTTTATTCTACTAGGACTAAAACGGATGTTGTACAAATTTGAGGTCAATCGGATTAAACTAACCCGTGGCACCCGGCGGTCAAAGTTTTGGATTTTTTAAAAGTTAACATCATATTTGTTAATTTTGATGCGGTGAGCACGAATATCAAAAAAAACTTAAAATCGGTCGAACGGTTTACGAGATATCGCCATTTGAAATTTGCAAAAAATGGCGGTTTTTTCCTACGTTCAAGAAATTTTATAAAAAACATCACATTTTTTTTTTCCGCCATTTCATAGAGCTTAAGACAATCTTTCATTTAAATCTAATTCGAGCCAAATCCGGTCATTTTATCACGTGGCGCCCCTCGGTCAAAGTTTTGGATTTTTGAAAAATTTCCACCAAAAATCCAAAACTTTGACTTTGAAAATTTCAAATAGGGATATCTCTAAAACCGTTAGACCGATTCTAGAAATTTTATGACATTCGTTTTCAGCATGACAAAATTAATTAAAATAATGTATCAAAAACATTTTCTTTTTTTTAATTTTTAAAAAATCTAATTTTTTTTGGTGGAAATTTTTCAAAAATCCAAAACTTGACCGAAGGGCGCCAAGGGATAAAATGATCGGATTTGGCTCAAATAAGATTTAAATGAAAGATTGTCTTAAGCTCTATGACATGGTCGAGGGGGGAAAATGTGATATTTTTTAAAAAATTTCTTGAACGTAGGAAAAAACCGCCATTTTTTTCAAATTTCAAATGGCGATATCTCGAAAACCGTTCGACAGATTTTAAGTTTTTTTTTTTATATTCGTGCTCACCGCATCAAAATTAACAAATATGACGAGTCAAAAGAAATTTAAATTTAATTTTTTTTTTTTATTTTTATTTTTCAAAAATCCAAAACTTTGACCGCCGGGCGCCACGGGTTAACTTAATCCGGTTGACCTCAAATTTGTACCACATAAGTTTTAGATCTTGGACAATAAAAAATTGCCCGGACACTTGGGAAAATCGAAAGTTGTGAAAAAAATGTCAGTCTAATGAACCGTGCTACAGTTCAAAACAACAAAAGAAATAAAAAGACAAGAAGAAAGACACAGAATTCTGTATGCATTAGTCAGAATTAACTTTGTGACTTTTATCCATAACTGTAAAAATATTTTTTTGCTGCCGCATTTAAGTTTATGGCATAATATCCCTGCAAGCATTTCGATACGAAGAAGATTCGCAAGCGTATCGCCTGGAAGATAAATGGTATTGCGTATTATCTTCTTTGTATTGCGGAAGAAACTCCCTTTGGTAGAAATCGTGTCCCGAAAGCGATACGTCTAGGGGATACGAAAGCAATTCTTCTGGAAGATAAATGCGCAATATTGCCAGATAATCATTTGGAAGATAACTTTAAGATATCCCCCAAATTTGATATAGAAGATATTGCCAGATAATCACCTAAACGATAAAACGCAATTCTGTTTTTGGTAGCTATAAGAAGATATACCCATTTTTGTCTCAAAGGAGATAAAACTATGGTTTTTATTGTGTTATTAAAATAAAAGAAGATAATATGTATATTACAAAAATCTTGAAATTTTTAACAAAAAAGATAAAATTCTTCTGTATAATAGGGGTCCAATTCCTCACAGCGCACACAAGCATCCTTTGATGTATTTTATTCTTTTGGAACATGGGCGTCAATGCTTCAAATGTTTTTGAGCAACTCGTTATTTTGATGAACCAAATGAGGTAAAAAAATGCGGTTAATATATTTCGCAGTTTCCAATTTACACAATGTTTTAACGGCTTTTGAATTTTTATGTTACTTACCTCTTACAACAATTTTTGCTTGATTTTTATTTGTTAATTTCCAATTATTGCAACAAAATACCAGAAAAACTAAATTATGATTAAGAAAAATATTTTTGACAACAAATAAAATATTTTGATTTCGTGTTTTTTTCATCCGTATAATAAAAGGAAGATATGGTATATATGTAAATCGCCTAGGGGAAAAATCAGCTAGAAGATAAATTTTCGATAATTTGGCGATTTTTTATACTTTGTAAATGACAAAAAAACAACATATTTCTGTTTATATTGCTGAAATATCCTCGGTATGATAAAAGGAAGATTTTTAAATAATACTACTTTGATAATTTTTTTTTACGATAAAAAGAAGATATTGTCGCAATTTCTCTTAGGCGATATTTCTTCCAAATGCTTGCAGGGATGTTGAAGGAGGGTAGAGAACAAAGAAATTTCAAAAGAGATTGGAAAAAAACAAATACAAGTGAGAATTTACACGCAGACTGTTTTCCTTGCATGTCTGCTACTGCATTCGAGTTTATAGGCAAAAGAGGTAGAATAAGAGAAGAGACCGAAGAAATTTCAAAAGGGAATTGAAAAAAACAAGGAAAAAAGTCTGTGTGTAAATTCCGTCCAAGTTTTGTCCCTTTTCCATTCCCCTTACGTCTGTCCCGAATAAATTTGGGTAAATGAAATTTGAATGAACACTTAAAGAAAAATTTTATGAACTAAGTGGAAGTAAGTAATATTCTTACTTTGAATTTGTTTTAACTAAATATAAGAAACATTTTTTTTTTATTTTTTATAAAGTGAATTTTTCCTGTTTATTAAAAATTTGCATTAAACTAAATTGTTTAAAACTCAACTTTTAATAAAATTTAAGTTACAAGTGGAAAAATGTTTAAACTTTTTAGAAGGTCAGTTTTTTCTTAACACAAAATTATATCTAGCATGTCTAATTTTAGAAAACCATAAAGTATAAACGAACTAAACGAGCTTACTAGTAACATTGGACTTTACGTTAATGTTGATAAGACAAAATATTTTATCAAATCTAAAAGCAGCAGAAACGTCAACAATCTTTGTATAGGAGAATACTGTTTTGAACGTGTAAACCAATTTAAATACCTAGGTGTTACCTTTTCCAGCACTGAGGATTCTTCATACGCCATAAAAGAACGAATCACCTCTGCCTATAAATGTTTTTATGCCCACAGCAAGCTCTTCAAATCTAAACTCCTAACAAGAAGTACAAAATTAAGAATATATAAAACAATTGTGAGACCAGTGTTAACATACGGCTGTGAGGTATGGAGTCTCAAAATAAATGACTGCAGACTGTTACAATGCTTTGAACGGAAAATCTTTAGAAAAATTTTTGGCCCTGTAAAAAATGATGATGGCACTTACAGAATAAGATGGAACGACGAACTTGAAGGTCTAGCTGGCCATAAGACTATAGTAAGACACATAAAAGCGCAGCGTTTGAGATGGTTTGGACATGTTATCCGCATGCCAACAGATGCCCTTAATAGAAAACTGCTTATGGCAGATGAACATGGTACAAGAACACGTGGCAGGCCAAGAAAAAGATGGATAGAAGGGGTTCTGAAAGATCTCAATGTTTTAAGAATCCAAAACTATGAAACATTGGCAAAAGATCGTGTTGCTTGGAGGCGAATCGTAGAAGAAGCTTTGGCCCACACCGGGCTGTGATGCTAATAATGATGATGATGATAAAGTATTTTTGAGTACACAAGCAAACTGATTTCAATTTTCGGTAACGTTACTTTCCAAATTTTAAGTAAATTAACTATTTCAACTTAATACTTTTTTTTTTTAATTTTAGAAAATATAAACTAAAACTTAGGAAATATTTTATTATGTTTTGGTATTTATGTTTATTGTTAGATAAAATTAACTGCTTGTTTTCGTAAGACGAATGATGTAGACTAACGCAGATTTAACATGTATTTTGTTTTAGTAACAATAAAAAAACACACATAAAATTTTGGTTCGCCTGTGCAATTCGTGTTATGAAAACCACTAGTTAACCTGGTATGTATATTTTATATTTTTTCAGAAATTGTTTTAAACAAAAATATCTTGAAAACAAGCAAAATTTAACTAACGTTTAGAAATATTTACTTAAATCCTAAGAACTAACTGAAAGCGAATTATTTTTTATCTTTGTTTTGTTATTATGTAAAGTGTGACCTGTATTTTATAATGTAAGTTTTTAAAATAAAAAAAAATCTTAGACAGAAGAACATTTTTTCCACAATTTAATTAATTCAAATAAAGCGGAAACTTAACTAATCCTATGTATATGAACTATTTTAATTTACTTCAATTTAAGGCATTCCCCAACTTTAAAGAAAATTGTATTAAGTTTTTAAAAAATATAAACTGGTTTTGATTTCTTTTTATACTAAATTTTAGTTTTGTAATTTTATTTCGTGTTAAAGTTTTAAAGAAAAATGTTTTAAAAATAAATAAGAATAACCTTAGGTTTACAAAATATTTACTAAAATTTGGAAAGTATATTTTCTTAATTTAAAGAAGCAAAAAATTATGAACTAAATTGGAGTATATTTTGCCATTAAAATGTATTTTTGAACTAATTTTTTTTTTTTTTTTATGAAATAAATATTTTAAATAAATATATGTTTCTAAAATTTTAGGAAAAATCTCTTTGGTGGTAAGAATTCTATCTTTGTATTTGGAAAAAAAAATTAGGAAAACTAAAAAATATTTGGTAGAATATGAACTATTTTTTTTTTCCTCAAAATTGAGAAAATTTCCCATTTTTTAGTTAAATTTAACTAAATTTAAGGAAAATATGAGCCCAATACAAATAGTCCAACCACGAAATTATACCAAAAGAGAGGAAACATCCTCAGGAAGACATTGGACATGAGTGAAAAGTTCCTACGTCTCTTTTCTTTTTAAAAAAAAGTAAATATACATCTTATTATTTTTTTTTTTCATTAGAAAATTGAGTATGGAGGTTCTGGGAAGGATTTTGGGCCCAATACAAATAGTCCGACCAAAAATTATACCAAAAGAACGGTAACATTGGACATGCGTGAAAAGTTCCTGCGTCTCTATTATTTTTAAAAAAAGCAAATTTTCTTTTTTTCATTTCATTACAAAATTGAGTATGGAGGTTCTGGGAAGGATTTTGTACCCAATACAAATAGTCCGACCACAAAATTATACCAAAAGAAAGGTAACATCCTCAGGAAGACTTTGGACATGCGTGAAAAGTTCCTACGTTTCTATTCTTTTTAAAAAAAGTAAATTTACATATTAATTTTTTTTAATTTGTTGAAAATTTGGGTATGGAGTTTCTGGGGAGGATATTGATCCCAATATAAATGGTCCGACCACAAAATTATACCAAAAGAAAGGTAACATTCTCAGGAAGACATTGGACATGCGTGAAAAGTTCCTACGTCTCTATTCTTTTTAAAAAAAGTAAATTTACATTTTATTTTTTTAATTCATTCCAAAATTGGGTATGGAGGTTCTGGAAATAATTATGGGCCCAATACAAATAGTCCGACCACAAAATTACACCAAAAATCGGGAACATCCCCTGGAAGACATTGGTTATGCGTGGAAAGTTAAAAATTATACCAAAAGAAAGGTAACATCCTCAGGAAGACATTCAACATGCGTGAAAAGTTCCAACGTCTCTATTCTTTTTAAAAAAAGCAAATTTTCATTTTATTTTTAATTTTGCACGAGGAATGAAATTTTTTTCTTGAAAAAAGAATTCGTGGTTATCTTTCGTGGCTAACTGAGCTCACGAAAATTTACAACCATGAAAAAAACATAAATTTACTAAAAAATCAACTCTGTATGCAATCAGAAAAATGTAGTGTTGCAGTTTTTAGTACTGGTGTGTACTCGAGCACAAAAGTACCTTTAATAAAAATTGGCGGAATTAGGCGGCCTTCAGTTCATTACTCCAGCGATACACAGTGTTGTGACCTTGGCCATAAATGGTCAAACTAAATGTCTTAAAACTTAAGGTTATATGAATTTTATTTTTAGAAAACATCATAAATAAAACAAATCCAAAACAGTTTATAGATATCTTTAATAGTTTTTAAGTTACATGTCTCTAAAGTTGAACTTTTTGAAATATATCATATTTTGGTTTTAAAATCTTTGAAATCCACATGTACTTGTAACGGTTAAATAATTATATTGCATTTAAAATTCGACCTTATTGGTAATGAAGTTTTAAGTTAGATATGTTGATTGTATGATAATGCTGTTTTGGTCGACATAAGTTAATCATATGGTAAGTAACGCTGTTATAAAGTGAGTTCCAAAGAAAATACTAATTTATTTTGCAAAAATTTCATATTTGATAGTCAGCCATTTTTGTGGCCCTCATTGGCGCGCTTAGTTCTTTGCAGAAAATATTGGTATAAGTATGTAGATTACAAATAACAAAAGAACTCGTCCACGTTTTTCCACTTTTTTTTTTAATCAATTTTTTTTTGTGGGACCCCGAATATAAATTTGGAATTTTTTTAATGAAAACACCATGATGCAGCAGTTGTCCTTGATAATTTGAAATGTTTTGCGAAAAATAGTTATGGAACACATATAATAAATCGGAATGCAAAATGAATTGGTCGGTTAAATTTAAAATTTTATTTAAATTGGTCCAAGAAGCATTATTTGTCATCCAGGCCTGACACAAATTAGATGCCTGGCTAGACACCAGTTGTACATTAACAGATGCAGACTTTTATTTAGAAAAATTTTGTTGAGGAAGTACGTTGTACTATATTTTTACTTGCTTATTTTATAACGGTCTTTTTGAGATAGGCATATCCTTGCTTAACTTAAAAACAATATTTAACGTATTGTAAATACTACGTGCAAAAATGTTGTGAATTATTGATAGTTTTAAGGTCAAAGGATTTCCTTGAATTTTCTCAAGTCTTTAAAAAAGGATATTTATGCGCTAAGAATATCCTAAGGATAGGTTAAGGATAATCCTTGCTTCAATTATACTAAAATAAGGTATTTTCAACATTATCAGAACAGAATTTCATGAAGTACGAAGGATGTTTTAAACTTTTTTTAAAATTTTTAAGGACATTTTTTAACTTATGTATTACATCCTTGCTTCAATGTTTTCATTTGATTAAGATTTAAGGTATATCCTAAGTGTTGCGTATGCAAAAATTCATGAAGGAATTAAAATTTTGA